>CM050419.1:16471698-17021698 GCA_027564155.1 Gymnocypris eckloni scoliostomus
GCTTAAATTTGCTGAAAGTCATAGAACAGTGCTTGAGAAGCTGGGGATTGAACCCAGGACCTCATACATGCGAAGGATGCGCTCTACCACTGAGCTACATCCCCTGTTAAAAAAAAGTCCTTTCTGCTTCTGTAGGTTTACAAATACCACAAATCCAGTTGTGGTTAATTATCAGGAAAAAAGTCAAATTATTTCGCATGAAAATCATCGAACATTTCTTGGAGATGCTGGGGATTGAATCCAGGACCTCATACATGCAAAGCATGCGCTCTACCACTGAGCTACATCCCCACTTAATGAGAATCTTTTCTGCTTTTGTAGATTTAAAAACACTATAAATCCAGTTGTGGGAAATTATCAGGACATAAGTGAAATTATTTTGCTCAAATTTGCATGAAAGTCATCGAACATTTGCTTGGAGATGCTGGGGATTGAACCCAGGACCTCATACATGCAAAGCATGCGCTCTACCACTGAGCTACATCCCCACTTAATGAGAGTCTTTTCTGCTTTTGTAGATTTAAAAACACTATAAATCCAGTTGTGGGAAATTATCAGGACATAAGTGAAATTATTTTGCATGAAAGTCATAGAACAGTGCTTGGAGATGCTGGGGATTGAACCCAGGACCTCATACATGCAAAGCATGCGCTCTACCACTGAGCTACATCCCCTGTTAAGAAAAGTCCTTTCTGCTTCTGTAGGTTTTCAAAATCATTTAAATCCAAAATCTATCAGGACATAAGTGAAATTATTTTTGCATGAAACACTATAAACTAAGCTTGGAGATGCTGGGGATTGAACCCAGGACCTCATACATGCAAAGCATGCGCTCTACCACTGAGCTACATCCCCACTTAATGAGAGTCTTTTCTGCTTTTGTAGATATACAAACACTATAAATCCAGTTGTGGGAAATTATCAGGACAAAAGTGAAATTATTTTGCATGAAAGTCATAGAACAGTGCTTGGAGATGCAACCCAGGACCTCATACATGCGAAGGATGCGCTCTACCACTGAGCTACATCCCCTGTTAAAAAAAGTCCTTTCTGCTTCTGTAGGTTTACAAATACCACAAATCCAGTTGTGGTAAATTATCAGGAAAAAAGTGAAACTACTTCTCATGAAAATCATCGAACATTTCTTGGAGATGCTGGGGATTGAACCCAGGACCTCATACATGCGAAGCATGCGCTCTACCACTGAGCTACATCCCCTGTTAAGAAAAGTCCTTTCTGCTTCTGTAGGTTTTCAAAATCATTTAATTCAAAATCTACAGCAAAGACTTGTAATATGTTTCCTCAAATTTGCATGAAACACATTAAACTAAGCTTGGAGATGCTGGGGATTGAACCCAGGACCTCATACATGCAAAGCATGCGCTCTACCACTGAGCTACATCCCCTGTTAAGAAAAGTCCTTTCTGCTTCTGTAGGTTTACAAACAAAATCCAGTTGTAAATTATCAGGACTTGTAATATGTAAATTTGCATGAAACACATTAAACTAAGCTTGGAGATGCTGGGGATTGAACCCAGGACCTCATACATGCAAAGCATGCGCTCTACCACTGAGCTACATCCCCTTTTAAAAAAAGTCCTTTCTGTTTCTGTAGATTTACAAATTCCACAAATCCAGTTGTGGTAAATTATCAGGAAAAAAGTGAAATCATTTCGCATGAAAATCATCGCACATTTCTTGGAGATGCTGGGGATTGAACCCAGGACCTCATACATGCAAAGCATGCGCTCTACCACTGAGCTACATCCCCACTTAATGAGAGTCTTTTCTGCTTTTGTGGATTTAAAAACACTATAAATCCAGTTGTGGGAAATTATCAGGACATAAGTGAAATTATTTTGCATGAAAGTCATAGAACAGTGCTTGGAGATGCTGGGGATTGAACCCAGGACCTCATACATGCAAAGCATGCGCTCTACCACTGAGCTACATCCCCACTTAATGAGAGTCTTTTCTGCTTTTGTAGATTTAAAAACACTATAAATCCAGTTGTGGGAAATTATCAGGACATAAGTGAAATTATTTTGCTTAAATTTGCATGAAAGTCATCGAACATTTCTTGGAGATGCTGGGGATTGAACCCAGGACCTCATACATGCAAAGCATGCGCTCTACCACTGAGCTACATCCCCACTTAATGAGAGTCTCTTCTGCTTTTGTAGATTTAAAAACACTATAAATCCAGTTGTGGGAAATTATCAGGACATAAGTGAAATTATTTTGCTTAAATTTGCATGAAAGTCATAGAAAAGTGCTTGGAGATGCTGGGGATTGAACCCAGGACCTCATACATGCAAAGCATGCGCTCTACCACTGAGCTACATCCCCTGTTAAGAAAAATTTCTTCTGCTTCTGTAGGTTTTCAAAATCCTTTAACTCAAAATCTACAGCACAGAAATGTAATCTGTTTCCTCAAATTTGCATGAAACACATTAAACTAAGCTTGGAGATGCTGGGGATTGAACCCAGGACCTCATACATGCAAAGCATGCGCTCTACCACTGAGCTACATCCCCACTTAATGAGAGTCTTTTCTGCTTTTGTAGATATACAAACACTATAAATCCAGTTGTGGGAAATTATCAGGACAAAAGTGAAATTATTTTGCATGAAAGTCATAGAACAGTGCTTGGAGATGCAACCCAGGACCTCATACATGCGAAGGATGCGCTCTACCACTGAGCTACATCCCCTATTAAAAAAAGTCCTTTCTGTTTCTGTAGATTTACAAATATCACAAATCCAGTTGTGGTAAATTATCAGGAAAAAAAGTGAAAACATGTGGCATGAAAATCATAGAACATTTCTTGGAGATGCTGAAGCATGCGCTCTACCACTGAGCTACATCCCCTGTTAAGAAAAGTTCCTTCTGCTTCTGTAGGTTTTCAAAATCCTTTAACTCAAAATCTACAGCACAGAAATGTAATCTGTTTCCTCAAATTTGCATGAAACACATTAAACTAAGCTTGGAGATGCTGGGGATTGAACCCAGGACCTCATACATGCGAAGCATGCGCTCTACCACTGAGCTACATCCCCACTTAATGAGAGTCTTTTCTGCTTTTGTAGATATACAAACACTATAAATTCAGTTGTGGGAAATTATCAGGACATAAGTGAAATTATTTTGCTTAAATTTACATGAAAGTCATAGAACAGTGCTTGGAGATGCTGGGGATTGAACCCAGGACCTCATACATGCAAAGCATGCGCTCTACCACTGAGCTACATCCCCACGTAATGAGAGTCTTTTCTGCTTTTGTAGATATACAAACACTATAAATCCAGTTGTGGGAAATTATCAGGACATAAGTGAAATTATTTTGCTTAAATTTGCATGAAAGTCATAGAATAATAACAAGTGTTTGGAGATGCTGGGGATTGAACCCAGGACCTCATACATGCAAAGCATGCGCTCTACCACTGAGCTACATCCCCACTTAATGAGAGTCTTTTCTGCTTTTGTAGATATACAAACACTATAAATCCAGTTGTGGGAAATTATCAGGACAAAAGTGAAATTATTTTGCATGAAAGTCATAGAACAGTGCTTGGAGATGCTGGGGATTGAACCCAGGACCTCATACATGCAAAGCATGCGCTCTACCACTGAGCTACATCCCCACTTAATGAGAGTCTTTTCTGCTTTTGTAGATATACAAACACTATAAATCCAGTTGTGGGAAATTATCAGGACAAAAGTGAAATTATTTTGCATGAAAGTCATAGAACAGTGCTTGGAGATGCTGGGGATTGAACCCAGGACCTCATACATGCAAAGCAGGCACTCTACCACTGAGCTAAATCCCCTATTAAAAAAAGTCCTTTCTGTTTCTGTAGATTTACAAATATCACAAATCCAGTTGTGGTAAATTATCAGGAAAAAAAGTGAAAACATTTTGCATGAAAATCATCGAACATTTCTTGGAGAAGCTGGGGATTGAACCCAGGACCTCATACATGCAAAGCATGCGCTCTACCACTGAGCTACATCCCCTGTTAAGAAAAGTCCTTTCTGCTTCTGTAGGTTTTCAAAATCATTTAATTCAAAATCTACAGCAAAGACATGTAATATGTTTCCTCAAATTAGCATGAAACACATTAAACTAAGCTTGGACATGCTGGGGATTGCCTGGAAAAGTCCTTTCTGCTTCTGTAGGTTTTCAAAATCTTTTAATTCAAAATCTACAGCACAGACTTGTAATATGTTTCCTCAAATTTGCATGAAACACTATAAACTAAGCTTGGAGATGCTGGGGATTGAACCCAGGACCTCATACATGCAAAGCATGCGCTCTACCACTGAGCTACATCCCCACTTAATGAGAGTCTTTTCTGCTTTTGTAGATATACATATACCACAAATCCAGTTGTGGTAAATTATCAGGACATATTAAATTTGCATGAAAGTCATTAAATAATAACAAGGCCAGAAAGAAATAAAACACAGGAAAGGGAGACTGCCGAGATTAAAAGGACACTGTACAACAAGATACAGTGAGGGAGGAAGAAACAAAAAATATGAGAAAGAAATCAGGATAGGAGAAAAAATAAATCTTACCACAGACGGGATAATCATTTCAAATGTAGGGGCAGCTGTGAGGCTCAGAAGAGTAGAAGGATTTAAAGTGGAAGAAAGTTGCCCACACGTTAGCCTGTACGTTTATGGAGATCATAGAGCCCGGGAATTAGGCAGAGAAGTTCAGAAATCATGGAGAAAGGATTGGGTAAAGACCCAAGGGCACTGGGTGAGCAGCGATGGGGAAATTGAGCTACAGTGGGGCAAAAAAGTATTTAGTCAGCCACCAATTGTGCAAGTTCTCCCACTTAAAAAGATGAGAGAGGCCTGTAATTTTCATCATAGGTATACCTCAACTATGAGACAAAATAAGAAAAAAAAAATCCAGAAAATCCCATTGTAGGATTTTTAAAGAATTGATTTGCAAATTATGGTGGAAAATAAGTATTTGGTCAATAACAAAATTTCATCTCAATACTTTGTTATATACCCTTTGTTGGCAATGACAGAGGTCAAACGTTTTCTGTAAGTCTTCACAAGGTTTTCACACACTGTTGCTGGTATTTTGGCCCATTCCTCCATGCAGATCTCCTCTAGCGCAGTGATGTTTTGGGGCTGTCGCTGGGCAACACGGACTTTCAACTCCCTCCAAAGGTTTTCTATGGGGTTGAGATCTGGAGACTGGCTAGGCCACTCCAGGACCTTGAAATGCTTCACGAAGCACTCCTTCGTTCGGGCGGTGTGTTTGGGATCATTGTCATGCTGAAAGACCCAGCCATGTTTCATCTTCAATGCCCTTGCTGATGGAAGGAGGTTTTCACTCAAAATCTCACGATACATGGCCCCATTCATTCTTTCCTTTACACAGATCAGTCGTCCTGGTCCCTTAGAAACAGCCCCAAAGCATGATGTTTCCACCCCATGCTTCACAGTAGGTATGGTGTTCTTTGGATGCAACTCAGCATTCTTTCTCCTCCAAACACGACAAGTTGAGTTTTTACCAAAAAGTTCTATTTTGGTTTCATCTGACTATATGACATTCTCCCAATCCTCTTCTGGATCATCCAAATGCTCTCTAGCAAACTTCAGACAGGCCTGGACATGTACTGGCTTAAGCAGGGGGACACGTCTGGCACTGCAGGATTTGAGTCCCTGGCGGCGCAGTGTGTTACTGATGGTAGCCTTTGTTACTTTGGTCCCAGCTCTCTGCAGGTCATTCACTAGGTCCCCGTGTGCTTCTGGGATTTTTGCTCACAGTTCTTGTGATCATTTTGACCCCACGGGTGAGATCTTGCGTGGAGCCCCAGATCGAGGGAGATTATCAGTGGTCTTGTATGTCTTCCATTTCTAATAATTGCTCCACAGTTGATTTCTTCACACCAAGCTGCTTACCTATTGCAGATTCAGTCTTCCCAGCCTGGTGCAGGTCTACAATTTTATTTCTGGTGTCCTTTGACAGCTCTTTGGTCTTGGCCATAGTGGAGTTTGGAGTGTGACTGTTTGAGGTTGTGGACAGGTGTCTTTTATACTGATAACGAGTTCAAACAGATGCCATTTATACAGGTAACGAGTGGAGGACAGAGGAGCCTCTTAAAAAAGAAGTTACAGGTCTGTGAGAGCCAGCAATCTTGCTTGTTTGTAGGTGACCAAATACTTATTTTCCACCAAAATTTGCAAATAAATTCTTTAAAAATCCTACAATGTGATTTTCTGGATTTCTTTTCTTATTTTGTCTCTCATAGTTAAGGTATACCTATGATGAAAATTACAGGCCTCTCTCATCTTTTTAAGTGGGAGAACTTGCACAATTGGTGGCTGACTAAATACTTTTTTGCCCCACTGTATATAACTTCGACATGTCAGAGGAAGGCACCAGAGAGGAGATAATGATGATGGAGGAATATGCAGAATAAGAAATGATGGGAAGAATACCAGAAGAGTTGTGGGCCAAAGGGGATTATGACATAGGAAAATTGAAGTGCAATCCAATAGAAATCAAAATTAAGCAGGGTAGCCAAAGACCATTCAGACAACAATATAAAGTAAAACAAGAAGCAAAGAGGGAATTGAGCCAGTAATAAGGGGACTAAAAGAAGCTGGTATACTGGTGACTGTAAAAAGTGCATGTAATACACCAATATTACCAGTGAAAAAAACAAACGGCAAATGGAGAATGGTGCATGACCTACGGGCGGTGAACGATGTGGTACAAGAAATAGAGGCGGTAGTACTAATCCTTACCAACTGTTAAACAATATTGGAGACAAACACGAATATTTCTCAACAATAGACTTGACGTCTGCATTTTTCACCATACCATTAAGTGAGCAAAGTAGACATTTGTTTGCAAAGGAGAGAAATTATCATACTCAAGGTTACCCCAGGGATTTATACACTTTCCACACATATTTAATCAGATATAAAAAAATGTGATAGAGTTACAGGCAGACCCTAGAGCAGTAGGCATACAATATGTCGATGACATTTTAGTGGGACATGAAACCTATGAAGGATGTTTAAGAAAAACAGAAGAAGTGTTAAAAGAGTTACACAAAATAGGCATGAAGGTATCAAAAGACAAACTGGTAGTGGCAGAAAAAAACTTTGTGTACCTAGGAAGGAAGATCAGCAAAGGGAAAAAAGGTTTGGCTGACAAAAATACAGAAACAATTAAACTATACAAAAAAACAAGAATAGTGAAAGAAATGATGGGATTCCTAGGAACTATGGGTTTTTGTAGCAAATTTATTACAGAATATACAGGAAAAAGTCAAGGAATTGAGGGAAATTATGAAAAGAGCAGGTATGAAAGATTTAAGAGCAGAACTAAAGTAGGCTGATGAGGGAAACAAACAATTTGAAAACATAAAAAAGGAAGTAATAATGGTAACCAGAACAGGAATGATTAACTATGATCAACCATTTTATGTAGATGTGGAAATGAAAAAGGGAGGCCTAGCCACAGCAGTTCTATTTCAGGGAGAAGGAAAATACAAATGTGCACTTGGATGGTACTCCACTTACTTACAGGGTTTAGATGATTGGACTGACTATGAAAAGAACTTGGAGGCAGTATTTTGGGCTTATCACAAGGTGAGTAAGCTAACCCTAGGAGGGAGAGTAGAAATAAGATCAACACATGAGGTAATGGGAATAATTGAACAAGCCAGATTCAACCTGAGTGTAGGACGTAGAATGAGATATTTGGAATTGTTGGAGAAACACAACCTAACTGTTAGAATAATCAAAACTAAAAATGAAGCCAACAGACTGTTGTTCTGTGATGAGGGAGAGCCTTATTGTTGTGAAGATGAGGGCATAAGAAAGTATGAAAATAAGACCAGACTTAAAATGTGACCTAATAGAAGGTACCAGAACCCTATTTGTAGATGGATCATGCGGAAAAAATGAGACAGGGGTAAGTGAGATGGGGTATGGAATAGCAGAATGGATGGACATCTAGAAGAGCTAAAAGGAATACAAATAGAAAATGGAATTATGTCAGCCCAAAGAGCAGAAATAATGGCACTAACAGAGGCGTGTAGGATACTAAAGGGTGAGAAGGGAACCATATTTACAGATTCAGTTTATGGGTTTGGAGTGTGTCACTATTATGGAAAAATATGGGCTAGAAATAATTTTAGGAAGACTAATGGAAAACCAATCAAGCATGAAAAAGAAATCAGGGACCTGTTACAATCATGCTTGGGGCCCACAGAACTAAGTATAGTGAAGTGTGATGCACATCAAAAGGGGAAAGATAAGATCACGGATAAGATCACGTTAGGAAATAACTTTGCAGACCAAACAGCAAAAGCAGCAGCAAAAAGAGTAATAGAACCAGGAAAAGGGATTTTAGTATTAACCAGGGCCCAGATATCTAAACAAACTGAATGCATACAAATACAGGGACCAGAAGAGATAATCAAAGAACAACAAAAACAAGCTGGAGAGCAGGAAAAATTTGAATGGAAACTTAGAGGCGCAAACGAAGTAGGGGAAATATGGAGAACACCACAAGGACAGGTAGTGGTAACAGAACAATTGGAACAGATGGTCCTGTAACAAGCACATGGAGTAGGGCACAAACAATAGGACAGAAATGACAGACACAATAATAAAAAAACAACAACATGTGGTTTCCTAGAATGCAAGAGAAAGTTAATGAGTTTTTAACATCATTTTATCATCAGTCTCAAGGCAGAGTCGAACGAATGAATCAAACACTAAAAGGAAAGCTTTCCAAAATATATGCACAAACAGGCCTGAATTGGGTAACAGCGCTACCAATAGCCCTGCTACCATTAGGGAAAGCACAAACCGCGGAACTAAATTGACACCTCACGAAATGTTACAGGGAGGAGAATGCCAAGAGACGACATAGAAATAGAAGACAGACAAATTGAAAAGTGAATTAGATAAATATGTGACAACTCTAACCAAAATTCATGCAAGTATTTTTCAGACTGAATCCTGACCAAGAGAAACTCCAGATGAATCAAACAAAAGTGGACTGATAGCAGTGGGGGATCTGGTCTACATAAAAGTATATTGAAGGAAGTGGGACGAACCCAGACACGAAGGACCGTATGAGGTGACATCTGCCACTCCCACATCAATCAAAGTGCAGGGATCAAACTTCTGGTACCACATTTCACACTGCCTTAAAATAAACACGAACAAAAGCGAGGTAATAACACACGAAGCTAAGAACCTGTTCGAAAGCCCTGAGGAAGAAGCATTGGGTCACTGCATAAGTAAAGACTGTGTCCTAGGGGCAGGAATAGCCTTAGAATTTAGAAACAGATACGGGGTAGAAGAATTAGTGGAACAACAAAAGGGGGTGGGAGAGTGTGCATATGTAGAAAAGAAAGGAAGAAGGATACTACACTTAATTACCAAAGAAAAAGTGAGAGACAGACCCACTTATGAGAACTTGGAACAGAGCTTAAGAAATGCCAGAAAGATCTGTCTAGAGCAAAACATAACCACTTTAGCTATCCCAAAGATAGGGTGTGGATTGGACAGATTAGAGTGGTCCAAAGTAGAGACATTAGTTAACAAAAATTTTGGAGAATCAACCATACGTGTAAAGGTTTATTCTCGTCCAAATGAGGATGTGGTGGTTGATAGTGATAACTATAATAACAATAAGTCCTCTAAATAAGATGGATATATGGGTAACGATAGGAGTAGATGTGACTTGGACAGACACAATGGGACTAATAAGGATAATAGTCAGCCAGACAGGAATCACCGCGGCAACTCCATTGATAAGACCAGGAGTGTTGGAAGAGAGAAAGGTAATAGTAAAAGAACTAGGCCAGGTAACAATAGAAGATACATTCGCAATAGAAACAGGGTATGGAGATAGAAATGAGTGGCTGGAATGGGTAAAATATACGGCAAGAACAACCCAGGCACAGGGTTGTTATTTCTGTGCAGCTGCACGACCAAATTTGGCCACAATGCCAGCAATGGGAAAAAGTCAAACATGCCTTGTAAAATTATTTAGTCAGGAAAATGTAACAGGGTGTGAGGCGGATGAAATCAGATACCCCGCACTAAAACTATCAATGCATCCTAACGTATTGGCCTATAAAAGTAATTACACTTGCTATGAAAGAACCGAAGGAAGCATAGATAGGAAAATATTTGGGCCAGGGTGGTGTAGTAGAACAATAAAGGAAAATGAGACAGAGGTAGGAATACTGGTAAATCACAATCTAACACGAGCAGATATGTGGTGGTTATGCAGCGACCTGAAAATAAGAAGGAACCTACAAGGTGTTTGGAAGGGACAGTGCACACCTATAAATACGGTAATGCCATTCAAAATAATAAAAGGCGTAGCAGGGGACATAAAGGAAGAACTAAAACGAGTTAAACAGTTAAGTAGGACAAAACGTGCAGTAAAATCCCCAGGGGGATCATTTGATAATAGAGTATGGATTGATAGCATAGGAGTACCTAGAGGGGTACCAGATGAGTTTAAAGGAAGGGACCAAATAGCGGCAGGATTTGAATCACTTCTTTTTTGATAGTCAACTATCAATAAGAATGTGGACTGGATCTGTCACAATGAGAATGGAAGGATCCAAACGCAAAAGGATAGTAAACACAGTCTTTAATGAAGGAGCAAAAAACAAGGCAAGTCTGTCGTGCGAAGACGCAGAACTGAGAAAAATACAAAACAAAACTTGAAGACGATGATCCAAGGAAATCAGTCTAGGGAGACTTCGTGGAACCGGACTAACTGGAAGCGGCAGCAGGACACCGAGGAAGCACCAGAAACTCTCAGCATCTCCAGGCGAGACAAGACAAGGTACAAGATCTTAATACTATGAAAAACAAGAGAACACATACAATGCATGATATACAATAATCCGACAGAGAGCCACGAGCGCAGGCGGCTGTAAAATAGAGGACTGATTAAATGAGTGAGAACAGGTGGCACTGCAAAGTAGCGCTGATTGAAATAACAAACAGGTGGAGAGAGAGGTGTAAGTGTCAGTATGCATGTGTGTGTGTGTGTGAGTGTGTGTGAGTGTGTGTACAACAGAGTGAGAGAGAGAAAGAAGAAGCAAACCCAGATCATGACAGTACTCTCTCAACGAAGCGCCACCAGGCGCTCCCGAGACAGGAGCCTGACGAGAACGGTAGAAGTCCTCGATCAGCGAGCGATCCAGGACGTCCCGGGCCGGAATCCAACGCCTCTCCTCAGGACCGTACCCCTCCCAGTCCACCAAAAACTGGTGACCACGCCCACGAGGGCGCACGTCAAGGAGCTTACGGACTCTGTAAATAGAAGCCTCCTTGTCAATAGGAGGAGGGGAAAGGGGGGGGCGGGTCGGAGCGCGGAAAACAGGTTTGACGCAGGACACGTGAAAACCGGATGAACACGGCGCAACTGACGGGACAATCTGAGTTTGATCGCAACCGGACTGAGAACCTTAACAATAGAAAAGGGCCCAACAAAGCGGGCATCAGCTTGAGAACCCTCCTGGATGGGGAGATTGCGGGTGGAAAGCCACACCTTCTGACCACAAACATACCTGGGGACCGGACCCGGTGACGACATTGGCGGCTCGACGTGCGTGTTCTAGTACGACATAACGCAGATCTCACTCTCCTCCAGGTACACTTACATCTCTGAATAAACCTCTCTACAGAAGGAACGGAGGACTGGGATTCTTGGGATGCGAATAGAGGCGGTTGGTAACCAAGACAACACTCAAACGGAGATAACCCAGTGGCGGACGAGGGAAGAGAATTATGAGCATACTCGGCCCAGGCCAGTTGATCGCACCACGACGCCGGGAGTGCGTGATGTTAAACCACGCAACATGCGATCGAGAATTTGATTGGTCCTTTCGCTTGCCCATTGGTCTGTGGATGGAATCCCGACAGAGCAGGAGGCCCCTATCTGATGACAGAATTCCTTCCAGAACTGAGAGGCGAATTGAGGCCCTCTGTCAGACACAATGTCCGAAGGAAGACCATGAATCCTAAACACATGATCTACCATGACTTGCGCGGTCTCACGGCGGACGGTAGCTTAGGAAGAGGGATAAAATGGGCAGCTTTAGAAAACGATCCACCACGGTGAGGATAACCGTATTACCTGCAGCGGAAGACCGGTAACAAAATCCAACGCAATGTGAGACCACGGCCGTGATGGAATGGGGAGGGGCCTAAGAAGACCTGCCGGTGGTGAATTACTAGACTTAGTCTGGGCACACACCTGACACGAGGCAACAAAGCGTCGAACGTCGCGTTCTCTGGTGGGCCACCAAAAGCGTTGACTGATCGCGGCTAAAGTACCCCTGATTCCCGGGTGTGCCATCAATTTGGAAGAGTGACCCCAGCGAAGGACAGTGGAACGAACAACCTCAGGGACGAATAACGTTCCCTCAGGAGCGCGGGCTGGTCTGGTGACATGCAAAAGAGCTCTTCTCACAGCCTGTTCCACTCCCCAGGAGGCAGCCCCGACCACACAACGCTGAGGTAAAATATTCTCAGTGGTCGGGGCGACTTCTGACGAGCCGAACTGGCGTGAGAGGCGCCAGGCTTCAGATTCTTAGAGCCGGGTCTAAACGAGATAGTAAAATCAAAAACGGCCAAGAAAAGAGCCCAACGAGCCTGACGGGCGTTAAGTCTCTTAGCGGAACGGATGTACTCCAAATTTTGATGATCCGTCCAGACAATGAATGGAACGCTGGCTCCCTCGAGCCAGTGTCGCCACTCACCAAGGGCCAGACGGATCGCCAAAGTTCTCGGTTACCGACATCGTAATTGTGCTCCGCGACGAAAGGCGATGGGAGTAAAAGGCGCACGGATGTACCTTGTTGTCAAGGGACTAACGCTGCGATAAGATGGCACCCACCCCGACGTCGGAAGCATCAACCTCAACTATAAACTGCTTCTCGGGATCAGGAGTGATGAGGATGGGAGCGGAGGTAAACAACCCCTTAAGCCGTTCGAACGCATCCTGAGCAGCTCCGGACCAAGAAAAGCGAGTCTTAGAAGAGGTGAGAGTAGTAAGCGGAGCGGCGACACGACTAAAATCCCTGATAAAACGACGGTAAAAATTAGCAAACCCCAGAAACCGCTGAAGCGCGACTCGCGAATCAGGAACAGGCCAATCAATGACAGCACGAACCTTGTCAGGGTCCATGCTGATCCCCTCCGCCGAAACCACCGAACCGAGCGTGACAGACCGGGCATGAAACATGCACTTCTCTGCCTTGACAAACAGGCGGTTCTCAAGTAGACGTTGTAAAACTCGGCGGACGTGTTGTACGTGTACCTGGAGAGTAGGTGAGAAAATGAGAATGTCATCCAAATACACAAACACGAACACATTGAGCATATCTCTCAAGACGTCATTGACTAAAGCCTGAAAAACAGCGGAGCGTTGACCAGCCCGAACGGTAAAACCCGGTACTCAAAGTGACCGATGGGAGTGTTAAACGCGGTCTTCCACTGCCTCCCTCCTTAATACGTACCAAGTGGTAGGCATTGCGTAAGTCAAGCTTTGTGAAAACCTTTGCGCCCTGTAGGATCTCGAAGGCCGACGACATAAGAGGCAAAGG
Organism: Gymnocypris eckloni scoliostomus; assembly: GCA_027564155.1. NCBI lineage: Eukaryota > Metazoa > Chordata > Actinopteri > Cypriniformes > Cyprinidae > Gymnocypris > Gymnocypris eckloni. The sequence continues at coordinate 16,485,334 of CM050419.1, forward strand.
ATAGCGATTCTTGACTGTTATGTCGTTCAACCCCCGATAATCAATACAGGGACGCAAAGACTCATCCTTCTTTTCACAAAGAAAACCCGCCCGGCAGGAGAGGAGGAAGGAACAATAATGCCAGCGGGCGAGGGACTCTGTGAGGTAATTCTCCAAAGCCCCGCTCGGCGCCGAGAGAGAGTAAAGTCGACCGCGGGGTGGCATGGTACCCGGAAGAAGCTCAATGCTGCAGTCATAAGGGCGATGAGGAGGCAGAGAGGTGGCCGAACGGCTGAAGACCGCCCGCAGATCGTGGTACTCCTCCGAACTCCAAACAAATCACCAGGCTCCTCCTGAAACACAGACACAGAAGAAACAGCAGGAACAGCAGAAACTAAACAGTTAACATGACACGACAAATTCCATGAATGAACAGATCCCTTAACCCAGTCAATCTGAGGATTATGCTGGGTAAGCCAGGATGCCCTAGAACAATAGGAGTATAAGGGGACTGGAAAACAAAAAAGAAATAGTCTCTCTGTGATTTCCTGAGACGGTAAGGCTCAACGGGCAGGTGATGCGATGAACAGTAGAAAGTGCCCTGCCATCAAGCGCAAAGACGGTGGTAGTGTCATTGAGGTCCAGCAGGGGATCCCTTGTTCCATGGCCCATCTCTCATCAATGAAACTCCCTCAGCCCCTGAATCAATGAGCGAGACCGTTGACAGTAATGCCAGCCCATCGGATAACAACAGAGATAGTCGTACGAGACCTGGGTAGAGAGGAAATGACAGTAGCGCCGCCAGTACTCCTCCGCCTACTGGTGAGCTCTGGCCCTTAACGGGCATGAAGCGGCAAAATGTCCATTAGCGCCGCAGTACAGGCAGAGGCGACGACCCGCCGCTCGCTCCTCCGCAGAGATGTGAACCCCTCCCCGCTGCATGTGTTCGGGTCAGAACAGAGAGGAGAAGATACTACGGCTGGTGTCAAGGTCTTCAGTGGTCTTGAAACGGAACCTTGAACCCGCCGCCGTTGCTCAAGCACCTGTCCAGGCAAATACCCAGCTCGATGAGCTGATCCAATTTGAACGGCGGACCAGCGCGCCAGATCTCCTCCTTGAGATCCATGTTGAGCCCCTCAAAAGCAGCGACCAGCGCGGGCTCATTCCACTCACCGTAGTAGCCAAAGTCTGAAACTCAATGGCAAAATCAGCGACTGACCTTCTGCCCTGATGGGCGTTGTGAGAAAGGCGAAGCCTCGCGACCGAAAACAGAACGATCGAAAATCTTGATCATCTCCTCCTTGAAGAGCTCATCGCCACAGCAAGAAGTCCGTGCCTCCCAAGCAGAGGTTCCCCATTCACGCTCGCCCGTGAGAAGTGAGAGTACAAAAGCGATCCGGCGGGGTCTCCCGCATCGTCTGGGGCTGGAGAAAAACAACCTCACATTGAGTCAGAAAAGCCCTGCATTCAGTAGGCTCACCAGCATAACAGGGAGGGTTGTTAATCTGGCGGCTCATGGAGTGGGTAACGGCGGGATCTGCTGATGGATCCTGGTAGAGCATAAGCAGGCAGCGATGATAAGTCCGTCACCTGAGCGGTCAAGCCCTCAACAGCGAGATGGGCAGCGGACAGCTCCTCCTCATGTCTGCCGAGCATGACTCCCTGCATCTCCATCGCTGGAGTGGTTCCTCCTTTGCTGGATCCATGAAGGTGGTCGGATTATTCTGTCACAATGAGAATGGAAGGATCAAAGCAAAGGATAGTAAACACAGTCTTTAATGAAGGAGCAAAAAACAAGGCAAGTCTGTCGTGCGAAGACGCAGAACTGAGAAAAATACAAAACAAAACTTGAAGACGATGATCCAAGGAAATCAGTCTAGGGAGACTTCGTGGAACCGGACTAACTGGAAGCGGCAGCAGGACACCGAGGAAGCACCAGAAACTCTCAGCATCTCCAGGCGAGACAAGACAAGGTACAAGATCTTAATACTATGAAAAAACAAGAGAACACATACAATGCATGATATACAATAATCCGACAGAGAGCCACACGCAGCAGACGCTGTAAAATAGAGGACTGATTAAATGAGTGAGAACAGGTGGCACTGCAAAGTAGCGCGAACGCTGATTGAAATAACAAACAGGTGGGAGAGAGAGAGGTGTAAGTGTCAGTATGCATGTGTGTGTGTGTGTGAGTGTGTGTGTGAGTGTGTGTACAACAGAGTGAGAGAGAGAGAGAGAAGAAGCAAACCCAGATCATGACAGGATCAACTACCTCTATTGCAATCAACAAAGGTTCGTCAACTACACCACCCAAGCTGTAAGAGGGCTTCATGAGCAATTATACAAAACCTCGCTAATAACAGTACAAAATAGAATAGCGTTAGATATGCTTTTGGCTGAGAAAGGAGGGGTGTTCAACCTGTTGTATCTTTATCCCAAATAACACTGCCCCAGACGGTAGTATCACCAGGGCACTAGAAGGGCTAGAATCACTGTCTAAAGAATGGGCTGAGAACTCAGGAATAGACAATCCACTCACTACTATTATGGAAAAATGGTTTGGAAAATGGAGTGGGTTGCTGACCTCAATATTCAAGGCCATTATGGTGGCAGTAGCAGTGCTGGGTCTGTGTGGGTGTTGTTGTATACCATGTATAAGGGGTTTGGCACAACGTGTGAACGTAGTCTGGAATGACTAAAGTAATGGCAGTAAGGGTAGAAGAAATGACCCCCTTGCGGGAAGAATTAGACTCATCCGAGGACTGGGAAGAGGAGAGCTGTGCAGTGTAATAAGGCTGCGAGGAGGAATAGCACGGCCAGGCAACAACCACTGGGTGCTAGTAACCTACCCTATGGCCAGGCTCTCTACCTAGCGCAAAGCTAGTAAGCTGAAGACAACGAAGATGCATTTTTTACACATACACATATAGGAAATATAATGTTAGGTCCGTCTATATTAAAGGACAACTGTGGCGAGGGGGGCGTGGTTCAGCGATGTCTGCAGCGGGAGAAGGACTCAGGAGACAGCGGTAAGTAAGTGGGTCAAGTGCAAAATGAGGAACACCTGTGTCTGATTGCAGTAATTGGCGTGGAGACCAGATAAAAGCCACTGTGGAACAGGAGTTCAGAGAGAGACGGAGTGAAGACTCGGGCGCACGGTCTGTGAGAGGGAGACAGCCGGAACGAATGCTGAGAGTGATCGCTGAGACAACCAAGAGAGTTGATGTTTTTAGGACGCGCAGAGTGCGCACCTGTTTAAGTTTATCTGTAAATAAAATTCACCCGAGTCTTCACGAGCCAACCCTGTCCGCTTCCTTCCTTCCTTACGAACTTTGTTACAACAACAATCACAATTATCAACTGTTTTTGTACTAACTGTATTGTTTAACCGTTAATGAGGATTGGAAATCCTCAAATGTGGTTGAAAACAGTGTGATTTTGTTAATCATTTAATACTCATGTTTATCTTGAAAATGTTAAAATGAATTATTTGTCTGTTTCTATGAATGTCTCACATTGGATGTTTCACATGTTCTGCTAGGGAGACAAAATGTTAGGCTGTAACAGGCCTATGAGTCTGCTGTGGACCAGACATCATAAATCAAGTTTAGATAACCGAGCATGGTACAAGCTGACACCAGCACGGGGGGGAGGCTGGTGGTCTATCTAGGCAGAGAGCTGCAGAAGCGAGGGCGTTGTTTTCACATGACCTGCTAGCAGAACACTTAAAATGTGTGAGGCAATCAGTATTGTTTGGGCTGAAGACAATTCTTCAATAAAAACCTTTTTATTCTTAAAACATCCTTCGACTCGACTATCTTCATCTAAGACTTCAACCACACTTATTGTTAATGTTAGTTAATGCAATAATGAATGTTATTTAATGTGACCTTATTTTAAAGTGTTACACAGATCTGTACTGACACTCTTGGATCTTCAGTCAACTGGTCTGAAATATTTTATAATTGAGTAACACAAAAATGTGTGTTGTCTATCCACTGCCATAATCCTCCTGAAACAGACTGTCTTTGGTCGTGGACTTGCGGTCACGCTCGCTGGGTTTGCCTTAAGAATGTTTTTAGTTTTTTTGCATGCTTGTTTTTTTAGTTTTACGGTGTTGCAGGCCAAGTAAAAAATTTCTTCACTATTTATACTGTGGCAAGGAAGGCAAGATATGATTTATTCTATTGTTCCCAAGATGGCAACTAATTTTCATGGAAAGGCAAGTAGTTTTTTTTTATGGCGGTTGGCATCCAGTTTAGTAGTGCATTACTGCCACCTTCTGTTAAAAAAAAGTAGAGGTAGGTTTCTTGTTAAATGACACTGATGTCACTGCGAAGTGCTACTTTTTTCATTTACATTTGATGATTTTTATTTAAATGGCAAAACTCCACATTCTGAAAATGTTTAACTTCATGCAGTGTATTGGTAGTTAGTTAATATGCTACTCAGAAAAATCTGTACAAACAAAATATGCAGAATTTTCAATATTGATTTATTCACAGGTATAACTATTTTAAATTATTTATCAGTAAACTTAATGGATCATTTCCAAGCAGAAAATTACCAACATGCCTTGTGTATTTTATTAGATTGCATGATTATTTGATGATTTATCTGTAATTTTGTAGAATTCCATTCACAATATATCTAGTTACCAATGAAAAAAGTCTCCCGCACTGGGCACTTGCTGGTGCTTCAGCAGACACATGGTAGAAATGTCCAAATAAAAACATGCGTTCAACAAGTATAAAGAAGTCAATTATTTATTTTTGGAATCCTTTAAATGTAACTTCAGTTTTTGTATTGCTGTTGTTGTAAAAATCCACCTTCCCATGCTCACAAAGGGGAATCAGAGATTGTGCATCACATTTAGCCTAGTAGACCGATACACTGTCACATGACAACCAAAATCAAATACCTAGAAGCTTATAATCAGTTTGTAGTGGCTGTGTGCAAGTTCACAAGCTGAAAAACTGGGAGAGTCATGCAAAGGTCATGGTGATTGATAAACCAAACAAAATAGAAAACTTTCAAAAACACTCAGCAATGTGATTATTTTGAGTGATTGGCAGTGGGTTTTACTCATAAGATTTGCTATCTGATGTTTTCTAGTCCGCTCCGCAACCTTTGTTTTTTAGAAACGGTTAAAAAAACCATATGACATTGTCCAATTTCTCCCTGAAAGTTTTATTTTTCACAAGCACAACAAAGTCATACCACTGCCTAAAATTCACTAGCAGAAAGGTAGCAAGATCTTACAAATATGGCATCTAAACAAAACAGATACTGAGAATGCATAGAAACCCCATTGAACCGGGCCTAGAGAAACTGGTGTGCCTGTTCCCCAACTAATGGTTGAAGTAGTGGGCTACCTGACTAGTCTATGCAACCCTAGTCTTGAGTAGCCAGACCTCCAGACTGACGACTGAAGGTCTGGAATAGATGGCAGCTTTCATTGGCCAAGGCCCACCCATAAGGCTGTTTGACCGACATGTCAAACAACCAATCACAGTTTGTTTCGTTCAGCATCATGTTTCGGGGCGTGTAAATGTCGCCACAATAGAGTGGTAGAACTATGATGTCACTTTGTAGGCAAAAACCCAGAAGCGGGTTAGCATTTTAGCACTTCCAGATTTAGCATCGTTCCAGAGTCAATGTTTTTTATGGGATTTTGGTTAAATCCCTTAAATAAGGTCTGTGGTTCCCAAAGACTAAACATACTTTCACATTTTATTCTACGACATAAAACACACCAGTAACACCCCACTCATGATTTTTTTAACTGTTATGTTTCTTAAAAAAGACGGTTGCTAACCAGTTGCTAAATGGGACTACAGGAGCTGTTGGAAACATTAAACGTCATCACGCTGAACAGTTTATCAATTTACAGTATTTTCCAGTTGTAGTATAATTTGTAATTCAATTAATTGTAGAATAACCAATGAAGAGTTTCCCGCATTTTATATTGTTGTTCGACAGTGTTCTTTTGCTTTGCCCCAAAATGCGATATGTCTTCAGATGGAAGATGCTCAAGTTTATCGCTTTCCTACTGATGCGGAGATTCTTGGTTCATACAGTAAGGTAAACTAATATTACGATTAATCCATGTAAAGACCACATTTACCGGCTTTACGTCGTGAGTGCTTAAAGCCACGTTGAATTTTTTAACTTTTTAGTCATTTAGCAGACGCTTTTATCCAAAGCGACTTACAAATAAGAAAACGTAACTAAAACTATAAGTTAAAACTCTATAAATACTATATATACACATTCAAGAAAATTGAGAAATTAAATAAAATTACATTTGAAAACAACATTTCAAAACTAAACATTTAAATGAAAACAAAAAAATAAAGCTAAAAACAATATATATGTTATTTCATTTCCATGTAGTATGTTGAAGTAACGTTACTAAAATAACTCCAATTTCTAAAGAAAATACCTATAAAGACATAATAAATTGATACAAAATCTATCAAAAAAATTAAAATAGATAACACATCCAACGGCAGTAGCTTATCAGTGATCCTAAAAAAAGAACACCGTCAAAAACACATGCTAACAAACAACAACTTACACATCGTTAGAATTGGTTATAAAAACTAAAAAAGAAGTGAAACAAGCAGTAAGAAAGAAGATAAATAAAAAGCGATACTTATATCATTTGGCAGTGTCCCTGTCCGGTGGAGTCGCTCGGTAGAGTCGATGGTCTTTACACTCTTCGGTCTTTATGCGAAGGCTACCACGACCGCTGCCATGGTAAACTTCGCTTTTTATACCCATCTTACAAAATACTACTCTAATTCAGCTGAACACATTTTCCTTTATCACAATAAATGGCCAAGCAAGCGCCCGACACTGACAAGGGACGCGATACAGTACCAGACCAAACGCGATTTCAGCACGTCTCCACACAGTAAACAAAACAAGCAAATTAAATGTGTACGGCCACATGAAGCTGTCAGAAAGCATATAGATTGAGGATTTCCTAGAAGCATGGATAAAATAACATTTTGTGTACCCACCCTAACAAAACGATAGCTGAAATGTGGCACTTTGTTCACTAAAATAAGTTTAATCTTACCATATCCAAAAACTCGCTCCCTCTGCTGTTATTTAATAGATTAAATGCACTAGAATTTTATTGAATAGTACGTGGAGACATGTTTTTAATTAAAATATTCATATCAATCAAGGATTTATTGACAATGCAACTTATTTAAAAATGTACAGAACGGTGTTTCAAATATCCTTTAGTTAAGATTATTTCATATATTGACAATACCATGTATTACTAATGTCTCTGTAGAACCTGAGTGGACAGACCCACATTACCATAGACTCTCACATATCAAAGGAAGATGAGAAGATTATTTTCTTGGACATGTGCGAGTCATAAAATTGACCAAGCCTAATGACGCCTCCCTAATTAGAGCACAATCGTCTTATCATCTCATGAGACCCATAAAAAACAATGATAGATTTGAGGAGAACATCTGGATGTAATTAGGAACAGAACTTCAGTGTTGTTCCTGACTAACTTCGGCATAAATAAACACAGAAAAAAGGAACTTCTTATTTGGAGATAGGACAGCGACCACACTCCCGGAATCTTGTGACCATTTAACGCATAATTCAATGATTTTTATCAACAAGGAAAGACTGTTTTATGAGGAGACTCTGAGCTTGACGCTCCACAGGTACACATCAAAAGTTACTTCCTGACCCCCGTACAGCCCCTTTTGGTCTCCATGCATTCCAAGAGAAATGCACCATTTGCTCTTCTTTGACAGAACAAAGAAACTCAAACTGGCATAGAGGACCTCTAAGGAAAGATATTCATTTATTTGCAGCTATTAATGCAACACACTCAAGAGACAATATATATTAATGTTGTACCTTATGTCTTTTATAGGCTTGGTGTGGTTATTTAATCGGGAAAAGCTGATTAGTCACCAGAAGAGACAAACAGCAGCACCTAAGTGTTGTAATACTTGTTCGTAGATCTGTTGTTTAAATTATTTACCTGCTGCTAGGAAGGAATACTTTGTGTACTATCTATTTCTTTTTTAAATTTTCGTTGAGCTTTAAATTTTTGAATGGCACGTACTGTTAATTATAATCATCTGTGCCTCGGCTAAGAAAGAGCCTGCTGCATTTGCATTTCTCCTCGGGCTTTGAAGTGTTAGTTTCGCCTTGAGCTATTAGCACTGCTTTAGGTTATATACACAGCGGTTTTCACTCTAGTCTCTTTGACTGTGTATTTATTTGATGTCCGAGTGCTTCTGCGGAAGCGTTCAGCTGTCGTGTTCAGCCTCCTCATGTGAAGACCAACGAGTGTAACAACTTACGACTTTTCCTGCGCGACTTTGATTGAGCAACGAAACCGGCAACGCACTTAAGTATATTTTTTCTCTTCCCTTCACACACTCACCTTTTCGGTCCTCTTTCTTTCCACCCTTATCATGTGTTTCAAAACCAATCCAGTTGTCTCTCAACCTCAATCTAACATCACACGCAGACAGCAACATAATCCTGCTAACTTGCGCCCCAACTCTACTTCTTCTACTGCAAATCCCTCCTTCTCAGTGGGTTTGTGGAACTGTCAGTCAGCTGTCAACAAAGCAGACTTCATTTCGGCTTTTTCTTTACAATCCACACTCAGCACCTTGGGCTTGACTGAGACCTGCAGATTAAATAATCTGCATCGCATTGGCAGGCAGTGCCACTACAAGAAGTCATTTTGGCATAAACATTAATTACATGCAATTAAATGGTTAAAAACAGTTAATACAAACAAGAAGAAGTTCATTCTGATTAAATATACAGGTGCATCTCAAATTAGAAAGTTCATTTCAGTAATTCAACTCAAATTGTGAAACTCGTGTATTAAATAAATGCAATGCACACAGACCAGTTGCACACAAGTAGTTTAAATATTTGGTTCTTTTAATTATGATGATTTGGTCTCACATTTAACAAAAACCCACCAATTCACCATCTCAACAAATTAGAATACTTCATAAGACCAAAAAAAAAGTATGTTTCAAAAGTATGAAACTTAACACTGGACTTCAAGCAACTTGGATTATGAGCTTCTCCACCCTTCCTCCAGACTCTAGGACCTTGGCTTCCAAATGAAATACAAAACTTGCTCTCATCTGAAAAGAGGACTTTGGACCACTGGGCAACAGTCCAGTTCTTCTTCTCCTTAGCCCAGGTAAGACGTCTCTGATGACAACTGTAGCCAAATTCCTTGACACGTCTGTGTGTGGTGGCTCTTAATGCCTTGACCCCAGCTTCAGTCCATTCCTTGCAAAATTCACCAAAATTCTTGAATCGATTTTGCTTGACAATCCTCATAAGGCTGCGGTTCTCTCGGTTGGTTGTGCATCTTTTTCTTCCACACTTTTCCCTTCCACTCAACTTTCTGTTAACATGCTTGGAAACAGCACTCTGTGAACAGCCAGCTTCTTTGGCAATGAATGTTTGTGGCTTACCCTCCTTGTGAAGGCAGTCTTCCCTGTGATTGTGTAGCCTATGCCAAACTGAGAGACCATTTAGAAGACTCAGGAAACCTTTGCAGGTGTTTTGAGTTGATTAACATGTCACCATATTCTAATTTGTTGAGATTGGTGGGTTTTTGTTAAATGTGAGCCAAAATCATCACAATTAAAAGAACCAAAGACTTAAACTACTTCAGTCTGTGTGCACTGAATTTATTTAATACACGAGTTTCACAATTTGAGTTGAATTACTGAAATGAACTTTCTAATTTGAGATGCACCTGTATATTTAATCAGAATGAACTTCTTCTTGTTTGTATTAACTGTTGTTAACCATTTAATTGCATGTTTATGCCAAAATGACTTCTTGTAGTGGCACTGCCTGCCAATGCGATGCAGATTATTTAATAAATGAACTTTTCCACGACATTCTAATTTATTGAGATGCACCTGTACACATTCAGCTATTTGTATAACGGGGGGGAAATCGATTATGTCTTTAAAAAAGATACACAAGTTTACACAAACTTACAAATTATTTTAATTTGCATTTTTGTAAAACATGCATTTAAAAAAAATATATTGCGAGTATAGCAATGCGAGTAAAAAATGTATTTAATTAACATGTCCCAGTTTGTGCCCGTCACTGGTGTCCGTTTAAATTTTAAAACTTTTAACGTTAGCGCTACAACCGAATATCAACTGGAAATGGCAATCGATGCCAACACCTCTTGGAAAACTACACTTATAATCAGCACCTCACCTCAGGTTTGAGGAAAAACACTGCTTTACTGTTTTTTTAATAATACCAACTGATTAAAACCCCTTTACTCTCGGCTATTTATGCACTTATCTGTTTATGTTTTCGTGTCGTTTTCGCAGTGTGATGAAGCCTCTCAGATTCTTCTAGCGCAGCAGCACAGGATTCGCCGCTCAGAAAGCATTCTGTCCTCTTCCTTTGTTTGCCCCTTGTCAGGTAGAAAGGAGTTACATTTTATCAGTACATTTAATCTAATTATCAAGAAGATATCTTACTGGATTTTCCTTTTTTTTTTCAATCAAATAATTTAACGAATGTGCAGCTCTATGTAAAAAGGTTCCGCTAATAATATGGTTCCATTCCAATGTATTCATTTATAGGTTAAGGACAAGACAACAATAACGCCCTGCGAGTTTAAACTGTCATTATCGATGCGCACCATTTTATCCGTGCCTTAAGTTACCTCTTTTGTTTTAAGCATGTGTAACGTTAGCTTTTAAGGATGCAAGTTAGTTAGCTTCGAAGAAATTAGAGAAACTCTGCTAGTAGGAGTGGTACATTTATAATTTTCTTACTCCTTTTTCATTGTGAATGGAGGTTTTTGTTTGTTACTGTCTAATCATTAAAGTAAACTTTGAAAGTATTGGTTTGTTTACTTAAATGTAACCTACACAGAGTGCTGCCCCCAAACACTGCCAGTTTTCACCTTATAAATCAAATACACCTGATTCATATTATCAGATCATTAGGTGACCAATACCCAACGTGGTGCTTGCGGGTCTAGAGTCTGTGAGGCTGAAAAGGAATTGTGGTTAATATGTCTCCACGTGAATTGTGAAGGAATGACACTGTTCCATGGCATTTTCTCCATCTGCTTATCAATGTATCAGGATAAACAGTCAAAATAAATGTTTGTTTTAATATTACCTTCATTCGTAAGGTCTATCTAACAAACAAATGGAAAGCTTTTCCTTCTCCATTAATGATAAATGAATATTGTGATAAATATCGATATGTATAATATGGCAGTAAAATATTCAGGGAAATGCATGTTTATATTTCTTCTATACATTTATCTGGAATATCTAGCATAGGTTGTTGAATTTTATATAGGCCTATATATCTCAAACAAGTAGCTCTCTAAACTATTTTATTCCTCGCTCACGACCCCTGACTAAAGACTAAATCATTAGACTAAAACATTTTTCCATTGGCTTTTGGATGGCTGCAGAAAATAAGCTCTGTGATTAACAAAAGTTTATGATTCGTACATGTTTTATACATTCTTATAATGTTCACGAGTTATAATTTTGAACAACTTCAAACATTTTGTAGTCGAAGTACAATCAGCAGAAGTAAAAAGCTAAACGTTTTTTGCCTTCCTGTCACTTTCCTGTTGCGCAGGTACGGCTTTCTTGGTGGTCACACCGGAGGATTTTCCAGCTAATCTTGAGGATGCAGAATGTTTTGAGAGAATTGAGAAGTTTGTGCAGGTCCATAGAAACAGTTTTCTTCTGCTTCAAGCCCCAGTTTATGGAAAAAGGGAGTGGGAGATTTTATCATCAGTGCAAAACAGGTGCATAATGAATTGAAAACTGCAAATGTACAACCTTATTTTGAAAGCAAGCACCCCATACATACTTACATGACCAAGGGATGGCATCTGGAGAGCCACTCAGACTAAGATCTACTCAAACTCTGAATGAGATGCCTGTGTGGCCTAATTCTTCAAAATAAAACTAAAAGAGTAATATTAATAATGAATAACTGATGAACCACACAGCAGTGAGGACTGTTTAATTTCAAAATTATCTTAGTCTACCGAGTTGGACGAATACAAGTATATGATAAAATGGCTTAACTCTGTTTTTGCAACAGATTTCTTGGCTGTAACCTCAGAGTCATACCCGTGCACAGTACTGCTGATGTAGTGAAGGGAATTCTGGTCATTGCTAAGGTAAGCTGTGATATCTTTCTACAATTCAGTGTGAATGTTCAGTTCACGTGCTTTATTAATTATTATAATTTTCTAGAAATGTTTTAATTTTATAATGAATGCTGTATCGAGGTTAATTGTAGGCTTTTAATGTTCATTTTAATTAAACGTCAAGGACAGTGCTCACACAAGCATGCATAGGAAAATTGCATATATAAGAGGTTTATTACTAGCATGGTGCATACAAAACTTATATTGGCCTTTTTATTCCAGGCCACAAGTAAACCCAATGTGGCGAATTTGAGAGATCAGATGTCTTTGGCTTGTACTCACATCATTGATCATAGCCCAGTTTGGGGGATGCTTCAAGAGATGCAGTTCTAGTGAGATTTACTCTGTTCCTCTCCAGTCATGTTCTTATTGCTTACTTTACTTATTTTGAACAGCAGATGTCAGTATTGTTTCATGGTATGTTGTGTCAAAACTGTTTGTTGCCATTCATACTTTGTTGTTTATCCTTAAAAAACATTTTATTTCACTATTAAGAACAAAATATAAACATAGTTAGAGGAAAGATATCCACCTTTTATTTGTGCTGGAAAAGTCTTCAAAGTCAGAATAAATAAATACGTTATTCAGTTCAGAAAGCAGCAATTGTGCCCATTTCATTTTTGACTGTCCTCAATGATTTCCTCTATACGGACCACAAGGCTTTCCATTAAGTCATACGTGACCAGGGCACACTGCAAGACCTGCAAATGATATGTTTAGTATAGTTTGTTTTATGACTTACTGTCACTATTTTAAAACTGAATTCAGATAAGTAGAACTGATCATCTAACCTTATCCTGTGCCTTACATGGCAAGTTGCCAAGCGTCTCCGTTTTCACAATCAAGCTCTGAACTGATCTCTTCCCAGAGGCCTCCTTAAATTCTGTTGGGAAAAAACAATGTTACTAAAAGTCAAAATATAATAATTACTATTTAACAGAGAGGATACAAAGCATGTATTACCTTTAGCCTTGATTTTTTTGTCCTCTTTAAGTCTTTTCAACTCTGTACCATAGTATGATTTTGACATGCTTAGACATAGTCGTAATACTTTTGTGTAACTGTCTGCTATGTGGCACAGGTCTGTCCATATTCCGGTCTGAAAATAACAGAGTGGGTTTTATTAATAGAACATGATGAAAATACAAGTTTAAAGTTATACATAGTTGTGTTTTGACAAAATGCTGTAAAAAGCTTACAGAAAATGTTCTTTCCTGTATCAATAAATACCGCAGAAGATTCAGAGACTCCATCACCCTTTAAAACAATGAAGAAAATGTGAATATGGAAAAAACAAAACACAAAAACTTTATTTGTATTATTATAGTCAAAATTGGTCCTAGGATATCTCTTTTGCCTAATACGGAGAGTTACGCAGAACAGGTGCTTATTGTGGTAAAAGCTGACAGGTTTACCATTTACATATCAGCAGGATGAAGGAAGGCCTAAGTCATTTATCAGGGGCAGATTATTCAGACGAGGTATGTCAATCACTTAGGTTTTAGTATCATTTTAGGAATGACACAGGATCTGCCTATAAATACTGGACTGCTCACCATCTGTTCTGTATTGTTGGATAATGGCAGTAAACCTGGACTACACTCATAAATAAATTATGGTTAGGGATGGATTGTATCTTGTTAGTAGGAGATCTAACATTTGAAATAGAGACAGCTGCCATATGTGAAGTCTGTACTTGGGTTACGATTCATGTCAATGATTTGTTGATATAAAAGTTGATTAGATCCATCAAGATGCAATTCTGAGCATTTAGAGGCTTGTCGGGTGATTGTTTTCCTGTTAAGGTCTTTGTAAATATACAGGTTTTCTTCACCTGTCCATTCCATGTAGCAAGTCGGTTTCATGGCCCTGTGGGAGAATGAGAGTATCTCTGAGCAGTGAGATGAGTGGAGTCCCCTCAAACCACCTGTCTTCGTAGGCTGACTTTAATAGCAAAAGTGAAAAATATTTCAAATATTAGTGATTCAGTGTTGATCAAAATCCTGTCACTTGGACAAGCAGACAGATAAGCAATGTTTTGTGCACTACCTTTCTGCACCGTTCCACTTGATTCTTTATGTTTTTGATGATGATACTTTCTACACCTGCATGATGGCTAGTCTTCATGATGCGTCTTAGAGCATTCAACAAAGTAAGAATAAGCAATTAACACAAAGTTGAAAAAGGGTTTACTTTTTATATTTATGTAAACCAGAATAATGCATTTACATATTGATAGCAGTTTTAATTAAATATATACACTGAACAAAATTATAAATGCAACACTTTTGTTTTTGCCCCTATTTTTCATGAGCTGAACTCAAAGATATAAGACTTTTTCTATGTACACAAATTTCTCTCTATGCCTATTTCTCTCAAATATTGTTCACAAATCTGTCTAAATCTGTGTTGGGGAGCACTTTTCCTTTGCAGAGATAATCCATCCACCTGACAGGTGTGGCATATCAAGATGCTGATTAGACAGCATGATTATTGCACTTGTGTGGCTTAGGCTGGCCACAATAAAAGGCCACTCTAAAATGTGCCGTTTTATCACACAGCACAATGCCACAGATGTCGCAAATTTTGAGGGAGCATGCAATTGGCATGCTGACTGCAGTAACCAGAGCTGTTGCCCGTGAATTGAATGTTCATTTCTCTACCATAAGCCGTCTCCAAAGGCATTTCAGAGAATTTTGCAGTACATCCAACCGGCCTCACAACTGCTCACCACGTGTAACCACACCAGCCCAGGACCTCCACATCCAGCATCTTCACCTCCAAGATCATCTGAGACCAGCCACCCGGACATCTACTGCAACAATCGGTTTGCATAACCAAAGAATTTCTGCACAAACTGTCAGAAACCGTCACATGCTCGTCGTCCTTATCGGGGTTTCGACCTGACTGCAGTTCGTCGTCGTAACCGACTTGAGTGGGTAAATGATCACATATATCAATGATCAAATATTTCTAGAGAAATCTAGAGTCTGGAGTCTGCCCCATCCAACGTGACAGAGCTTGAGACATGAAGAGGTGAGATGAACAATGGCAGATAATTGCCAAATGCTGATGAGCAAACTTGTTGTATCATACCCAAAAATACTTGAGGCTGTAAAGTTGCTTCAGCTAAGTACTGAGTTAAGGGTATGAATACTTATGCATTGTACTTATTTCAGGTTTTTTATTTTTAATACATTTACAAAGTTGTGACAGTTCTGTTTTTGCTTTGTCAGTATAGTGTATGGAATGTATATTGATGTGGGGGAAAAAAGGAATTTAAAGCAGTTTAACATAAGGCAGCAACATAACAAAATGTGAAAAAAATGAAGGGGTATGAATACTTTCGCAAGGCACTGCAGCTAGTCTTGTGTCAGGTGACCAGGAAACTGCTAAATTATTGTATACTGTAATTAAATTTGACCAAACATACAGAGGATGCTGAATTTACTTTTAGTTTCTTTTTAACTGTACTATATTGTGGTGCACACAAAGTTCATATACAATTCTTTGGTATTTGAACTTTTCTAGTGTTTTTCATCTACTGCAAGATTACTTTACAGTAGTAAAATGAAAATGATCTGTTCACAAAAGTTCATTGCTGAATTATTATTATTATTTTCTGTAATTAATTTTTGTTGTATTGTAATAGACATGGAGCAGCAAAAAAAAAATCTGAATCCTTATAAGAGTTTTTTTGTAAAGTGTTATTGATCTCATGAGTGTTCACTGAGCAGGAAAGTCATCTGTGTATTTGAATTGTGTGTAAGCATTTAAGAATACCTGTAATAACTAGATTGAAAAGTTTGAAAGACAAATTTATGCTGGCTTGTCTTGAAGTCTTGTTTAAGAAATATAAATGGTTTGGTCTGTTAGATGTTTGCTAAAGTGTTGCTAATTGGTAAGCTAGGATTTTCTGGGTGGTTGCTAGGCTCTTGCTATGCAGTTGCTGGGGTGTTGCTAGACTATTGATAGTGTGTTCTGGGTCATTACAGACACTCCCACCTCTGGTAATAAAAGAAAATCAAACAATGTTTTCAAAACTGATCCAGTTTCAATGCTGTGATATTGTATTTCTTTCTAATGTTAGGAAATTCAAAAGTGTTACACTTAAACTTGCACTAAAACCTGATTTATACCATCTAAGCAGCCAATGTAATATTAATAGAACCGCATGTCTTCTTTAATGATACAAGCTCAGAAACATTTATAATCTGTTGAAGTTTTTTATATTGTGTATTGACTTGGTGCCATGATGGATATTGAAATGTTGTTATTTATTTTTCATTTTAAACAGTACAGATGAATACTTAATGGTAAGGCAATATATGTGAACACAACTGTGCATGTCAGACAATAAATCCCCAAAAATTATGCTTTGGTGTTGCCACCCCTCACAGACCCCATGCCACCCCTTTGCCACCCTAAAAAATATTTGCTGCACATCTTAGAATGGCCTTTTATTGTGGCCAGCCTAAGGCACACCTGTGCAATAATCATGCTGTCTAATCAGCATCTTGATATGCCACACCTGTGAGGTGGATGGATTATCTCAGCAAAGAAGTGCTCACTAACACAGATTTAGACAGATTTGTGAACAATATTTAAGAGAAATAGGCCTTTTGTGTACATATAAAAAGTCTTAGATTTTTTAGTTCAGCTCATGAAAAATTGGGACAAAAACAAATTTATAATTTTGTTCAGTATATATTTAAACTTTCTAGATACCATACCTGAAAAATGTGTGCTTCGCTTCACCATTAAGCTTCTCTATAAAGAGTTGGAACACCACAAGGCTTTTTCCTCTCTGAAAGAAAAAGAGCAAATCACCGCAAACAAAAAAAATGGTTTTAACAGATCAGATTTACTTGTAAAAGCAAGTTGTGCCTCATCCATACTTACCAAATGCTGGATAGGACAGTCAATCATAATTGTAATTAAGTTCTGTCAACAAATAAGAAAAGTTATATTGTAAATTTACACTGTCGTTAAAATAGTAAACATTTTTGTTTTTACCAAGGATGCACCAATTATTACAATTCTGGGAATCATTCTACCAATAAGTAAAATAAATATCTAATATCGGCTGCTTACTGATATGGCACCGATATATTGTGCATCCTTAGATTTTACCACCAAGAAGTTATGTATGTTTTAAGAAGCGGGTGATATATAATTGTTTTTATTCCATAACAATACATAGCATTGCTGCATACCTTTGGAACCTCATGAAATGGTTTGAGCTCTAAGAGCTCCACTGGGAGACTGCAGTCTGTCACTCTTTCCAAACTTTTAACATGTAAGTCCTAAAAAATACAAGAAGACATTTTCTAGCAAACGACTATTCATTACTGAAAATTCAAGCATGAACATAATTTTCTGTTCCTGTAATGACTGTAATAATAAATGTTTTGATGGAAGTTTACTCTACCAGTCCTTTTAATGTCCATGATTCATCCTTTCTGTATAGTGATGAAAATGCAGGAAGGAAAGTCAGACTAAATACATAGCACATCATTTTGGTATTCATATTTATTTTTTAGAACTAATAAAATTTGCTTGTTTACACACCTACTTAAAAGAAGATTGATGTATTCCATATTACACTGCAGGACGAAAACAGGGCTGAAATATTAAATTAAGCAATTTTGTTAGAGCGCAAGTACATAAAAGATGTAGCGATCATGTAAAATGCTTTCATATAGACATTGTGTACTACAGATTGAAAAAATGATGGAAGTCTCAATTCTTTTGGTGCCAAATATCAGAATGTTTTTGCACACTAAACAAGATTCTCAACTCTGCAAATGAAGGTATTTTAACCCCTTTTGAAAGCCCAAGAGATCTGTGGCCTTAACAGTTCACACTCTCTTCGAGTCTAGTAAACACATGGTGAGATGAGGGGGGAAAAACACATTTTTGAGGTCTAACTGCTACTTACCTAAAAACAGCAGGAAACACTTCTATGGCAATAAGCTGGACAAAGAGCAAGTAAGCCATGCAAGCTCTTGATTCATTCAGATGAAAAGCATCTTTGTCCGAAATTGTGTCTTCTTTTTCTCTTAAAGGATGGTAGAACAGGATTTGTGGCAAAGATTGTTGGATCACAGCTAGGATTGCCTAGTATTAGAAAAGCACAGAAGCACTCAGAAGTCAGGTCATCCTTTTTTATAAAAGTACCGTGCCTAAGCCTAATAGTAACAACAAAGTAAGTGATATCATTACCATTATTTCTGTGGCAAAATTCCACATGGGTGAAATTTCTGTCATGTTCGCCTCTCTGTCCAGTTGAACTTGGAGGAGAGGTTCTCTTAGACTCATCATGCAACTGAGCAATTACAAAAAGTAATGTGAAGAATTAGTTAAAATGCTGGTTAAGATAACATGCATATAATCAACAAAGAGTTCCATATTTCTCAACATTGTTGCTTAAATGACTGCTAATTTGCTAAATTGTTAACTGACATCTGACTCTGACAATCGGTTATTTTTTACTTAAAACAACCTATCATATCTTCATTGATGGTTTCTGAGAACTGTTTCTCTTAAAACAAAACTGAACATTGTCTAAATCCCATTATTATTATTATTACTATGTAGATGTTTTAAGAGTTTTCAGACTTGCGATAACCAATCATACTTTCATTAATATTTTTTGAATTGCAAGAATTGCTTGCTTTTGTTTTGAACAAAATAACCAACATTTAAATTGCTTTATAGAACAACACTGACCAATCTATATCTTAATAGCCTTTGAACGTTTAGGCGTGACTGAGTCACTGCAGCACTGTAAAATCGAATACTATACTAACACTATAAACACAATATGGTTAGACCTAAATCTGGAAGATCGCTCATATCATTATATCCCCCAGCCCTAAAACGTGCTCTAACCCTATAGTGTTATAAACATAACAGTGTGACTTTCTTTGAAACTGTTTGAAACAATGTGCATTGTAAAAGTACGATACAAATACATTTAACTTGACTCAACACAGTTGGGTCATTGCCTCATTGACTGCATTAGTAAGAATAGGTTTAAAACATACAACTTTAGAAGAGCAGCTCTTAGTTTGGTGGCCAGTGAGTTTGTGTCTTGATTCTTGACTTCCTGCACAAAGGGTTGTACAAAGGTCAGTACTGCAGTGCAGCATCGGCAGAACCCGTACACATCTTCCTGTTCCTGTTTGTGTGAGTAAGGTACAGGCAACTTTGAAATCTGTTTCTGCAGAGAATCAAGGGCCAAATCCAATCCATGGGCCTTTGACTCACTCATTCTCAACAGCACTGGGTGGGGAACAAACAGAAAATGTGTTATTACTTGCAGTGGCAGTAGAGGGAGATCTGTTTATTTTTGGCTTGTATTTTTAAGTTGAAACAGTTTTATACTGGTTTGCAGGATGCAGCAGCATTATGACTTTAGCTGTTTTGTGGTTCTTTTTTCAGCAGCTGTTCAGTTACCTGACTGAATAAGAGGCATAAGGACAGTGATAGTGTCTGCAATGGCATTTGGATCAGTGTCCTCTACTTGCTGAAGTAAAATATCTAGGAGTTCTTCCACACTGCATATCTGCAATAAAACTGTATTGTCATCACCGCACAGTAGTATTTAATATCATATTTGAATGAGCACAATCTTACCTGTACAAGTTGATTGAGGATAGTCTGACAGTTGGCAGGGCTCCGGTCCTTTCTCAGCACTTCATTCACCAGTGCAGGCAGTAGACCACTGCCCATAGACTTCATTATGTGCTGGTAAGACATTTATATATTTACTTTTTTTACATTTAATGGTACATTTGACATTTTTACTGTACTGTACATGTTTATAAAAGTGTGTAGTAAATCCATTATTTAATACATGTTGGCCTACATTTTTTTATATTTCTTCTGCACATGCTTGAAATTAAATAATTAGCAGTCATCATCATCATCATAACAATTTAGAATTTGATGGATACTGGCTGTGTATTTTGAAAACAGTTATTTGAAAGTATAGTGTGTATTTGCTTCTGCTTTAAAACACGCTATGGCATGTTCCTTAGTGTGTGCCACATGTGTGGAAGAGTGGAGTAGTGCAAGAAATTGGTAAATCAACAGCACTTAATGGAGTGCTGCTCCTAAGAGGGCTTCAGTGGAGCAAGAAATCTGACTGGTTCTCCGCTAAACTGCATTCCCACACCCAAGGGTCAAGGGGGGTAATCAGTTAGGCAGAATGACAAAGTGGTGGTTTAGCAGAGGTACAGCCCATCAAATTCTTTCAATCTCAGTGGATTGATGTCACAAATATGAGTCTGAGATGGGATATGAGCCTGGATGTTGTCGCACCTGTCTATCTCACAGAAACCAGAAAATTACTGTAAAATTGAATTAATTAACCTTACTTTAACCTTAAAAAAGCATAAAGACAGATTGCCTTAAATTTAAGTTAAAAACAGTTTTTAGTTTCAACAACTAATTTGTTTTAAGTGAAATATACTAGGTGTACACCAAACAACTAATTCATTTAAGTTGAGCTAGCTGATGTAACATTTATTGCAACTTGGCATTTTTCAGTTGTATTTACTTAAACAGCGATCTAATTTATTTGTTAAAATCATGCAAACTGGTTGTCTTGAAGTTTTACCAACTAAGTGTTACTGTATAATTTATGTGCTTCACCTATCCAGTTATAGCACTCATGTACGTGCTAACATAACCATCAGAGTGACTACCACTGCATCAACAGCTGCAGTTACGGCTATTTAAATATATAGCATTATATAGTTTTTACATTGTTAGACCAATCTTTGACCTAACCTCCAGGCTCTAATCTTCAGCACAATGGTAACTTCCCCAAAAATGCAGACACAAGACATTGTTTTTGTTTTTTAAACCAAAAATGCCAAAACATTAAAAGATCTCCCCCATCATAATCTTGTGCAAAAGCGCATGCAACCCCAATTCCAAAAAAGTTTATATTTTGTAAAATGTAGCAAAATCACGAATCTTTGATTTGTTAATTCCATTTTCCTTTGATATAATTGACCAAAGTACTAATAAAAATGTCCAGTGTTTTCACTGACCAGCTTAAATATATTTTGTAAATATACACAAATTTTAATGTTGATGGCTGCAACACACTCCAAAAAAATTCAGGACAGAGGCAAAATAAAAGTGAAAAGGTTATAGAATATCCAAGTTCAACTGTTTTGAAACAGTCCAAAATAAGCAGGTGAATAGGTAATAGGTGAGGTTATTATGTTTGTGTATTAAACGAGCATTTCGGTATTTGCTAGCAAATATGTGTCAAACAAATAAAAAAATCCCATTTCTCAAAGAATTTAGGTCTTTCACCAACTACCATACATAATATTGTAAAAGATTCAGGCAATCCAGAGAAATCTCAGTACATGTAGGGCAAAGCAGGAAGCCCCAGGTAAATGTGCTTGACTTTTGAGCCCTCAGATGGCATTGCATAAGAAACCATCATGCTGCATTGTTAAATATAGCTACATTTTCTCAGAAGTACTTCAGAAAAACCCTGTAATTTACCACAGTCTGCCACTGCATCAAGAAATGCAACTTGAATATATGTTAAGCTATACATCAATGCAGTGATGCCGCCGAGTTCTCTGGGCCAGAGCTCATCTCAGATAGTCAAATAGACTGTGGAAAAGTGTGGTCAGATGAGTACACGTTTCAGCTTGTTCTTGGGAAAAACGGACATTCAATTCTCAGTTCCAAAGACGAAAGGGACTATCCAGACTTTCACCAGCAACAGATGCGAAACGTCTTTCATGGTATGGGGGTGCATCAGTGCAAATGGCATGGGTGACTGGAATATGTGCAATGGTGCCTTTGGCATGGATGCATATATTGTGATTGTACAGAGACAAATAGTGCCATCAAGATGACGTCTTTCATGGGAAGTCCATGTTATTAGATCAAGACAATTCCGGGTCTCATTCTGCATGTGCTACAACAGCGTGGCTTCGTAGAGACCGAGTGAACATTTTAGACTGGCCTATCTGCAGTCCAGATCTGTCTCCAATTGAAAATGTATGACCAGTCATGAAAAGGAGAATCAGAAAATGACGATCACAGACTGCTGAACTTCTGAAATCTTGTATCAGGCGAGACTGGACAAAATATTTGCTTGCAAGAAGGTGACACATTGTTAAACATGCCTCTTTCCCAACTTTTTTGGGAGTGTGTTGCAGCCATCAAATTCAAAATGTGTTCATATTTACAAAATACATTTACATTGGTCAGTGAAAACTTTGAAAATAAATTATTTGTATTTTTGTCAATTAAAGAGAATGAACAAATCACAGATTCTTGATTTTATTGCATTTTACAAAATGTCCCAACTTCTCTGGAATTGGGGTTATAAGTTGGTCAGTTAAAACATTGGAAATATTTTTACTTTTGTCAATTAAATAAAGGTTAAAATGAATAACCAAATCACAGATTTTTTAGCATTTTATAAAATGTCAAAAGTTTTTGGAATTGGGGTTATAAAATAACTTAGACTCAATTACCTTAGGAATCTCTTTATTCCTAAAGTCTGAAGCAAAGCATGCTTGGGAACTATAAACTGTCTTGACATAATAGGCGCGTTCGACTGTACAACAGTTGCTGCGCAGAATGGTCAGTGTATGACATCAAAGTACCGCGAGAGCGATAAGAGAGCAGATGGATCCTATGCTTTCGAATGGCTCTCGCGGTACTTTGATGTCATACACTAACCATTCTGTGCAGCGCCGCTTAAAGTCAAAAGCGCCTTTTGGTACTGTAAGGCTTTGTCCCTATGTCTTGTGTTTCCCTCCCTCTTGTGACCATATTTGGTTAGTTCCTGTTCCTGCCTCCATTTTGTTTCATTAGTCCCAGCCATGTGTGTGTTTGTTATTAGTATCATTAGTTCCAAGTGCGTCTCATCTTCCCCTCGTTAGTTCTGTCTATGTATAGTGTATTCTGCCCCTTGTTTCCTGTCCGTTGTTAAACGTCATGCGTGATGTTTTCCTGTGTTCCTCTGTTGGATTCTCTGGTTATTGTGGAATTGTAGAATTTATATTTGGAGTATCTCCGTTCTCCCTCATTCCTTACACCAAGCGAATCGTGACAGGTACATAATGGTCCTCAAACAAAGCTATTTATCTTAATTACAATTTTCTGAGTAACAAGGGCATAGTTCACACACAGAGCACAGATTACAACATTTTTACATATAAAATTAATAAATTGTTTTACATTGTCAACTAATTTTTTTTTAAATAGTCAACTATTTTTTTTTTAAATAGGACGTTTCTTTTTAGGTTTTACAGTGAGGTAACTTCTTTGCAGTGGTATGTTATATGCACATGTCATATGACTTAATAAATTGTCCTTGAAGCTTTAAAATAAAAAATTATGAAACATATTTTGCGATAATTTCCAATACAATAAGATCTAAAACAGGTTCTAAAAGCATGTCAATGATTCCAGATTTACCTGATTGGCATCCTCTTGTATGAAGTCCAGGAGTTGAGTGTAATCACCTTGGGCAATGCATGTATGACCAGCATTCAGAAAGAGCTCATGGTCCTCTGGTTTAAAGTCTTCAGTTTTTCTCTGAAAATGTGGACGGAGTCATTGTCAAATATTTTATTCACAAAAAAAAGATCATACTGTAAATCTTGTACAATGTACAAACCAATCACAGCATGTTACCTTGTGGTTATGCCTTTTACAGTCATTATCATGCATAATAAATTAAACATATCAAAGATATGCTTAGCTTGATGTAAGTGCAAACACAAGTTAATAACAAATACATATTGTAGTAAAAAAACAAATTGCAACTAAATATGATGCTTAATATTAGGTTTTCTTACCCATCTTTGAACCACATCCTCTAGTTGATTCACTGCCATTTTTTCAGAGCTGGTCTTTTCAAAAACAATCCATACAACTGACAATTCAATGTCAGGATTATAACCGAGACTTTTCTGCTCAGGATCTGAATGACAGCTGCGATTGAAAATGTCAGCACAAAAGAATAGAGCAGCTAGGTTTATAACATAGGTCAGTGTGCTTGAAAAGAATCGAGCAGGAGGCGATCTGACAGGGGACCCTTGTAAACCTCTTAGTAAGCATTGCAGCTGAGTATCTGCTAATAGGATTAAGACAGAGCAATCTGAAATAGATGGGACAAGACAGAACTCTCTCGAAGGCCCTGGAAATCAGTCATGGGTGCTTTTATTATCATTTACAGTCAATTAATATTTACTGAGTCAAATTCGGTTTGTTCAACTGACTTTTAGAGGCACAGTCTAAGTATAATTAACTAAACACTACGCTGTCACTAGATGTGATCGATCGGTTGGAAGACCACACTGACTCACAATAACCCTCTCAAATGAGTCCTGACTTTATTTAAACATGTCATGCCATGGAAATACTGAAAGCACATCAGAAATTGCTTAGTAACCTTTGGCAAGCATGTGTGTACTGTCCCTTAGTTAAATCCCTATTAAGTCCAGTATTGCTCCAGTGGATATGTAATCTGATACGAGCCATGTCTTTGACTTCCTACATGGAGAACTATTGTAGACCCTGATTTCAGGTGTATGGAGACAAACCAGGTTTGAGCAATAGGATTTAAGCAGCAGCTGCGAAGTTTGCTCTGTCTATTACAGTGTGGTGAAAGGCTTTAACAAAAGGCACAATGTAAATATAACAGGAAAGGACAGGTTGGTTGCATGTTAGCTTCAGATTTGCCTGTGGCTAATTGCAGACTGCTGATTTAGTGTTTTGACAGTGAACAGACTGCGTGTAATAAAAGTCGAGCTCAAAAAAAAGATCTCTCACTGTATGTTGACAGACAAACAGGTTTGTTGTTTTTGCACGGTCGGCCCATGTCCTTTTGGACTCATAGTACGTTCACAATGTTGAGGGAATTTGAATGTAATTATACACATACACACACATGTGTTTGTAAATCAACCCCACTGGGATGAATTATACTGGCCAAAGCAGTCATGTTAAATTTTCATTAACAAATAAGCCACAATAATATCACTTCAAAATATTACTGATAACAGGCAATGGATATCTTTTTATTCCAGGTCTGACAGTTTATTTTCTGAGTTTTGTTGGTGCAACCTCATGTCACCATCTTGATTCATTTATATTAAATAATGTTTGAAAAACTGCCTAATTTATATGCTACCACATGAAGCACATTTTTACTTTGACAATATTTTGAGAATAAACATTGTGATAGTTTGGCTTTGGATTCAGTCAGAAAGGTATATTATTATATACAGTATATGTTCTGTATACTGTGGCCTTGGCCAGAAGTATGATGACCATTGTTTCTGGTGATACTTTAGACTTTTCATGTGAAATATTTTTGCACAAGATGTCCTAACTTCACATGACGCCTCTTTTATGCAGCATTTCTTTGAGTGTGTGTATCATAGGCCTGTCTCAGGTCACTACTATCATATATCCATGTATTTTTAATAGGGAACAGCAACAGGACAACAAAAGTGTAACTTGATTACCTGACGGACACATCAGCTTTTCAGGCTTTGACTTCTCAGTGGAATTTAGCAAAGAGAAATGAGGCATTACAATTACAGTTTATCTTTAGTTTTAATTGTAAACTTTTGCACAGGAAAAACTCAAATTAAAGATTCTAAAATAAGTAAATTTCAGTTTAATATCCTAATCACAGACAAACATGCTGTGAGACATACTATGCTTTTCTGCACTCAAATTTCTTTTTTCAAATGGCATGCTGACAGGACTGTTTACTCCATCCCTTTCTTGCCTATTTCTTGTCAATAGAGTGGCCCTGAAGGCCCCTAGAGGCCATGTCTAGAGCTGACGCTGTCTGCCAGTATCCCTCCCTAAACCCCAGCGAGCTTGTCAAGAAAAACTGTGCTGTTTAGGGTTCGCTCCCTGGAGTCTGTGCCTTAGCTTTCACTGCCTTGCCTACAGATGGACTTCTGCGTTTGATTTGGAACAGTGCACTTTATGTGGACATGGCTCAGATTTTCCCTTCCCCATGATTTAGTAACTGCAGGAAGGATTAAAAAACGGAATAATAAATATTGTGATTCATGGAAACTACTCAAACTACAGCTATAACTCTGACCCCTGCATGAACCTTCAGCATAGAAATAGGTGGGGTCAGTGTCAAGTGAAATCAGCTAGGGCTTGATGTACTGTATCATAGTTATCTTAACAATATCTAACAAGTGCAAATATCTAACAAGAGCATTTGTGTTTAAGCGCTCAATCTTCCAGACAGTAGCAGCGTCTGTAAAATATTAGTTTTCTGAGTGTTGTCAGAGTGACAAGGACCATGGGGAGGAGAGCTCAACAGATCCATACAACCATACAGGTGCTTCTATTGCCGATGCCTGCTTGCCCTTTTGTAAATCGGCATTTTGATGGCAGTTACCTGTGTTGAGTTGTTCCAAATCAATATGTACAGTGTGGGAACCTTAATTGACAAGGATAACGCTGGCCCCTTTTCTGAAGGAGAGACACCCCATCTGGCTTTGATCAATACCACGCTCACCAGCACGCCTGAGTCCACTTGTGTGCTTGGGTACCCAGTGCCTTCATCTCTGTAGGCAACCCCCAATAGCAGAAGAGCCTGGCATGTTAGATGTGAACAGGCTGTCAAAGCAATTTTGTCAGTCTGCTCATTCTCTGGTGTTTAGAGATGCTGACACACTGTGTACTGGTTCCCATGATTTTATTGAGGTGATGGAAGCTTTTAGGTGTTTTTTTTCTCCCCTCTCTTCCCTCCCTCTTTCCTTTTATCCACGAGTACATGTACAAGTGTTTTAATTTGTATTCCTTCTGCCAAAAACTTCTCTGGGGAACCTTGGTTTCCTGTCATTTAGATCAATAGATCATCCTTTTATTTGGTTGCTTGTTTGTTTGTGTATTAGTTTAACTTTAAATCACCATAAATTATGTAGAGTAAAATCTAGGTGACAATTTTTATTAAAGCTTCTTGAGATTTATTTTTGGATAATTTTGGCCTTTTGTCAAATATTTGGGCCCTAATTTGTGACCACAACACACAGAAAATGATTCCATGAAAAAAAAAACTATTGTAACTTTACACTAAACACTATTGCTATTTCAAATCGTACTATTTTAACTTGTATTGTTATATAATTATAATTAAACTGTTTATTATTACATTTTTTATTTATTGGAATTGTGACTAAATTTATTTCCATTGTTATTTTATATCTCACAATTGCGACTTATGTCTAACATTTGTATCTCACAATATCTATATTGTAATAATCTTGCAGTGTGATTGTATCTTGCCATTCTGAGTTCATATCTTGCAACTGTGGTTTTACATGTCACGATTGAAATGTATTTCTAGTAACAGTGACTTTCTCATACATTCTACTTTTATTCTGACTTATTATGTAACTTTAAATTGCAGTTTGAACCTTATAAAGTTACTTTATATCTCACAAACTAATGTTATGTCAATTATTTTATACCTCACAGTTGCAACTTTATTTCTAATAAAATCAGCTTTACATCTCACAATTGTTACTCTATATTTTAGTGTGACTTCTTACTAGCACAGTAAAATTATTTCTTATTTTAAACTATGCCTCACAATTATCTTTTTATTTTTCTACTTTGAGGTTTCTTATAACAAAATGAAGTGATAAATCAAGTAAATGTGATTTGGAGGTCAGTTGCCACACCTGTCTCTTCATGCTGTTGTTGTGCAAACACCAATAGCTGGTCTGTGTGGAAAGCAGGTTGGAAAAACTCCGAGTTGATTTGAGCAGATCAGGTACTGGTTGTGATCATTAATGATTTAGCAAACACCAGCGGGAAAACGAGCAGGGCCAGTCTCATCTACCCCTGCAACCCAGATCTTTGTCTTTGTAATGCTGTCTCTCAGATCGCCTTAGTCTTTTACAGTGAAAAGAATCAAAATAATTATTTATTTTACAAAGTAAAGATTTGTTTCTCTCTTTGAAATATTTAATGTAGGACAAATTAATTTGACAGTGATATGTGTAGTGCTGCATATGCCCACAGTTATACAAAGGTAGCTTGAGTCAGAAAAAATGATTGTTAACTATATTAATTCCTGTTCAACTTGGTAACATGGATTTGTTACACATCAATTCAATTGAATTCATTACGTTTTTGTAACATGGCATTGGCTCTTGTCTATACTGTGTATATTTTTCCCTTTTTTGTTGGCCGTGGGCTATTATTATTTAATGCAATCAGACTGAGTGAGATTTATCCTCCAAAGATCATGTTTGACAATAGGGAGATAATATATTTTTAAATCAAGTGGCCGGTACACAAATGTATGTTTTGTTAGTTTTGATGAAGCTTGCTCTTTTGTTTCTTTCACACTTCACTGCCCATCAGAGAGTCAACACCAACCACATTCACACAACAGCAGAAAAACATCACAGCTGTTCCTACATACACCACTACATGAGACAGCCTTTTATCTCTAGTGCTTTTAAACAGTGTAGGAACATATCAGCGTGTCCGAGTTAGTGAGCAAACGTGTTGGTGTATTTGTGGGTCTAGTGTCAGAATGCGTCTGTGTAGGAGGCCGTGCGAGCGCGAGTGCGTGCTGGACCTCGGGGACTTTGGAAGTACTTACCAGCTCACTGCAGACTGCTTGATCTGTTGAGAAGCAGTGCAGTGGTTTGATGGTGCTGCAGAGTGACACATGACTACACAGACCCCGAACAGACATTAGCACAGGCTTCAGCAGACCTACATCTGAGCCTCAAATCATTCATTAAATCAGAACATCAAAAGGAACTTTACTTGAATGCTTCGACATTAATTTTTTATTATTACTGAGAATAAATCTTTTGTCATTTTTCTCACCACCACCGTCTCCTGTCTCTCTCTCTCCTTCTCTCAGTCTCTACGTATCAGCTTGCTGCATCCTTTTCTCCTTCTCTAGTTTGATACATCCTTTTGCTTGGCTTGGTATTTTGTGAAATGGATCTTATGAATTTTTCAGAGAGGTTCATTGCTTTAGTCAGGCCTGGTTAAGTGGAGGATTGTATCAGTTCGCAACCTTTTAGGCTGCGTCTGCACTCTTTCAAAAATCATGTTGTTTATAGAGGAGATATTTAAGCTTATTGACAATGATGGATGATTACTAATATTCCAGTGTTATAAACTTAAAATAGACTTAATATAAAATATTACTTTACAAAACTCTTTATTTTATTTTTCTTGAATTGTGGACAGGGACAATGGTATTAGACGCAGAAATGCACAGACTATTACATAAAAGATTTTAGAGCTTTTAATTCTACTGCAACTGTGCAGCTTGGGCCTGTCTGTCACATTGTATTTGTTTCCGACCTGAGAGTTTCTTTTTGTTCAACCTTTTACTAACATGAATCCTTTTAGTGCTTTTGTCAGGATTCATATGCTATTAGATTACTCTTTAAATGTTGATGAAACAGAGCCATACTGATGTACTCCGGCTAAAGAAAATGCTTCCTAACAGGATGAATTAGATATAATGTCGTGGAAATTTGACTTATTGATGGGGTAGTGGAGGTAGATTTCTGGGAAATGTCAAATGTTTTTTTTAAGGTATACTTTCCTTTAGTTCTTAATAAATCACATGTCTCAATCACATCTCAACATATCTTTCCATTGTTTTTGTAATCTGTAAGTGAAACTGTCTGATTGGAATTCTGATTTTTAAACTTATTACATACAGTGCTCAGCGTAAATGAGTACACCCCCTTTGAAAAGTAAAATGTTAAACAATATCTCAATGAACACAAAAACCATTTCCAAAATGTTGACAAGACTAAGTTTAATATAACATCTGTTTAACTTATAACATGAAAGTAAGGTTAATAATATAACTTAGATTACACATTTTCAGTTTTACTCAAATTAGGTGATGCAAAATGAGTACACCCCACAACAAAAACTACTAAATCTAGTACTTTTTAATGACAGCACCAAGTCTTCTAGGCATGGAATGAACAAGTTGGTGACATTTTGCCAAATCTATCTTTTTCCATTCTTCAAGAATGACCTCTTTTAGAGATTGGATGCTGGATGGAGAGTGATGCTCAACTTGTCTCTTCACCCCATAGGTGTTCGATTGGGTTCAGATCAGGAGACATACTGGGCCACTGAATCACTTTCACCCTGTTCTTCCAACAGTGGCCTTAGATGTGTGTTTAGGATCATTGTCATGTTGGAAAAGTGCACGATGACCAAGGGCACGGAGTGATGGTAGCATCTTCTCTTTCAGTATAGAGCAGTACATTTGTGAATTCATGATGCCATCAATGAAATGCAGCTCCCCGACACCAGCAGCACTCATGCAGCCCCACATAAGGACACTGCCACCACCATGCTTCAAACTTTAGGCTCCATGCATTTTTCATTGTATTCCTCACCTTTGCGACGCCTGTGTTAACTTCCGTGGACGACCTGGACGTCTCTGTGAGATGGTTGCAGTTCCATCTTTTTTAAATGTTTGTACCACTTTTACAACAGTATTCTGACTGATAAGTAAAGCTTTGCTGATCTTCTTGTAGCCTTCACCTTTCTTGTGTAAAGAAATTATTTTCTTTCTCAGGTCTTGTGACATTTTTCTTTCGTGTGGTGCCATTGCTGACAGCATGAAATGGGAAGGGGTTTTCTTTAAGTAACACCCTTTTATAGTCAACTGTCTGCTGAACACCTGTGTAATGAATAATTAGACTCACCTGTGGTTGAATTCTTTTAAATTAGACATTTGTAGTCTAAAATTTAGCTTTGCTCCAGAGACTTTCAGTGGGGTGTACTCATTTTTGCATCACCCTAATTTGAGTAAAACTAAAAATTTTGTTCTCCAAGTTATATTATTAACCTTACTTTCATGTTATAAGTTAAACAGATATTATATAAAACTTAGTCTTGTCAACATTTTGGAAAATGATTTTATGTTCATTGAGATATTGTTTAAAATGTTACTTTTCAAAGGGGGTGTAATCATTTACGCTGAGCACTGTATATGCTGTTAACACATATCTACCATTTTATTTGTATATATAATAAACATGTTTTTGCAGCGTTGAGTAATGTACACTGAACACAATGTTAATCAGAATCCATTCACTGCTCAAAATGCCAGAATTTTGTTATGCAAGCTTACGAATCTTTTGAAAGTTATGCAAGCTTACGAATCCTTTCATAAACAGGGTGTAAATAAGATTCATTGTGCAGTGTAGGGAGCTTTGTTGATTATAATGGAACTTTGTGAGATAGCAATGAACTAAGGAGAGTGACAGCTTTTAGTAAGGCAGTTTGCAAATGTGATATTGATTTAATACAACAGTTCGATAAACAAGAAGCTATTAAGTAACTTACATTGTCTGCCTGTAACACTATTGCCTATTTTTCTACCTGGTCTAATGGCATTTACATACCTGGGTGCACTTTTTAGCGACACAAAACCCATAGATACCCAAAAATTATGAAAACCCATAGATATGAAGCTGGATATGTGTGATGCTAGCATTCAAAAGCATCAGTTTTCAAATCTCCCAGCATATAAATATTGTTTTGAAGTCGTAACATGATATTCTTCAAGTAATTGTGCAAAAATGACACTTTATTAATCAAAACTCTGTCGATTTGTGTGAAAAGGAGTAAAAGGAGTCAGAGTTTTACTGCCTCTCGTGTTTGTTTCTTTTGGAAACTGCAGTAATATGAAGTTATTGGTACATATTTTGTGTCTTGCTAAAAAGTGCACCCAGGTACGTAAATGCTATGAGACCAGGTAGATGAAATGACTTAAAATGCATTATATAAAAACAATGAGACAACAATAATTGAATAATTAATAATTATATGGTTTCATTGAATAACACTGTTAAAATACATAGGCTAATGTAGTCTATTACAAAATAAATAATTTAGCCCATGTACATTACATGTTATTACAAATGCCCGCAAAGGGAGAAAAAGGCCTGGTAATTACTGCTGTTACACTTACAGAACAATCAAATCCTTGTTTAATAGGCTATTGACCAAACATGTAAAATTACTTTAAAATTGTATTAAAGTTCTATTTTGACCCATAGTAGTTTTTTTTTTTTTTTTTACTTGCATAATATTTGAGGGAGGGGGGCACAACAATGCAATCCTTCTTAGGGCACCCATTTGGCCAGCAGCGGCCCTGCATACAAGCCACTTTTGTGTTCTTCTGTGCTACCTGTAATACAAATGTATTTCGTTAAAACTGATTTAATTTGATCGATCCCTTATTAAGCTTATAACTTAAAGCTTATAAATGTAATTTTATTTAATTTGACATAAAAGATGACATACTTTTAATAAAGTTAGAAAATTAAAAAAATCCCCTGTAAATCACTTTGAGTCAAATATCACCTCGTTATGGGAAGGTAGTTTTAATCAGAATTTTTGATTATTGATTCGAAGGTGCTCCTGAATTTTCTGACTGTGCTCCTAATTTTTTAAATTAGAAGCACAAGTGCTTCTTAAAAGAAAAGTAAGTGTAGATCCTTGCTTTTGCATCTCCTTTTGAGTGACAGCTAGCATCCAAATAGTGGTAGTGATATGTAATGCTAAATGAAGCAGATAAACATGTCTTTAAATGAGCAGCGACCTACTGCACCCACCTTTCAGTAGCTGGTGGGGGCTCTCTATGCTGACTGCGTGCTGTGCAGGGGTTGGTGGTCCCCTCTGCGAGATGACTAATGGAAAAGCTTTCAAGGCCTTAAACCTGAAGGAAAACGTCAGCTCACATTTGGCCGCTCACCCAGGTCTAATGTCTCCCAATTGTGGCAATCACCACTGGTCTTACCCATTTTTACTAAGACCCCCACTCTTAGCTTTTCCCTGTTACACTCTCTCACACACACACATACTTCAACCCCTGTGGACTCTTCAGAGTGACTGACTTTAGAGTGTGCCAGGACTCAGGAGACTTACCTTGTTAAACAGTCCTGAAAACAACAAGGACTTCAAAACAAAAGTGTGTGGCGTTTGGGCAGTAAAGGTGTGGTACTCAGGCTCAGCTGGGACATCCCAGAGCAGACTGGTAAAATGCTCCCTGTTCCCCTGGGTCTGTACTGAGGTGTCATGTCAAGCTGGAATAGGATGAATATGAGCAGACAGACACTTCACACTGATGGCCTCACACACTGTAACCTGATGCAAACTTTAAGGCAAATGAGACTTTGCTATTGAGATTACTTTTTAATTCATAGATGTATTTGCTTTTTTTTAGTGTAATTTTTCACTAAGTAAATAGCAGAGTTAATATTTGTAAATCCATTTTCCATATTATATATGCTGTTATAAAAGTTTTGTACAAATTTTAACAAAAAAAGTTAGATTAATTATATTTTATTGATTGGCATTTTGAAGTTTTTAGATTTCATATACGTAACATTCAATATATTTCATAAATACATTTACATGGAAATTTTTAGTAAAACTATTATTACAAAAGTTTCTTCTAGTATAATTCATAAAAACCTGTGCAAATTTTTCTTCTCGCAGATTGTCTGTCATCTGTGCCAAGCAAATTCCCTGTTATGTTTTTTTATCTCTCCTTTTATTCTATCTACCTTTCTTTCTAAATCATGAATAATTTGTATCCTCACCCTACTGCCTGATGACAGCTGTGCAGTTGTCTTGCAGTCTATTTTTCAGATCAAGTAAATAATGAATAAAGCGCCACAACAAAAGAACACTGTATCTGAGCCCTGTCTCGCTGAGACCTTCCACAGCTATCCCATCACAGGTGCAGACGCCCTGCATTTCTTCTGTCACTCCTGTGAGGGACTGCGGAGTAATTCATCTATGATAAAAAACGAACTATGTTTCACAGGTGATCCATTGGTTAAAAAAAATTACCTTACCTATTTATGCTTAATTGCGTACGTGATACAAAATGTTGAAATTATTTTTATACAACACCATAACCAATGGTTAACATCATAACATAATTTATATTTAAAATGTCTGTGGTTTTCAGGCTCTTTTCACAAATATGTTTCACACAGTATTCAAGTCGTGATTGGCCATTTGGAGGATTTTATTTAGTCCTTAATATTCTCTGGTCTGGTCACTCTGGAAATGTTGTTTGTGTATCATTAAACATGTTTTAAGAACATAGATCCACTTTGGATGGTTTTATCCTTTTGTTTTGGTCATGCACCTGTTCTTTTTTTTTTTTTTCTTTTTACTGTCAGTGAAATGTAATTGGAAAGTAATTTATTTTATTTATGTATATTATATATTATATATATATACACACACATATATATATACACACACACATATATATATACATACACATACACATATATATATATATTAGTGTGTAATGTACATATGTACATAAATTCAACCAGATGGTAATAAAACTGCACCATGATGCACATACAGCAAGTATTGTATTTGCTCAAAAATTTTGTTTATCCAAAATAGATAAATAGATTTTTTTGTTGTTTTACACTCATGTCATTCTAACCCTCTTTGTCTTTCTTTCTTCCGTGGAACATAAAGATGAACATTTTCTAAATTAAAAATCTCAAATGAAAGTCAGTGGCAACCAAAACAGTTTGGTTCATCAAAATATCTGCTTTTGTATTCTGCAAAAGAAAGGAATACATGTTTGGAACGACATGAGGATGAGTAAACTATGACAGAATAATAGTTTTTGGGGGTGAACTGTCACTTTAAGGTATTGAATTGTCCTGAAGGCTGATTCTTAAATTACATCCTGGGTCTCTCATCTAAAACCAGAGCAAAGCTTAAGTTATCCTTCATATTTTATTTGTAACAGACATTCATTTTAGATAACCCTACGCATTAAAATAGCCATGTATTTACTTCAATACACCACCATGTGAATATTTCCATAACTCTTTATATCTTTGTTTTAAATTATCAGACAGATTAGCAGCCCTTCTGTTTTGTCTTGTTTTGTTAGTGTAGGTGTGTGTGTGTGTTTGTAAGCCAAAGACTGAAGTGCTCTGATTACTCGCCCACTGAAATTGATTGGGCTCTTTCCAGGACTTCTTCTATTCATATTTGATATGCCTGGAGGCTGTGGGGCAACGGTCTTAAAACCCTCACTGAAATCTGGCCTGGCCTAATGGTCCACTTGAAGCTTGCACTTTCCCTCTGAGTGAACTGCAGAGGATTGAAACGTCTGCGGTGGATACTGACCTACGTTAAGGCAGTGCAATCCCTGCAGCACCCTGGACCACATCCACTATACCCATACAGCCATACCGTCTAATGTTCTCTAACAGGGAAATAACTAATGCTGCATTTTAAATGATGGATAGGCTACAATGATCTATTATGAATGTTATCAGCTGTTGATAAAGTAAAAAAAGAAGGAGCAGATTACATGCCAAATATCGTCCTAATTCCTCGGGCATGTTTGATATACCAAACAACAGCAGGACATGTAAATCCCACAGCTGTGCTCTTATCTCGGTTTTCTCTGGAATAAATATGCGTTTTCATGTTCCCTGCAGTCAAATCTTCAGGGTTTTAAAATATTCAGCATTTTCACGGGCATAAATGCAGTACGATTTGAGCCATGAAAAGTCAGTGATTTCTATCAATGTAGTAAGTGGTGCTTTGTGTTCTTTGATGGTGTCTTCCTATCCAAAAACCTGCGCGTCCAACAAAGAATTTACATTTACCGGACGCTTTTATCCAAAGCGACTTACAGGCTATGATATGTTTTATCAGTATGTGCGTACCCTGGGAATTGAACCCACAACCTTTTGCGCTACTCGTGCAATGCGCTACCACTGAGCCACAGGAACATTTAATTAAAAAAAAATGTCGAGGGTACTTTTGGAAAATTGAAAATTAGCCTATTATTATTATTATCATCTGGCGTATATGGGCGGTTGCGTTTTTGCAAACAGATTTTAGACCGCGCATTATTTACCTTCACTGTGCCAGATCCCTAGGAAAGTTGACGTTATATCCCGGGGCCATTCTAGACTGCAGGGAGGCAGAATGCACTGACCCGCCCTATTGAACTGTTTCTGCTGAATAAACTCCGTTTACTCTCAGTTTGGTTAACAGGAGAAACCCAAGAGTGTTTAGAGTGTAAATAAAAGGGGATAATTATTTCCATGGTTAGATAAGATAGAAAAACAAACACGGTCGATTTGACGACATCTGCATCTGAGTTCTAAAAGCAGGTAGCCTTTATTACATTTCGATTCAAAAATGAAGGTTTTGGCCAGATTTATCCTGTTTTTATCTGCGCTAGTACTTCATAATTTCTGCAGTTAATTAGAATTACAGTAGGCTATAAAATAAACCGTATGAATTTAGTGTTCAATAAATGTGACATTAATTTATCGGGCTGTGCAATACATCGTTAGAAAAGTTGACAACCATATGGACAAATAAATAGTCAAAATATTACTTCGAGCTTCAGAAAAAAAAATTGGTCTTTTTATTTACATTAGAGCATAAATTATTCTTGGTTTTTCAATGAATCTGTTTTGTCTCGTGGTCTCCTCTAAGCCAATTCAGTGAATTAATAGGCTGATATTTTATTGTATTTAAAGGCATAAGACAAAGTGGATCAATCATCTTTATTTTTCCACATTTTTATCTTCCCTTTCCTTTCTAATATAAAATAACTCTAGACTTTTTCCATTAACCTAACCATTGGTCTTTCCCATATTTGTTATCTTGACAATAACGCACTGATTGGGGGACACATTGGGAATTTCCCACAGTCGTTTCGAATAAATCTTTTTATTTTAAACATGTAATGAAATACTGAATTCTGAAAATAAGGAAATGCTTTTATTTACAATCATGAAATGAAAAGCATATGCTTAGCTCAAGCCAAAGTTATTCGTTGCGCACTACTTACAGAGATTGTATAAATCTGTATGAAACAAGAAGCTATATAAACTTTGATAATTACACTAAGAATAAAAAATACACACGAAATATCTCGTAAAATTCTTTATTCCAATAAATAGTGTAAATGATATAAAACAAATTTAATTTAACTTATTTGTAAAGGTATAGGCTAGACAATACATATTTGTTTATTTGGGCTACGCTAAAGAAAACGAACCTAATAGAAAAGAAAATATGATGAATGGAAAGACTTCAACAAGTTACCAAATCGTTTATGCTGGGCTATAGTACACAAACAATCCTTGTATTGATGAAATCTCGCAGTCTATTGTAGTGCTTGTTTTGCCAGCATTCCCTTTGCAGCGTTGAAAACAAAGTGACATTCTTTTGAGATGCGGTGATTTTTTTCCTCTCCTTCAGCTGATATTTTGGGTGATACAGTGTCCTTTCTCGCGGCGGTTATATTTCGTCCCTGATTATTTTGGTGATAATATTTTGGGTTCAGACACGATGCCTGGCATGTCTCTGCAGCGGGCTATTGATTTGGATCAAGATACCCTGTGATGCCCTGTATAACATCACCATGAAAGCTGCCAGACCTGCTAGCCTACTGCTGACTCAAATCTCACAAAGCATAAACAGCTCTACAGCTAATGTAAACGCTATTAGTCGCCTGCTCTAAAACACTGATTTAATGTTTTATGGATGAGCTTGTTAAATTAAAAAGACTATTAAAGTCCCGATGGGTTGTCCAATAGTGTTTGGTAAAGTCCTGAGGTGTTTCCTCACTTCAGTCCGTGTTGTGTTTCCTTGTGTCTTCTTAAATCGACCTTGCGCTGGAATCCTTTGCCGCAGAGGTCACATCCAAACGGTTTGAATCCGGTGTGTTTTCGACTGTGTGTAATCAGATTGGAACTCTGACTGAAAGCTTTCCCACACACCTGACATTTGTGTGGCTTCTCCCCTATGAGAGAAAATACATACATCAGCAAATACATTTATGTATTTAGCAGACGCTTTTATCCAAAGTGACTTACAGTGCATTCAGATTATACATCTGTATCTGTCCCTGGGAATTGAACCCACAACCTTTGCACTGCTAACGCAATGCTCTACCACTGAGCCACAGGAACACGTTTATAGCGTGTTAGCGTTTCTATCCAAAATTATAGTTCTATAGATAAAGTTCTGTCCGTGTATTTAGCTTACCTGTGTGGATGAATGTGTGTTTCTTCATATCTGATTTCTGGTGGAATCTCTTCCCGCAGTACTGGCACGGATAGGGCCGTGTATCGGAGTGTATGAGGAGGTGAGTGGACAAAGTGGATGATCTTTTAAAACTTTTCCCACAGATTTTACAATCAAAGCTTCTCTCCTGTGGGATGAAAGGCGTGTTTTAAAAATTCGTTTTTGCATGCAATCGATTTCATTTAGACGTGTTTGCTATGATTTTCATTATAATACCAAATAAGAACTAAACTCGAGCACTCTACCTGTGAATGAACAGCTTTATGTTGTTCCAGACTGACCGAGTGTCCAAACGTTTTCCCGCAGATGTCACAAGCGTAAGGTCTTGTTCCACTATGCGACCTCCGGACGTGAACTTCCAAGCCATGAGGAGTAGAAAACACCTGTGGAACGGAGAGGGGCAATCTTTATTAATGTCAAATCGTGATGTATAAAACAATCCAAGCGAGCAATTTGCGCTGCATTACCTTGCTGCATTTGATACATTTGAATGCGCCATTCAGCAGGAGACGACTACACATCACATCAGAGCTGGATTTCATCTCAGTTCCTTTTGCCAGTGTGTTGCGGTCATCATAAAGTCCAGAGGCAGTGGCTCGCTCGAATAGGGTGGCGGTGGAACTATAGCTGTTGAAAATGCTAGTGCCAGATCCTCTTTCATTGAAAAGAGAGGACTCGACCTCGCGGTCATTGTAGTAGGCTGGAGGAGAAGGCCGGTCTAGATCCAGAGAGTGGTGATGGTTGAGAGTATGCTGTACCAGATGTCTGATTTCACATCCCGAGAGCCTGCTCCACGCGTACGGCCTGAAGGGGACGGCGAAGGGCTGTGTTTCCTCAGCGGAGGGTGAAAAGGACTCTTCTGATTCTGAAACAAAAAAACCTTTTAGGGACTTTACAGTGACTTACATAGTTGTGTAGCCAATGGTCTAATAGTTTTTACCAATTTATGCCTAATTGTCACCTACAATTTGTGTCAAAATCTGCTTTAAGTTAATTTCGCAAATGTCTTAAATATTTTTAAAACGAAATACAAAAGATTTTCAATTACATAGTCCTATTTTGATAGGCTATGTGATGGCCTAAATAGCCTATTATTGTGTCTAAATTATGTCTGATCAACCAAAATTAACGAAGCGTGCCTAATATTATGGTCGCTATACCTCATGCAAATTTCCACCGACATGTAAAAGGTTTTGATAGAAAACAAAATATAAAAAAACAGGTTGACTGGTAAGTATTCATATGTAAATATTAGTCGCGTAACAGTACATCCACACTGCATAAATCACACTCATCAAATGTGACGAGATTCAGATATCTTAAACAGGCTACGTTAATAAATAAATCCATACCAGGTGATGCTGATGGTGATGGAGGTCGCCAAAAGTCTTCGTAATCGGAGGAGCGGTCGCACACGCTTCCCCCACAGCTGAGAGGAGACTTGGAAGAAAGATCCACTTGATCCACGAGCAGAGAGTCCGGAGAACAAGCGCCGGCCGTGTCGCCTGTCAGGGCATCCTTGCAGCACTCTGACTCGTCTGAAGTTTTACTTTCTGTTATGAGATTTCATTTTTTTTTTGTCAAAACCACAGCTGTTTCAAATATTTATCTCACAACTGTTCAGGAACATTTAATGTACTACGTATGATTGACTGTGCAACCAAAATCTAGAATCTAGTTTCCCCCCACACAAATGTAAAAACTATAGACTCATATCCGCCCGCTATTTTACATAACTTTCTTTCTTAGAAAAGTAAGTCTGTCTGTCAAGTCTGTCTTTTAGGAATCAGATAAAGTGTCATAATAAAATGGTTAGGGTTATTGTAAAAAAAAAAGCTAGTTTTATTTTGAATAAATAGGCCAATTTCTGTTTGATGGGCATTTTGCATTGTTGTCCATCAGTAAATCGATATAATTTTAACATACCTGCACATATATGAGCTAAAATAGTATCAAGTCTGCTGTAGTCATCCTCCAGAGATCGTGGCTGGTGGTAGCTGTGGGCTTTTTTGCTCTTCACCAAGAAAGACCTAGGCATTGTGTCTCCTCTGTTTCCTTCCTGCTATGTTCTCAGTCATTAGTGAAGATCAGGCAATCTGGCGGATCCACGGATGCGGCGGCTTTTTATCTCTGAAAAGATTTGAAGACCATTGGTTGAGCAGCGCGTCTGTATAGAGGCAGAGTGGGAGCATGCGTAAAGCAGTTCTCTCGTCTGCCAGGTGTTATGAAGACAGGTGCTTTAAAGGAACAACTACTAAGCCTTGGGCCTGTGATTGGTCCGCCCCTCGACGAGAGGACAGACAGGTCCGGGGGGAACCGTGGCTATCAGGATAAGTGATACACTGTTTTATCAATGTGTTACTCAATCCCTAGCTGCAGGGGGAGAGGAAACGCGGAGACGGCATCCCAGCCTGTGCCTTCTCCCTCTATAGACTCATGATTTGTGCAGGTATTAAAAAGTGGCTTTTTTTAAAGGTAAAGCAGCTGAAAATAGTAGCCTATTAAAATTTTCGCTCACTTTTGACTTTGTGTTTTGTTAGCACAATATGGATGTCATTGATGGATAATCTTTTTGTGTCTTTTATTAGGCCTAATATAGGCTATTTTAAAGACGAAAATGTGTAAATGTTAACACAACTTATTTATTATATGCCGTTTATATGCACATCAATAAAAATCGAACATAGCCTAAATGTAGGCCTACGTTTAGAAATAAACATTGCTGTTCTAGTGAAAATAGAACTGTAATTTTGTATTAATTCTTTAGACTAATTCTATATTTTTTTACATTTTAGTTTCAGGTTTGGCTTAGGGCTCAACTTTTTATCGTCACTATACGCCCCCTCATGTACAATTCCATAAAACAAAATGTATATGACAATCTAAACGTCATCATAATGACACCTTCAACTCTTCAAATAAAGTTTGTCCTCTAAGTTCTTTGTCCTGAATAGTTATTGATAATAGATAGGCTAATCAACCCTGTTATGAATTTGGAAAAAGAAAGAAATAAACTGACATTTGAAATATCAACATCACATTTTCTTTCTAAAATACACAATGCATTAATTGTCATGCCCTTGAGCGCAAGGCGAGAAATTACCAAATTAACAATACAATTTACCGTCAAGCCAGTTTTGAAGACATAGGCCTAGACATGTCCTTAAACACTTGAGATGGCTCATTGTAATCCTTTTCTGAAGTTTAATTTTTAAGTTAAATAATTATTTAGCCTACATTTTCAAAATGCAAAATCAACCATTTTGTGGAATGAAATTTATTTTAAGTCTAGTTAATGTCGAAATTAAAATACTCCTTGAAGTTAAAAATCTTAACATGCTGCTCTTGATTTTTTTTATTGACTATATGTTGATTAATCGGGCTTGATAAGACGTGATAGGTAACGCTTAGTTTTTGTAGGCTTGGAATAAAGCTGTCCACGCGCCAGCGGGGTCACGGTGTTCTCGAGTTTCGTGGCTGCTCGGTGAACAGAGCTGCCTTGTTCAGAGTGGACGCTGGTGATCTGTCGTGGACACAACAGGGACACGCATTCAGCTCGTGCGGCAGACAATCAGTGGGAGCCCATAGCCAGTCCCTCAGTCTGCGTCTCACCTGCCTTTGACTCGTGACAGCCGTCTCCTAAATGAATCGCTTCACTTACCTTACACAGAGCGCAATATAGGCTTCTGCAGTCTGCCTATTTAAAACAAGCTGTAGAATGATGTGCAAACCGTTATGTTAGATACTGCTTTAACTTTTTTGAAGTTTCGATCACTTTTTGACCAGTCTGCGTGGATTTGTGAACCTGTCTCACCCATCAGCACTGATAGGCTACAATCACACAGTCCAGGATCTGTAGGAGACTGTGCGAAGCCCAGGAAATCAAAACGCAATGTGCCCTCCGTCGATTAGACATACCACCGCAGGGCATCCGGTAGATAGGATACCGATCATGTCAGGACACTATAGGCAATATCTTGACCGATGCTCAAACATTATCTCACTTTTGCTTTGTGATTCATCACGAAAATAATATATTAGATTTATTAATACAGCCTATTTCTCCCAAATATCGAAAGTGACAGAAACCCAAAGCTACTTATAAAATAACGGAATCTCAGCACCAAACAGGACTAATTGCGTCGTTCCCAAAAATCGCGTCAGTGTAACGA
This sequence comes from Gymnocypris eckloni scoliostomus, assembly GCA_027564155.1. NCBI lineage: Eukaryota > Metazoa > Chordata > Actinopteri > Cypriniformes > Cyprinidae > Gymnocypris > Gymnocypris eckloni. The sequence continues at coordinate 16,527,907 of CM050419.1, forward strand.
TCCATAAAGAAACTCTCAGAATAAAATAGCTAGAAAGTAGCAAAAAAAAAAATCCTGACTGTAGTAGGCTATTGCTTCTTTTTTATGAATATTAATTTTAATATAATGATGAGCATTTATTACACTTCTAAAATACAATTAATATAAATACAACCTTCATGTTGTATAATTAATAGTTTTAGTAATAATTAATAAAGACAGACTAGAGAAAAGCTTATTTCTCCGAACAACCAAAAACGTCCTACCAAAATAACGCGATGCTTTTCTCAAATTCGTTCATGTACGTCCTAACTGACAAACTAATATCATCAACGAAATACCAAACGCTGCAAATCAAGTCGTTTACATTTGCACTGATAAAACAGTGCTGAGATGAGTCAATGGGATGTATTAATGTTACATTCGTAGGTCGGCTGCAGTATGAAACTTCATGCATAACTGGAAACGCGCGAACTGTGATTTTGCTGTCAGCGAAACCCTGATTTAAAAAATATGCTTCGTTTAACAATCACTTTACATTTGACAAGGGCTCACATTTCAACAGGAATCGCAGCGCTTACCTGATCACACTATTCGTTGTATGGACTCAGTATTCTCGCGGGGGTTTAGTTTAAGGCAAAGAGCGCGCAGCCCATCTCTTCTCATGGGTTTAAGAGCATAGACGCAAAGCTTCCTGGACGTTATGTGCGACACATCTCGATAGCAATAAGGAGGGCTGCACCTTCTGCAGCTGTTTATCTAAGCGCAATGCTTGAAGCGTGAATGCGTTTTATTTGTCAATAAATGTTACATAAAATTGAAACTAATAAATCTCGCACAACACGGATACAAATACATTGGTATTTTTTGCAACATTGGTGCAAGTTTCTTTCTAGATTTCTAGAGAAACAAATTTGCTAAATTGTATTGTGTTATGAATGTTGTGAACAACTGCTTAAATAATGACTTATTTTATTGAATTGTTTTAATTCTAATGCTGCACGGAAAAATGCGAACAAAGCATGACATTGGCAGGCCACTATCAAATGATATTTTATTGTGATCTGAATCAACATATCCATCATCTTCAAGACACTTATCTTGTATTGTCAACAGTCTATAAGCCTCTAATGCAGTGGTTTTCAAACTTGTTCCTGGCCCACAGCCCATTTCTCCCCACTTTACACACCTGATTCAGATCATGCCTCATTGGGAAGGAGCTCCATGAACTCAAATGAGTGTCAGATAAAGGAGACTGCAAAATGTGCAGAGCAGTGGATCCAGAGGAACTGGATTGAAAACCACTGCTCAGGAACATTCCACAGGAATTCAATTTTTTTGTAAGAATTTAGTTTATATTAAATAATGTCTTTACTTAATTTAAAACACTTTAGTGTTTAGTGCTTTGCAAGTTCGTTTCACAAAGTCTTATTTTTTGTAGATGAACTAACCGTTTTAAAAGGCAAGCCAACTTTACATCCATCACGATTGGTTTTAAGGCTTGTTCTCAGGTGCTATTTATCTCCAGCCAAGCAGAACATCAGCAATAGCAGACTGATGTGAAATATAACTTCATTTCTTTGAAGATGATTTCCAAAGCTTTCAAACGAACCATTGGGACATACAAACTCATTGGAGAACAACAATGTAGAGTGAAGCTCAATTGACGAAAACAGGTAAAAGTAGTAGTTTCCATTGTTGTTAAGTGATATGCATGTCATCTGTGCAAAAAAGCAAACTGATTTAGAAACTAGTTGGTACAAATATGGATATAAAAAAGAAATCGAGGGGCAGTCTGTGTACTTGTGTTCTCCTTGCCTGTGAGTGCTTGGCTTAAGTAAGGCCAGAAAAAAATGAGAACATTGTTCCCTTAATCAACACTCCCTACCATCGATTCCATCAGTTTGCCGGTATTCGTTATTCATAAAATGCTCAGCATACCACATACTGTAGAAAATATAAATCAGCAAGAATGTTTCAATGTTTCCAGGCACAAAACAACTCCATTCTGTGAAATGGAGAACTGACTAAAGCAACAGTACATAAAAGTTACTGGACAGCAGTGTGCCAGGAAAAGATGTTGCATCCAAAGACCTCCCAAATTCAGAAATACATGCCTTTCAACAACTCTACAATACGTTACAATATAGACATGTCATCCATTGAATACAGATTTTCAAGTAATAATGGAGATGAAAAAAAATCAAAACATGTACATATTTACATAGATGCTGGTTCCTTGACCCACACATAATGCGGTCAAGACCCAATCTTATAATTCATGCCAGTAAAACAAGGCTTGCTAACTTATGACATGCCACCACTGTATTAATATGGAACAGTTCAATGTGCATTTAAATATATAGTGTTCTGTAATACGTTTCCCTCAAAAGTGATGTTCACTGGTTTCTCGTGGTTTGTTAAAAAGGCGATTTAAAAAATAAAAGCTATGACAATGCAAATTCTTAATGCATAAAACACTACCATATACAAAATTGCTTCTCATAATGTGAAACATTTGTGGGGTATTAGAAACACCCCCTTTTAAGGTTTGGGAATCTCGTGCCACAATGTTGATTTTTATTACAAGGGTCTCAAATAGCCTAAACAGGCCTATTCATCCTCTTTTTTAGGCTAAAATAAAAAAATTGTGCCAGGACAAACATCTGACACATTTTGGCAAAAACAAAACCAATGCAGATGTAAACCATGACCTTAAGAAAGATATGACTCCATAAGTCCATTTGAGGGCTTTTCAAGTTGAACGAGGGCTTCAGTTCGAGTCCATGCTCAATGCAGGCAGATTTAAAGGACGAGCTTAAAGTCACACTCTCCTTCCCAGACCTTCGATGGCAGTTTGTGTCACCAATCCAGATGATCACACTGTAGTTGTCTTATGGTTGACATTTGAGGGCACACTAAGTCGTAGGGCATCTCCTTCCTCATCACCCTCACTTTCAGAGTCCTCCAGGTTTGGATGTAGTGTGATCCGGCCTCTAACCTGATGACTGGTCAGCTGGGGTGACAGCTTCACTCCGTCTTCATCAGAGGACTGGTAGGATTCGTGGTCCCCTCCATAGTGATTGACTATATGAATCCCATCAAAACTGGGTTGGCCGGGTAAGCCCTGCTGCCCTCTTAAGCATCGGATCTACGAGCAGAGAAAGCGAGTGTCAGCACAACTGAAACTTTAACACCTCAGCCATTTCATTTGACATCATGCAACTGAAACACCAGGAAACGATTTCTTCACAAAAGATAATGATAGGAAAGCTAACAGTTGCAAAACACAAACCAATGCACAATCTCTAAACAGCATCATCCATTTAAACAAACACATTTAATGGGGTAAAAGGGTCAAAATGCTTAAAATGTATGTATTCAATGAGTTTTCGACACAAACAACTTTAATTACATTGTCGGTCAAAAGGGACAGTTCAGCCAAAAATAAAAATTGTCATTATTATCTCACCTTCATGTTGTTTTAAACCTGCATGAACTTAAAATACAACATTTCTTCAAATGTACATATTTTGTGTTCTACTGAAGAAACAAATGCATACGGTTTTGGAACGACATGAGAGTGAGTAAATTATATAAAAAAAATATTTAGTGTGAACTATTTAAAAAGCTACTAATAACTTGAAGGATTAACCATGTGTCATATAGTATAGTATATTATAATACAATGCTCCAATTCCATCAAATTGAAATTAGGTTCATGCTCATAAAAGGGATTAAATGAAATGGCCAATCAACAGTCCTTGTGTGAAATGTGGTTTTGAACTGAGAAACGTTCTCTGTGGTATAACACACAGTCGATGGAGTTGTATACGCTCTTACCTGAAACATTCTGCCACAGAAAGACAGACATGTGGGGAAAGACATATTCATAGGTATTTCAGTTTCACCACAATCTGTAACATTCTGTTTTATGTCCCTTCCACAATGTAGTCATTACATCTGATATTACTCTAATTATAAAAAACAAGAGTTTTTAAAATGAGAACAGTGTTCATGTGGTATTCGTATTCAATGCACATAGAACAGGGCTGATGTGTGGGTTGTAGAGGCTACAGAAAGAAAAAGTGAACAAGCCGGAACACTGTCAAAATGGCAAGCGAGGCCACAAGTATGACACGTCGTGACTTTGTGATGTTGAGAGATTAGCTCAAGTATGGTTTTGCTTGGTGCAAATGCGGCTGATTGGAAACCTCTCGCTGTTTAGCAACTACGTGATTTAAATAGCATCCAGATACGAGACATCCGTACTTTTGTTTTAAAGGTTATGACTAAGCCGACTTTAGTGTGGCTGATCTTTTAAGCACAACTTTACAACTTCAGTCCATAAATCTCTAGTAAACCTTTTCAGATGAATGATATATATTTTTGAAAACGATTTGATTAAACTTTCCATTATTTACTAGTATTATGATAACTGATTAAGTTAGCCTTGAAACAATTGTTGATTTAGCTCAATTATGCATGATTTTTCAAAAAGTCATTTTAATAAATGATTAACTAATAAAAACATATTTTCTCAAACTACACATCCACAAACAACCAAAGCCATCTTGCTCGTAAGGGTTTGTGGCTACAGACAGGATTCATGCTGCACTCTGTTGATAGGGATAGAGCTGGCACGAGAATTAACGATTTAGTAGAAAGTTGTTTGACCGCAAACCACCAGCCTTTTGTTGTCAGTATTAGGCAGGAGGAGAAAATCACACTACATCCTGACCTGCACCCTGCATAAATCAATTAAACACTTTCCGTTTTCTGTTCTGCTCTTCCACATTCAATTTAGTGTTCTTACTGTAGAATGTCTAGCTAAAAAAACGAAAGCAGGTGACATTTGGCTATGTATGGTGTATTTAACATCACACTAGGGGTTCTAGAAAACTGGTTGTTCCATAAATAAGTCAAAGGAAAATAAAAACGGACATTTTGAGGTCATGCCTACTGCACATATTGTGTCAACACATTTCCAAACACAATGCTTACAACTGCAAGTGATGTCAAATTATAAATAAACATTACACCATCCATATCAACCTGTATTTAACCAAAATATTTATTGTAATTAGAAAATAAAACTATATCTTTTAAATTGTCACATGACCCCCATTTTGAGAATCATAGGACGATCAGTTTGAGAAAAGGATGGATGGATATTTTTCATGAAGTTAGCTTTGATAAAATGATAACTGTCCATTTTGATCAATTTTTCAAGAGTGTAAGTATTTCCTATATAGCCAAGTGGCACAGCTTGAAGTGTGTCACTGTCACAGAAAGAGCAAAAATGACCAAAAATCTCACTTCCAGAGGTGGGTAGCAACCAAAACAACACATTGGCCACAAAAACTGCACCACCTACAGATAATCAAAAGCTGTCACAAGAAGCATGCAACTAAAAAAGATTTCCTGCAAATTAGTCAGCCCTGACAATATCTAAAACCTCTGGATTTGTTAACCTGGTCACTCCAATGCAGAACTGTGTTCTTAGCCCTGACGATATCTAAAACCTCTGGATTTGTTAACCTGGTCACTCCAATGCAGAACTGTGTCCTCAGCCCTGACGATATCTAAAACCTCTGGATTTGTTAACCTGGCCACTCCAATGCAGAACTGTGTCCTCAGCCCTGATGATATCTAAAACCTCTGGATTTGTTAACCTGGTCACTCCAATGCAGAACTGTGTCCTCAGCCCTGACGATATCTAAAACCTCTGGATTTGTTAACCTGGTCACTCCAATGCAGAACTGTGTCCTCAGCCCTGACGATATCTAAAACCTCTGGATTTGTTAACCTGGTCACTCCAATGCAGAACTGTGTCCTCAGCCCTGATGATCTAAAACCTCTGGATTTGTTAACCTGGTCACTCCAATGCAGAACTGTGTCCTCAGCCCTGACGATATCTAAAACCTCTGGATTTGTTAACCTGGTCACTCCAATGCAGAACTGTGTCCTCAGCCCTCTATTGTAAACATTACCCATCCATGACTGTTATTTGGATGAGTACTTATATAAAATTGGGTGGAACTCGTGGCCACTTCCCTCCACACATCAATGATGAACATCCTTCTGATCCAAAGCTCTGCAATGCCTCATGTCACAGTTAAGAGAGTCTTAACCCTGAGCATCAAAAACAGTTCCTGGCACACAAGACGGCTCTAAAAAGTGCAAGCTTTTGTTGTTGTTTTTTCCCTTTGTCTATTTACAAACTTTATTGAATTAATGAATTAAGATAAAAAAATTGTAATAAATATTAATTTGTTACAAAATTCTACATTTCACTGCTTATTATTCAAACAATTATTAGTGTACCATCTCCAATGACTGTGTAGAGCCAAGGTAATGCTACGTAAACTGGGAACATTTCTTTCTGAAAATTCTGTGTGCATTTCTTGTTATATCGGTCCACTGCTGGTCTACTTAAGAACCGTCTTGATTAATGACCCAAACAATTGATGAGGGCAACCTTCTACCAGAGGTGTAGACACTTTTTTTTTTTAAACCCAGGGTCGAAAGAACAGATTTTGGGGTGGTTATAACAGCACCTGTGAGCGGATAGGTGTAGCGCTAAGAGTTCGACGGGGTGTGTGCGGGCAAACTGAAGTGCAGGAAGAGGCCACGCACAGGGCGTAGTTAACACATAAAAAAGCCTGTGAAAAACTAACAAATCTGTTCAAAACGCTCAAAGCTTGTGAAAAATAAGCTAACCACACAACAAAAAGTTAAGATCAAAAACATACATCAGGCAGGAAAAGCATCATCTCATGGGTGGGTAAAATATCCCAGCTACCAAGTAGACTTTGACACTGAGACTCATAACAAACCATGCAGGGTGTGCACAAAACTACATGTAAATACTGCTTGTACAATACTTGTAAAGCATTTATTATTTCTCAGTTAATATTAATTTAAATGTTACTAATGCATTATTAAATCCAAAGTTGAATACTGTAACAAATGTATTGCTCGTTTTTAGTTAATGTTAATGCATTAATAAACATTAACAAATGAACCTTAGTGTAAAGTGTTACCGTTTATTCACACTTTATACATGCATTCACAGATGAGGACATTGTGGCCTAGCTGATGCCCTTATTATTATTATTCTGTCCATTTTAAAGTGTGCATAGTCTTAAAATGTTTTGAAACAATACTCAAAGATATCTAGAAACACATGGATATTACCTCATGTTTGAGATCTGCTATCTGATCCTTGAGGTCTCGGATGTACTGGCTGGAGTCTGTGTTGTTGAGCTGACCTTGAACTTTTCCTTCCTCTTTCTAAATGAAAGAAAAATGTTTATATTATTTTTATAATCAATATGCAAACCACCTAGAACAACTAGCAATCATTTACAGAATTAGTTCATGCAAAGTCATTTAATTAACCTCACATGGTTCCAAACCTACTTGACTTGCTCTCTTTCGTGGATAAAATGATACAATTTCAATATGTGTTGCTCTTTTCCACACACTATAAAAGTATTATAAAGTACTATAAAAGTAACCCATATGACTAGTGTGCCACAATCTTCAAAGTCCTACAAACCTTTAGTGAGTTAGTAACTGCTACTACTAGATCACAGAATGGCTGAGTTGAATTCGAGAACCAGATCAGTCTAATTTGTAAATGAATCAGTAAAACCAGTTTTGGGAGCCATATCAACTGATTCACTGAAAAGACCTGACCTACAAGAATTATGCCTTCATGTATTGGATTCACTTCTTATAAATGTGGCACAAAGCTAGGGCAGTTGTCAATATTGTCAGAGATGTATAATTTGGTCCTTACACACAGCTATTATATGGTTATAGAAAATATGTGTAATCAAGCACACAAATACTTCCACTATAATTTAAGAGCTTTTTCATCATCTTGAAAATTGACTGCTTCAGTCCTCAATAATTTTTCTTATTCTAAAAGAAGTTGGCAAGATATATTTATATATATTATTCACACTTGTCATTCCACAGAAGCAAGTTGTATGGGTTTGGTGAAGAAATATTGACATTTTCATTGTTGAGGAACCATCCCTTTAAGAAGTACATGAGAGTGAAAAATATGTTGGGAGTGTTGCGGCGGCCATATTGGTTTAAATATATGTGAACAGATTGTGAGGCTATAAATGCTGTTGTGTTTTTCACTGCTGCTGAATGCCTTTGGGGAGCTGTGGTATTGAACAGCCATGTGTACACACTACATAACATGTTTACGCTCCACATTCACACCTGTTAAAAAGGGAATCAAAACACATGATACAAACATGCTGCAAAGAGCCATTTTCCTCTGCATTGGTACAGTTATGGAAAGCCACACATAACAGAGTGAGGAGTGAAAAAGGAGAAGAGGTGCAGAAAGGGGTGTGTTATAGAGGTACTGAGCTAAGATCAACGCATAAACACACCCTCCTAGCAGGAAAGGGTGTTTTCAATTCCTGTGGTCTATGTTCGTCTCTCAAGCAGTGCTCTGATAGGCCGAAGATGGGGATGGCGAGGAATTTAAAGTGTTCTTCCAAGAATTTGTGTTTTTCTTGAGGTTTCTCCCCCTTCCCCCCATAGTGTTGTGATAAGGGAAAGGCAGTTAAGCTGACTTCCTAACACTCAGCTGCATGAAATCAGCAGGTGGCAGGCTGCAGCTAGGGACATCAAACGTCTGAGTGATGGCTTCCTCACTTCACTGAATTGGGTAGTCTATATATATATATATATATATATATATATGTATACCTATATACCTATTCCTTCACAGAATGGAGTAGTCATGCGTGTATATATAAATAATATACACACACACACACACACACACACACACACACACACACACACACACACACACAGTATCTCACAGAAGTGAGTACAGCCCTCACATTTGTGTAAATATTTTATTATATCTTTTCATGAGATAACACTGAAGAAATGACACTTTGCTAAAGTAAAGTAGTATGTAAAGTAGTGAGTGTAAAGTTGCTGTCCTCTCAAAATAACAACACACAGCCATTAATGTCTAAACCACTGGCCACAAAAGTGAGTACACAGCTAAGTGAAAATGTCCAAATTGGGCCCAATATTTTGTGTGGCCACCATTATTTTCCAGCACTGCCTTAACCCTCTTGGGCATGGAGTTCACCAGAGCTTCACAGGTTGCCACTGGAGTACTCTTCCACTCCTCCATGATGACATCACGGAGCTGGTGGATGTTAGAGACCTTGCGCTCCTCCACCTTCCATTTGAGGATGCCCCACAGATTACCTTTATCCTCAGCTTCTTTAGCAAGGCAGTGGTCGTCTTGGAAGTGTGTTTGGGGTCGTTATGTTGGAATACTGTCCTGTGGCCCATTCTCCGAAGAGAGGGGATCGTGCTCTGCTTCAGTATGTCACAGTAAATGTTAGTATTCATGGTTCCCTCAATGAACTGTAGCTCCACAGTGCCGGCAGCACTCATTCAGCCCCAGACCATGACACTCCCACCATCATGCTTCACTGTAGGCAAGACACACTTGTCTTTGTACTCCTCACCTGGTTGCCACCACACACGCTTGACACCATCTGAACCAAATAAGTTTATCTTGGTCTCATCAGACCACAGGACATGGTTTCAGTAATCCATGTCCTTGGTCTGCTTGTCTTCAGCAAACTGTTTGCAGGCTTTCTTGTGCATCATCTTTAGAAGAGGCTTCCTTCTGTGACGACAGCCATGCAGACCAATTTGATGCAGTGTGCGGCGTATGGTCTGAGAACTGACAGGCTGACCCCCCACCCCTTCAACCTCTGCAGCAATACTGGCAGCACTCATACGTCTATTTCCCAAACACAACCTCTGGATATGACGCTGAGCACGTGCACTCAACTTCTTTGGTCGACCATGGCGAGGCCTATTCTGAGTGGAACCTGTCCTGCTAAACCGCTGTATGGTCTTGGCCACCGTGCTGCAGCTCAGTTTCAGGGTTTTGGAAATCTTCATATAGCCTACGCCATCTTTATGGAGAGCAACAATTCTTTTTTCAGATCCTCAGAGTTCTTTGCCATGAGGTGCCATGTTGAACTTCCAGTGACCAGTATGAGATAATGAAAGCGATAACACCAAATTTAACACACCTGCTCCTCATTCACACCTGAGACCCAGTAACACTAACGAGTCACATGACACCGGGGCGAGAAAATGGCTAATTGGGCCCAATTTGGTCATTTTTACTTAGGGGTGCACTCACTTTTGTGGCCAGCATTTTAGACCTTAATGGCTGTGTGTGGAGTTATTTTGAGGGGAAAGCAAATTTGCACTGTTATACAAGCTGTACACTCATTACTTTACATTGTAGCAAAGTATCATTTCTTCAGTGCTGTCTGATGAAAAGATATAATAAGATATTTACAAAAATGTGAGGGATGTACTAACTTCCTGTGATTTACTGTATACTGTATATATACACACACCACACAACCCGAATTATGGAAATGTTGGGATGTTTTTTAAATTTGAATAAAATTAAAACTAAAAGACTTTCAAATCACATGAGCCAATATTTTATTCACGAGAACATACGTATTTAAATAAATATTGTACACTTTTATCCACTAAATGAGCTAATTTCAAATTTTATGCCTGCTACAGGTCTCCAAAAAGTTGGCACAGGGGCAACAAAGGGCAAAAAATGCAAGATATTTTTAAAAGATTCAGCTGGGAAAGCATCTAGCAACTAATTATGTTAATTGACATCAGGTCTGTAACATAAAAGGGATGTCCTAGAGAGGCAGTCTCTCATAAGTAAAGATGGGCAGAGGCTCTCTAATCTGTGAAAGATCATAAAAGGATTGTGGAATAGTTTAAAAACAACGATCCTCAAAGTCAAATCGCAAAGGCTATGCAAATCTCATCATCTGCAGAGCAAATCTCTGTGTGTAAGGGACAAGGCCGAAGACATTTGTTGGATGCCCATGGTTTTCGGGCCCTCAAGACGACACTGCATCACTCATCGGCATGATTCTGTCATTGACATTACTAAATGGGCCCAGGAATACTTCCAAAAACCACTGTTGGTGAACACAATCCGCCGTGCTATCTGCAGATGCCAACTAAAGCTCTATCATGCAAAAAGGAAGCCATATGTGAACATGGTCCAGAAGCACCGTCATGTCCTGTGAGCCAAGGCTGTTAAAAAGTGGGAAAGTGTTCTATGGTCAGACGAGTCCAAATTTGACATTCTTGTTGGAAATCACGGACGCCGTGTCCTCTGGGCTAAAGAGGAGGAAGAACTTCCAGCATGTCATCAGCGTTCAGTTCAAAAGCCAGCATCTCTGATGGTATGGGGTTGCCTAAGTGCATATGTTATGGGCAGCTTGCATGTTTTGGAAGGCACTATGAATGCTGAAAGCTATATAAAGGTTTTAGAGAAGCATCTGCTCCCCTCCAGACGACGTGTATTTCAGCAGGACAATATAAAACCACATACTACAGCTATTACAACACCATGGCTTCGTAATAGAGTCCAGGTGAGTTCAGGTGCTGAATTGGCCTGCCTGCAGTCCAGATCTTTCACCTAGAGAACATTTGGTGCATGATTAAATTAAAAATACGTTAAAGACGACCACAAACTCTTCAGTAGCTGGAAACCTTTATCAGGCAGGAATGGGACATAATTACAAAGCCAAAACTCCAGAAACTCATAACCACGATTCCCAGACATTTTCAAACTGTTTTGAAAAGAGTTGCTACACCATGGTAAACACCATGGTTCCCCCGCTCCAACTATTTTGAGTCCATAAAATTTGAAATGAGTTCATGTTGTGCATTAAATTGTAACATTTCTCAAGTTTAAACAAGTGTTATGTTATCTATGTTCTATTGTGAATAAAATATTGGCTCAAATATTGGCTTCCTCTACAGTCAAAAATCTGGGTGTTGTATTAGACAGCAACTTATATTTTGAAAATCATATTTCCAATGTTACAAAAACAGCATTCTGCCATCTTAGAAACATTTCCAAGCTACGGAACATGTTAAGTGTTTCTGATGCAGAAAAGCTAGTTCATGCATTCATGACCTCTAGACTGGACTATTGTAATGCACTGCTATGTGGTTGTCCTACATCTTCAATAAACAAGCTACAGATAGTACAAAATGCTGCAGCTAGAGTCCTTACCAGGTCAAGAAAATGTACAGTCTCTGAACTGGCTACCTATTAAGTTTAGTATCAGTTACAAAATAGTATTACTTACCTATAAGGCACTAAATGGTTTAGCTCCTGCGTACCTAACTAATCTACTATCATGCTATAATCAACCCGCTCCCTAAGGTCGCAAAACTCTGGAATCTTGGTAGTACCTAGAATAGCAAAGTCCACTAAAGGAGGTTGAACTTTTTCATATTTGGCTCCCAAACTCTGGAATAACCTTCCTGAGAATGTTTGGGGTTCAGACACACTCTCTCTATTTAAATCTAGATTAAAGACACATCTCTTTAGCCAAGCATTCATATATTGCATCTCATAATCTTGTACTGCAGTTATATCTCATTAAATGCACATTAATATGCTTTAGCTTGGGTTGAACAAATAATTTTGCTTGGATGGAACAAGCTTCAGTCTGTATCCAACCCTTAAATGATCTGAGATGACAAACACCTGAGAAGAGATGATGCCAACCCCTCAGAGAATATACAGAATTAACCTAATTTTGCCATAAGTTAAATATATTGAGTTTCTGCAATATATAAATCTATTTTAGAAACTTAATTTCCTGTAAAGCTGCTTTGCAACAGATTGTTTTGTGAAAAGCGCTATAAAAATAATCTTGAATTGAATTGTCATGTTCAAGAAACCTGAGATGAGTCTGAGATGATTTGAGCTTTGTGACATGGTACATTATCCTGCTGGAAGTAGCCATCAGAAGATGGGTACACTGTAGTCATAAAGGGATGGACATGGTCAGCAACAATACTCAGGTAGGCTGTGGCGTTTAAACTATGCTCAATTGTTACTAAGGGGCCCAAAGTGTGCCAAGAAAATATCCCCACACCATTACACCACCACCAACAGCCTGAACCGTTGAGACAAGGCAGGATGGATCCATGCTTTCATGTTCTTTACGCCAAATTCTGACCCGACCATCAGAATGTAGAGCAGAAATCGAGACTCCTGAGACCAGGCAACGTTTTTGAATATTCTCTTGTCCAATTTTGGAGAGCCTGTGCGAATTGTAGCCTCCCTTTCCTGTTCTAAGCTGACAGGAGTGGAACCCGGTGTGGTCTTCTGCTGCTGTAGCCCATCTGCTTCAGGGTTCGAAAGTGTTGTGCGTTCAGAGATGGTATTCTGCCAACCTTGGTTGTAACGAGTGGTTATTTGAGTTACTGTTGCCATTCTATCATCTCTAACCAGTCTGCCCATTCTCCTCTGACCTCTAACATCAACAAGGCATTTTTGTCCACACAACTGCCGCTCACTGGATATTTTCTCCTTTTCGGATCATTCTCTGTAAACCCTAGAGATGGTTAATGCGTGAAAATCCCAGTAGATCAGCAGTTTTTTTAAATACTCAGACCAGCCGTCTGACACCAACAACCATTCCACGTTCAAAGTCACTTAAATCCCCTTTCCTCCCCATTCTGATGATCAGTTTGAACTTCAAGTCATCTTAACCACATCTAGTTGCTGCCATGTGATTGGCTGATTAGCTGTTTGTGTTACCAAGCAATTGAACAAGTGTACCTAATAAAGTGGCCAGTGAGTGAGTGTGTGTGTGTGTGTGTGTGTGTGTGTGTGTGTGTGTGTGTGTGTGTGTGTGTGTGTGTGTGTGTGTGTGTGTGTGTGTGTATGTATAAGCCTTACATGACAAAATATTTACATTTCAAAAAATGAAAAGACTTTTCAGAAGCTAAAATACATTCAGTTATAAACGTTTTCCTAAAAACAAAGCATATCCAATGTTTGATCAGTTCAAGGATTAGGAGTTAACAATTTGTTTTGATGTTTTCACAATCAACAGGTAAACAGCATAACCGTTTCACACAAAAAGCAGAACAGAACTGAGCCACAATGACTCGATTAAATGGTGATGTTGATGAACTTGTAATATTAGATTTGAACCGTTGTCTTGTTTCTGCAGAAGGTTCAACTTCGTTAAATTGAGCAATTTTTATCTGATGGAACAAACTCTATTGTGACACTGCTCCTGTTTAACCTTTGATAAATGTTAACCTGAAAATATTAGATTCTATTATTTTTGTGTACCTTTAAGTTTAAAATGAGCTCAGCGACTCGGATAAAGACAAGAAACTGCACATTTATTGAAACTTTAAAACCAAACGCCTACAACAGACACGCATCCTGATGAATAATTAAAATGGTAAAATCTTTAGGCTATATTTGTTGTTCTATTCGAGGTTGGCATGGCAACAAACACTGTCATTTCAGTGTTTCAGATGCTTGTGATTTGAAACGCTTAAATGTCATCGTTCCCCTCTGCAGCAACGCATTAGTATAGTACTGAGATTTCTCTTATTGCTCTTTCTGTGTTCACTTTTACGCATGCATCTCATAAACACATGCTGAGCTAAATCTCTCCGTTACAATAGATCCTATGAATGCAGAGCAGTAAAGCATAAAGCAAAATGTGAGCTTTGATTATAGCTCAGTGTGCTTCTCTGCCTGATAGGAAGTGGTTTCTCATCTGGTAATGAAGATAGCTAAGCTGCGGTCCCATGGGCTGTGCAAGCAGCCGTTTCAACCCTGAGCTCAGCTAGGTGTTAAAACAAAAAAAAAATACCCACTTCACTCCACTCTAAGAGATCATAACAATGCTGAGGAGCAGCAATGCTGATGCTCTGCATTTTTGTTGTGAAGGCTTCATTCACGTCTTCATGCATGTCAGTCACTAACTATTAACAGACTCAGGACTGAAAGATGTGTGGGTGTACTGAAAGGTGTCTACATCTGTATGCTGGGGAGTCGGGTTAGTGTGTTGGTGTTTGGTGTCAGACAGTCTTTATAGTGGATCTTTCCAGTGAAAATAAAAACCACACTCACACCAGGTGACTCAGAGAGTCAGTCCAGAGAAAGAAGGCCGTGGTGACATCATGGTGTTATATTTTCCAGCAGTGGGACATGTCAAGTTAAGAGTGGGCGAAATGTGAGCGAATAAACGATCCATTTGATGCTAAATCGGTAACAATGATGAATAGAGATGCAAATTTGAAATGCTCCATGATATATTTAAAATAGGCCTGTCAATCTATTGCATTTTAATATTGTTTGTCTGTGTAACTGTTAAATGCTGTAATTTCTGTAGAACTTACTTTATCATTTAATGATAAACAGGTGTACCATTTTGTGTGTGAGAGACATCTAATCAATTCATATCAGCTATACAACATTTTAATCAGATGTAGTAATCACGCAGAACATATGTAAAATGAATAATGTTAAATAAATTCACAAACAGCACAAATAAATAAATAAACAGTGTGGAACTTAAAATAAATTGCATTCATTAACAGCCTAAATTTTAAAAAATGCAATCCCCAAAATTAGCTTTCATTTGATGATGTTCAAGGATGATAGACATACAATGGGCAGTTACTTTCTCTCATCGCCACTGACTTTTACCAACAGCCTAAAAGTGAATTAAAATATGGTGAGCAAGATCTGTTGCCCACAGCCCTCAGGGTAAAAACCATGTAGGTAGCCAAAACCACAGAACCACAGCTAAGAGCTGAACATGCCTGATGGGAGAGCATGCTTGTCTAATCTGATATATAGCAAGCTGATGCAATTTCAGCACACACACACCCACACACACACAAAAATCATCTAACAAAATACAACACTCTCAAGTTAAATCTAAGAAAGGAAACAACAAAATAAGAGATGACACAGACTACCCAACATCAAACTTCATAGAAAGGTAAAATAAAGTGCTGAAGAGAAAAGCTTGTGACAGAAATGAACACACTCTCATAAAGGTGAGATTTAGTTTCGAATACAAAAAAAGCCCAGTTTGTATCTGTCTCAGGAAGGAAAGTCAAACACCCCACACTGATATAAAATAGCACTGATGATATACTTAGCTAATCTTTAAAATAATTTGGTTTCCTGCATGGGGAACGCTACCTTTTCAGATGTCAGCGTCTTCTTAGAAGAGATCAAACGTTTGTCTCACTTTAATCCAGTAAATCTTACTAATATAATGCTTCCCTCAAATCAAAACACACCTGTTTCAATCACGCTCAACAAATACATATATGGCTCTATTTACTGTAATGCCTAAGCTGCATAAAATGAGTGTCAACTGATTTACATAAAACGTGTGTTCACATCTTACAATTGGATTTTGAAAAACAGTTTGTTCTTTTAAACATTTATTTTTATCTAGATGTTATTTGTAACTAGTATTTGCAACATGCAACTGCTTTTAAAGCGTTGTGTACTATTTATAAAGGATTCGGGTTCAATCAAAGTTATTTGTTGACAATAACCAAATACCTTACCAAATCCATCAAAAAGATTTAAACACACAAACTTAAATACATAAATACCCCTTCTTACTTAAACGACATCCTCAGGAGAACAGTGTTCACAAATAATCCCTGGGTCAAACCCTTATTTACACACTAGAGTATAAATGTTTCACACAAGAACCAAACTATGTGGACAACTAAAAATGCTGTGACAGCAGAAAGATGTAATCACATTGTAAACAAAAAAAATCTATAAGCAGCTGTGCTTTGGAGAGACTACTATCCTGGATTGAACAGATAGATTGTGCAATGCTGTGAAAGGACTGAATTGTGATGGTATGTGTTGTGCTGAGATAATTCTGTTCTTATTTGTACCTGAATCTCAAGTTCAGAGATATGCTGCTGAAGCTCAGCCATGGCAGCAATATTGTCAGCTTCTCTCAATCTCACTGCCATTACCTCTTCCTTATTCTGTTGTAAAAAAGAAAAGAAAACTGAAATGAATCCACTGTGAAGTGTGAACATGCATATATATATATATATATATATATATATATATATTCAGCTTTTATTGAATGGCTTATTTTTGTTAAGCTTATATGAGATCAGAAACACTCAGCATCTACTGCTGCTCTCAAACCGAAGCGCTGAAAACAGGAACTGCTAAACCCTATTTAAAGCCAAGTCAATGAATGAGGAAATGTAACCAAATCATACAAAGATGTGGTAATTTGAGGCATATTTAGCTTTTTTATAATTATTTTGACAGATTACTAATTGAATAAAAGATGTACTTGTAAACTAGTATAAGAAATACATACTTTATCCAAAGTGACTATATCGCATCATGAAATTTTATTTTTATTATTAGCTCGACTGTCACTAACCTTGCAATCGATTTCAGCCCGTTTCCGTTTTGTCTCCTGCAGCTCTGCATGCAACATCTTGTTCTGGTTGGTCAAAACCTGCAGTCGCTCCTGTAGATTTCGTGCCTCTAGTTCTGCACGCCGCAGTTGATTACTATGTATCTGATTCTGAAAGTGAGGGGAAAAAAACATACATACAAATCTCAATGTAATTTGGAGTTTTCTTTAAAAAAACTAAATTCTGAAGTGATAAAGCAGTGTCCAATCTCAAAGTGAATCATGTCAGAGTATAAATTCATTACCTTTGTCTCCCTCTATTGGCTAAAAATATGTGTAAAGTTGGTGGCCTGAAGTTCAGGGTTCAACACAAATTTTTAGCCATTTCATTAGAATTTAGTGTATATATAATTTAGTTTTGTGCAAATAATGTTGTTGTGAGTAAATCATTTAGTTTTGTAGTCAATTATTTTGGTAATACCAGATTGTTAACGGCAGTATTTATGGCTGTCTGATGTCTGACTACTTGACTCTTGGTAATGTATTTTGCCTCACCTGCCCCCAAACATATGATTTGATTATGTAAATCCTTAGTCGGGGACACCCCTTAAACAAGCTTAGAAATTGGCCTTCTCATAAACACCCAACACATGTTCAACAAAGATGAGCAATCGTATGTAAATGAGACCTGGGTCTCCAGTTCCAGCATCCTCTGTCTGATTTCTCTGAGCTCAGCCTGTGCCTCTGCCTCTCTGAGCCTCACGCTCATCAGCTCATCCTGAAGCTCACTCGCTGCATTCTTCCACGGACTGTCTTTCCAGCGGCCTGCCGTGCGCGCCAGATGCCTCTGCACAACAACGCCAAAGTACCATACTTAAACATTGGTGAGTTAAATGGAAGCATGAAAGGGACAGCACATGGTAAAGCTGCAACACAGTAGAGCTTGCACACACACTTACACATATTCTCAAACTGTGGATAAAAGCCTCTGTGAGTGTGTGTATTTACCTGCCAGTGTTCCTCCAGGTCTCTGACCTGCTGTCTAAGCTCTTTAAGGCCTGTTAAAGCCTCTGCCTCTCTCAACTTTACACCAATTAGCTCCTCCTGAAGACATACCACATTATTTTCATCTGGCAGGGATGCATTTCTCTGAAACAGAAAGAAAAGAGTTCAGACAGAGTTAGTACAATGAGTGCTTTTATAACAATGAACAAAAAGCAGTTTTCCACAGGCAGGGTCCTGGAGCCAGTGCATGACACTTATGCTCACAAATGTTGCCTTTCATTAATCAAAAATACAGCAACACTTAAAATATATTACAATTTAAATCAACTAATATATTTTAAAATGGATTAATAATTGTATATATATTTTGGTATTTTAATATTAGATCTGGTGCTCAATAATTATTTATCATCAAAGTTGAAAACAATATTTTTTTGTGGAAACCATGATATATTTTGTTTCAGTATTCTTTAATGAATAGAAATTTCAACAGCATTTATTTAAAATATTTTTTTGTAACAATGTAAAGGCCTTTACTGTGACTTTTGTTCAATTTAATGCCCCCTGTAATGCAGCACTGCAACACCAACCACAAAACATAAAAAATATATAATAATATTGCATGTGAATTGATTGCATATGATCATTAAAAGCTGCTTGTGCAATTCAATTAAGGATGTACAATTATATATTCTCAAAACTTTCAATATGCATAACAAATATTTCTTCATGAGCAGGTTTTGTAGCAAAGTTTTGACAGTTCCACTACGGTGGAAAACAACAAAAGTCTATGGGTGAATTTGTGTGCTTGAGAAAAGTTCTTCCACCTTCTCCATGTCAAGAATCTTGTCCTGCATCTCCTTCAGTGCGCACTGAGACTCAGCCTCTTTAAAGCGGGCCTGCACCAGTTCCCTCTCCAACTGCAGGATGAACTCTTCAGAGTAGCGTGGGTTCCCTTTCTAAATTGAAAACCAAAGAAATCGTGTGAGCAAAAATTCTGTTGATCATTTATTGTGTTAACACTGAATACTCATGGACATAACATCTGAACAGCTCTTGCAGTTTGATTTTACCAACGCGCATGTTTCATCCTTGGTTCAAAAACAAAAAAAACACTAGTCTAGTTTTACCAACAGTCACATTAAAACGTAATAAAATTACAACACAACATTATGTAAAACAGCACATTCCCCACAGCAAATGACACATTATCTGCTTTTTCTCCTTGTTGAGCATGTGCACATTAATAATTGATGAGCCATATTCTGCCCTTCAGTTGAGTGTACATTTTATTAAACAGACGGTGGCTACTCAAGACTCTTGCTTAAGTTACACTCATTTGACAACTCACATGTACATAAGCCCCATTTGGCACAGTTGTGCATGCAAATGATCTCTGCTTTGCTGTTCTGATCTGCAGTCATGCATGTAAAGAGCATCATTACAAGAGCTGCCGTTCGCTGAGATTTTGTTGCTAGGCAACGCTGAATGAATCAAGTGCAGCTGCCAATGCAAACTGTTGACATGGAGCAAAACATTTCTCAGTGTTTTCAACCGGTTTCAGTGTTCAAAGAGCAGGCCTCTCATTCAGGAGGAGGCACTGTCTGAGCTGCCCTTACCGCAAACGGCTGCTGTTGCTGGAGCTGTCGGATGGTGTTTTGCGCTTGCTCCAGCAGTGCGCTGGTCTCCTCATTGTGTTGTTTGACCGTGGCCAGCTCCCGTTTGACCAGGTAGTTCTCCTCTGCCTCTTGGGCTCGTGTCACTGACCCTGACGTGACCAATTATGGATGAGGGGTGAGCGGAGAATCGGAATGGGTGGAAACGGACGTATGGATGGAGAAAAAATAATGCTGATCTCAAGCTCTGTCATGCTGTTAGTCGATTTAGCACTTAATTTATTTTCGACTATCAAAGGGGGGATTATTGTAGTATTCCACCAATAATCAGGAGTCGAACTGCAGCCCAAAGATACTAAGCACAGTGATGCCTTTTCCCTGAAGTCAGAAATGGCAGAATTTGCCTTATTTCACCTTTGATTGTGAGTAGGTGTGAGATATTTAGGAAAATCAAGAAATTAAGCAAAGCTAAAGATAGAACTGTTGGGTTCTGAAAGGGGAAAGACAGAGGTAAATGGTTGAGAGGAGAGTGAAAATTGTACCTGTATCAATCTATCTGCCAAAGAAGCACTTTCCTAAAAACAGAGAAAATCCATAAAGGAAACAGCAAAGAGAAGAGAGAGACCAAAGGATATTACAACACAGAACAAAATAATAAGACTGATTTGACAGAAAACTGTTCTTTGTCGTACCCCTACATTAAGACATTGCACATTAGACAGATCAACATTCACTAAATTAGCATAAATGCAGTTTTGAAACAGTCATAGTGAGGTGGGGTAGAAAAGGAACATGGTTTGAGCATAGCGTTCATGCTGTGGCTATGAAATACAGCAAGATTGTGACACCACAACAGGATGAAAAGTGTAAAAGGAGGCCAAGCAGAGGACAGTTTGAGTGTCAGTAGGGTGAGAATACAGCGGAAACTGGTGTCATTTTAAAGTTTGTGGATCTACTATATTTGCACGCGGCCCTGGGTTACAAATGGGGAACTTCAGAAGGTGTTTGAGTTAGTACTTCATTTAAGTACAAAGGTTCCATGCGGGGAGGAGATTGAAGGCGAGTAGATGTGCGTTTTTGTTTTATTGCTTTTTTGGTTTGTTTTACTGATCTGCACCATGGGCTTTCGGTTTCATGCATGACACAAACATGCCTTTATAAGCAGAGAATATTTCAACATGCACCAAATGCAAGTTCAGGTTTTCATCCATGCTCAAAATTGTTTAGCTCAAAAGACAGCATGTCAGACAACCATTATTGTCTGAAATTAGTACATGTAGACAAGCATTACCCATGTGCACACCCCAAAGGGAGATTTTCTTTTGTAACCGCTGTACTTACCAGCCTCATAAAACACATCAAGTTTTCCAATGACATGCACACAAGCCAGGTATGATACACCCAATGGGGTGTGTCCAAACATTTGTTATTGGTTACACCAAATAATTACCAAAGAATTCCTGACAACAAGTAGAGCCATGAACCAATTCAAGATAAGCAAATATGGGATGACAATGTTATATGGATGTGTTTGAATGAGTGATTTGCTTGACATCTTATCACTCACTTTCTCCAGAGTGTCTATTCTCTGCTTCAGGAGTCTGTTCTCTGTGCGTAGTCTCTGTAATAGAGTGACAACATCAACGATGTTAGACTGAAATACATCAATATTACACAGTACTATATGCTGTGGACTATATTTGGCAACATAGTTTAGTTTGGGTTAAGGTGGAGCAATTAATCGAACCGGCTTTACTGTCGAGATGCGCATGTTAATCGAATTTGATTAATTGCAAGGCCTTAGTTTGAGTATTGATTAATTCAGTTAATAGTATTTATTAAAATATTTACTAGTACTTAAAAATGGATTGAAAAAGTAAGAGATAATTTAAACAATGGACCTTTTCACATTTTGGGTTTTCTCAAAGTTAAGTAAACACCTACAGTGGCGAACGGAAAACTATAGCAAATATAATTTCTGTGTTCCAATTTGCTTCAATAGTAAAAGACAAAATTCATACTATCATTTCCACAACTTCCCAAAAGTGGAAATAAGGGACAGATTTATTAGCCTCAGAAGAGAGAAAATGTTCAAATTTGGAACACACTTTCAGCACTGTTAACTAGCTATTTTACAACTTAATGCAAAGCGAAGTGCTATAAATGCACATTAATACAAAAAAACATTTTAAATTAAAAAATTAAAAACTAGATGTATAATGTTAATAGCAGAGGTAACACTTTAAAGTCTATGAACAGTGTCCATACTAATATGAATAACAATACTAAGAAAAGTGGCAAAAAAGTTTGAAAAGGCATCATTTAAGCAAAATGTTATTAGGAGTGTGATGGCTGTCTCACCTTGATCTCCACCTGCTCCTCCATCTCCTTGGTTTTGATTGTAGTGTACTCCTTTTCCAATCTGAGAATAAAGACACAGAAACAGTTCAGCAATCTTCCATGTCCAAAAACATACTATAAGGTGAAAAAAAGAAAATACATTAAATTCCCTTTACATAAATGTACACTCACTTTTTCATTTTCTTGGCATTGTACTTGACTTGATAAGCAGCCTGGATGACTTTGTCTGGTCCACTATCCAGCTGTTGAGGGATGACCTTCTGAAAGTGCTGCAGAGTGAAAATATCAAAACTATGTTATTATTTGTATTAATATATATTGATATAATACATAATACTTTATTAATATTATTATTACTATTACAATTACTATACACTACTATTTATTCCAATGATGGCAAAGCTGAATTTTCAGCAGCCACTACTCCAGTCTTCAGTGTCTCATTTGGTGCTTAAGAAACATTTCTTAATATTTTTTATTTTAACTTTTAATACTTCAAATTTTGTTGAAACCATGATCCACTGACATTCAATAGTTAGTAGCAAGTAAAAAGTTTTTTTTAAGTCGTAAAAATAAATTATATTTATTTAGCAAGGATGTTTTTTATTTGATATTTCCATTCATCAAAGAATCCTGAAAAAAATCTCACCAGTTCCACAGAAATCTTAAGCAGCTGTTTTAACTCGGGTAATGACTACTCAAAATTCAGCTTTGCATAACATAAATAAATTACATTTTAATATGTATTACAATAGAAAATATTTCACAATATCACAGTTTTTACTTTTTAATCAAATAAAAAAACATCCAGAAACTTCTTTCAAATATATTAAAATCTTATTTATTCTAAACTTTTGACAAACCTAATAAAAAATGTATAAGTTACTTATTATTTAAATTATCACTCAAAGAAATGTAAAGAACTTTAGCATTTTCCTTAAATAATAATTGCATATCTGTAAAACGAACTCATTTGTATAACACTCCTAGACTCTCATCATGGTGTGGTAGCTTCCACTGAGAAAAGTATCAGCTTGCAAAGTAGCTATAATTAAAATAAATATGAGTTTATTATTGAGAATAAAAGGTTTATAAATACGCCACCTGCAACATTCCCTCCATGTCCAACTGCATGAGCTCAGCCTGATTCATCTGCAGGATGGCCATCCCCACACGAAACACTATCTCTAAACCCTGTAAGGATCCAAAAATATATGCAGTAGCATTGTGAATTCACCAGAGGGCGATAGGAGACCACTGAAAAACACTAGAGTGTTGTGTCCTCGAATTAGCTTAGCATGCTAAACATATGACTACATAACAATGAGAGGTGGACTAGAGTGTGTGAGGAGAGAATGAATGATAACCACTAAGTCCTACCTCACACATGAATATATCAAAGATCCTGGTGGCGACAGAAAGAGGAAAAGAGGTAAGAAAGATGGTGAGGAACCAAGATGAAGCATACATGGAGGTATGGAAACTCTGGGACTGGAAGTGCACATGGAGCTCTGGAAGCTGCTCCTGCAAGGAGAAACCAAAAGAGATAGTGAAATCACCAGGTGAAAGCAATAATTTTGAATAATTGCATTTAGTGTGCATTGATATAAGCATTAAGCTAAGCTTAATGAGGAACAAATCAGCAGATAGTCACTGACCTGAATCATAAATTCAAACTGGTACATGCAGAGGCCAAGTTCAGCCATACTGGGCTTAAAGAGCTCTCTGAGCCTGTAATCCTGCATGAGTTTCACAAACACACAGAAAGCCTCTTCTTCTGGCATCTGCAAGAAGGCAACAATTATATATCACATTATCACAGACTGTAAATAATAATAACTTATGTAATAACTATTATATTATTATTGTGCAATACAATGTTACATAAAACAAACGTGATTTATAGCTATAATATTTTTTGATTGCGCTAATACCTGCATTAGAAGAAGGCCGACAATGAAAGCACTTCCCTGACAGTATCCCACCTCTCTATCAACCAGGGAATAAGCCTGGAAACACAAAAGTTATAAAATCATTGCCGAGTTAAGAGCAGAACAAGATCTGTTATTCCCCCATTATTACTCGTCTTAAAAAAATACACATAAAAATATTTGTAAAAACTCCAGTGACCTTTAGGTGTTTTCCTTGTGTAAACTCTGGAATCAAATGACATTAAACAAAAACCAATGACAGGTGGTGTACAGGTTAAAGATCTGGGCCCGTATTCACAAAACATCTTAAGGCTGAGAGTAGCTCCTAACTCGCCGATTTAGGAGAAAATCTTAAAAATAGTGCACGTGTCAGTCCTAGGACTCATACATTTGTGCTTTAAGAGTATTTCACAAAGCGTCTTAGCGCTAAAAGTAGGTCCTACATCTGTGAAACGTTAGGAGTAGTGAAGAGGACTCCTAAGTCACTAAGACCAACTCACAACTATCCTAAAATGGCTATTGCCAGCAATCTGCCTCAGAATATAAACATTTTAGAAACATTTGACGATAATGAGCCTTTGAAATGGTATCACCTTTAAGGTTTGGAGGTTATCCCAACTCCAAATTTTCCTTTGATTATATCCTTTTCATTAACCAGTTGGGCAAGAATTAACAGATGTTCTTGCGTCTAGTTTGTTTTCTTTTACGTTTGCATGTCTTAATATGAGGCATGAATATTCTACTTTGTTAATTAAAAGGCAGTTTATATGCATCCGCTACAAGAAGCATACATGTAAGAGACTGACATTTAGCTGAACATATATTTGTTAAATTAGTGACACTTAGCCTGCATGTTAAAATCTTTATTTGAATGTGGCAATTAACATTATTTTTTAAACATTTATTTGGATATGGCAACATAATATCATGCTCTACAATATTTCTATGAATACATATCTGACAGAGACCCTTCCCCTCTCCTATCAGTCAATCACCGTGTGCATAGTTAGTAAGCATGCTGACATGATCCATAGCAACGAGGTCAACCTTTACTCTTAGCATAAGACTTCTCTCTATTCCTTAGTAAAAGTTTGTCTCAGCAGCTTTGTGAATAGGTTTTAAAAGAAAACTCTTAGCTAAAAACATTTACTGCCATTTAGGAGAACTCTTAGTTTTAAGATAAAATGTTTTGTGAATATGGGCCCAGGAGGTTTATACTCCTATAACTGACTAACTACTTTGTCCTAGTTCAAAGAAATGAGTCTGATATTAAATATACTGTTGCCTTAAATAAAAGTAGCAAGTAACCTACCTTCATAACATTAAAGAGCACCTCCTGACCCAGACTGTCCTCCTTAAAGAACTCATGCTCGGGGTAGGTACGGGCAATGTCCCTGCGGATAAGTTTTTCACAAGGCGAGGTCATCTTCAGAAGCTCAGAATACTGCTCCTTTATGGGTAGAGTCTGGGCATTGCACAACAGCTGCCACACTATTGCTCGGAAGTGATGTGGAATGCCTTTCCTAACCAGTTCCTAAGAAAAAGAAAAAAACACCCTGATTTAAATATTAACATTAAGTCAGGACATAACAGCCTAATTTAAAAGCAAGTACACACATACTGCCAAATCTCCATTTGTTTATATGAAGAATTACACATTCAAATTACTCAAGGTTCCAAGATTGTCAGCATTCAGATGTTCTCCCCAGGGTTTAGTTTGTACCTCAGACATGATAAGACCATTTTATGCTACTAAATATAATCTTGTCAGAGATTTCTACAGCAAAGCTCGATGTTTTTGTAACCAAATTATGTTTGACCTGATTAAGCGGTTTCCTGTGCTCATCTGCACAATAGAAGATTGGCTTAGATGGTTTATTTCTACAGATGGTCATTGAGATGAGAGTCCACCTACATACAGCAGCACTGGGATTCTTCAAAAGCACTCTAGGGGTGTGCTAGAGATGTGTCTTTGTTAGAGTACTAGGCTGGACAAAAGACTTCTGTTGCAGCTTTGCTAGAAGTGCCTGCGATCCGCCTCTTTGGCTTGTAAGAGGTCATACATTACACACAAACTGACTTTACTTTGTCTCACTGAGTTCAGTATGTTCTGTGGGAAAGTGAAAACTGTGAAATTTGCTTAAGTGGTTTATATCATTTTCTCTTTACCATTGTTTCCTTGGAAATGTTATTGTGTGCGCGGGATATGCAAAACACTGCAGAAGCATTATTTAAAGAGGAAATGAAAAATATTTTAGAAGGCCAAAGCTTCCGTGTAGCAATAAGGAATGTTTTGGAAAGAGATCAAGTTGATAAAAGGGCCTGACCAGCCATTTTTGTTTTTCAAAAGAGTCATACTTCAGCTGTAGGTGCTATACACCCAGGAGCAAACAATTCATGCTAGGCTCTCTATGAAGATTATAAACTATTTCCCACCACACACCATGGATTTTGTTAAACTCTTAATTTGCATAAGAAATTCTGAATATTAATTATTTAAATATATCATTACAATTGCTCTAGAAATGCTACTTGATATCAATCATTTCAGCTGGTTGCCATCAGTAAATACTCCTTTCTCTATTTGGAGCCAACTTTCCAGTTATTTCTATCCATTTCCTCAGTCAGCAATGGCACTACACATTTACCATTTTTCTTAATTCATGAACACAGTAGCACTACCAGTAAATCACTCACATTTGTATATGTTGTTGTAATTAAATAAAAGAATGATATATGAAAACCCCTATGTTCAGTAATAAGTGGCATAAATCGGATTTGCCCACAGTTCTTGATGGATAGTCCATCTGCTTACCTTGAGATGTTTATCCTTCTTCTTCCGCACATCTTCCCACTCATTGACGATGCGTCCCCACATGATCCATGAATCTTCCTCCAAGTGTGACAAGTTGGAGGATGCTGATGAACTAGATACCAGTGAGGAGGCACTGTTCCTTCGAGAGCCATTCACAGACCGTAAAGACTTACAGTCTGTCTCCAACAACCTGGAAAGACAACCATGGCAGAGAACAGTTATTAGAAATAAACTGTAAAAAAAAAAAATATGTATATTTTAAAAGAAGCATAAATGAAAACTAATGAAAATTATATATGAACTCAAAGTTAACATACATCTGATGAAATGTATGATGGTAAAGGTGTTAAGCTTCATTCAAAACAAATGTTCAATAAAGGGTTATACAAGTAGTGGCCAAAAGTAATGTCTAACTTAAATGGACATCTTTCCTCAATGGACATATTCACCCATAACATTTTAGTATTCTGTCATTAATTAGTCACCCTCATGTCGTACTGTCGTGAATGACCAGAATAGAAGAAATTGTTGAATAAAATCGCTATTTTATTATCCTTTGTGCACAAAAAGTATTCTCGTAGCTTCATATCATTACAGTTAAACCACTGATGACACATGGACCATTTTAACAATATCCCCACTATGTTTTGACCGTGGTAGTTCCCTTGCTGTCTGAGGGTCAGAAAGCTCTCCGATTTCATCAAAAATATCTTCAGGTTTGGAATGGCACAAGGGTGAGTAATGACAGAATTTTCATTTTTGGGTGAGCTATCTCTTTGAGGATTTTGTAAGCATATTGTGTAGCTGTAACTGTGTACTGTGTAACTGCAGTGTAGTAAAAAAAAAAAAAAAGGACAGCCGATACATTGTATTCAATCTATGTACACTTTATTTCCTGTGGGCTTTTTGTTGTTCTATGCATTATTTGCTTAGTAAAATAAAACCCACATGCTAATAAGTTATAGTGGGCTGTAAAAATGCAATGTTTCTTTTTTTTTTTTACAATGTGAAGCAGTGTGTTTTACACTGGCGCCAGAATAATAATTTGTTTTAATAACATTCTTATCTTTTGGTTAAAGTGGCAAATAATGAGACATAATTTTCCGTTTACTGAACAACAGTTTTCCGTTGAATTTCCAGCAAAAATATTTGTTTACCAAGACATAAAAATGTACTGTGACAAAAATGTAATTAATATCACCCGCTCTAAAATGAAAAATAAAACAGTTTACAGGTAGAAGCTGTATTTCCTTAAAGAAAGTTTTGGTGTACAGATGGAGCAGCGATAAGAGAAGCCATCGCATTAAGTAACACGATAACAGTCACACAACTTTGTTCATGTCAGCTTTTCATCCAGTTTCAGAGAAGTCTTCCAAGTTGATGTCAGTGAACTGAATGGCAAACAGGTTTTTGTGGCAGAAACTACCATCCATTCTAGGGAGAAACAGTATTGATGTCACTGCTGGCAACTTATGGCACTGACATGTTCATGTTGACATTAAAGTAGCTGTTAGCTACATGGCTAAACTGGTCCCAGCACTCTTTTTTTTACCTAATGGGAAAAAAACATATCTGTTCCAGACGTTAAGCAATACAGTTCAAAGCAACACACAATTCAGAGCACAGCATTAAAGTTATTTTAGACTTGTCAAGTATTTAGAATTAACAACTGAATATTGTTATGAAACCGGGGATGTTTGCCAAATGAGTGTGCTAGCTTGGGAATGTTGTCAGACAGCTATAAAAGGAAAATCCAATTTAAGACTCCCCAGCATATCTTATGCAAAGTGCAGTGGTTGTAAAATAGAAAAAAATAATAGAAGTTCTTTGTAGAATAGGTGAAAAAAGGCTAACCGCATTAGCATCTGCAAACAGAAAAATCAACAGGACAATAAAACCTAAAAAGCCTATCCAAAAATAAAGACAAATAAGGCATGAAGAAACAGACTAAATCTTCCTGCAAAATATAAAATGCTTCAAAACAAAGTTGTAAAATGCTTATTACATAGAGTAAAAAAATAACGGTCCCTTTCTGACTGTGAGCGACAGTGTGGAGGCGCTATCATTGAGAACCTGACCCCAGATCAGCTGGAAAACAAGCAGACAATGCTCATGAGTAACCTCAACATTTACGAGCGGACAGCACAGACACAAAGCCATGGAAACCTGATCTCGGAAAAAGAGAGGGGCCCCGGATCTCTAAAGGCAGCGCTTGGTGACGTCATGACCAAGGCTCTGAGGCTGGATCAGTTACAGCCGCTTTTGGGTCACGCAGGGGGGGCACGGTTGTTAGGGGTGAAAGGCAGCGAGTCATGGAGTTCACAGCTGAGGGGTTGTGAGGCTGAATGCGTAACTGGTGGTAGGTGGGCAGAAAGGAAAAAAGAGAGACGGTCCTGCTGGGACACTTTCAGTCTCTGTTTTTCTCAGACTACTGGACTTAAATCCTCAAAAATGTATCTTTTCAATCCAATTTTTGTTAGAAGCACACTGTAAACTGAATTCTAAACAACTTTAAGGTTACTTTAAATTCCAGTCACAAATTGCAATGGGATGCATGAGAACGTTCTCCTATTGGTTGTGGCTGTCTTAGTCACTGCTAAAATCATGAAGCAACTGGTTTTTCTAACCAGTATGAATAATTCTATCAAAGTAAGACAAACAACATTAAAGGGGCAACAAACAATTATAAGCAACTGGTAGGAAACTTTAAAGACCTTCATTCTACAGTAAAATATTAGTTATGTCCTAATTTACTCGCTTTAATGCTGTTCCAAATGTGTATGTTGGAAACCAACAATTTCCGTTTGAACTGTGACAATTTTCAAAATATATTAAATGTTCCACAGAAGCAAGAACAGGTTTGAAACAACATAAATGAATGATATTAATAATTTATCTTTGAATTTTCCTTTTTGGGTGAACTATGAAATGCATAACGAGTAATCTCCATCTTATTTGGAGCATGACAGAGCTTGCCTCTTTGGTACGTGGGAACAAACGAGAAGGCCTGGTTAGGGTACAAAAAACAGAAATAGTCAAATCTTTGCTTCTAAGTGGAAATGTATACAAATCTTTATTCGGTTTAATCTAATCTAGTGGTAGTTAATTCTGATCTCGGTCCTACAACCACAATGCAGCCCAGACGCAAACCTTTATCTTGATGGTATTTACTAAAAGGACAGAAAGTTTGGGAAATCCCACAAACATTTTTTAATGACATCCACTCATGAGCCATTGTACAGATGTTCCTCAACTATATTGAATACAAATAAAGCACTTAAAGTATTTAGGCTTAACCTATTTGATGAATTTAGTAAGCATTAAGACAATTTGCATCGCAAGCGTTACTTCTGTGTTAATGATTCACAGCTGGTTAAAGTGCAACGTGGATTCTTGTACAGGAAACAAACACTGCTCATTCCTCCAAAAAACGAATTATTTCACTTTGTAAAAGCAAATAGAGGGCAAATTACTTGTTCTACGAATGAATTAAAAAGCAACTACAAACATTAATAAAAATGGGTAACGCTGCGTTGTCCGATAGAGAATTGATCAAAGGTATTAGTGTGAAGCTGCTCACCACGGGAAGCTCATTCTGCAATCCACATGTCTTTCCCCCGATTTCTCCAAGTAATCCCAAATGTGTGCCTGTGAGAACTGAAACAACCTGATTCTCTCTCACACTCTCTTGCCGTCTCAGTCTCACCCCACTCTCTCTCTCTGAGCCCGCATAAACACACACACAAACAATGCTTATCTAAAGTGCAATGGCCTTCAACCTGTGCAGTATCAAAGCAAAATGTACTCCCAGTGGAGTTTAAAATATGTGGAGGGTGAATTACTGGCTTTTATTTCTTACCAGTTATGAAACTGTATTTTGCATTAAAACAACAATTATTTCATAGCCTTGAAAATTCACTTCTATATAATTTGCAGCATCAAAGTTTCTCAGTGAAACATCACTTGTTACAATCACATTGTAATTTGTTTCTTTATGTTTTTATTTTTGTTTTATTTTATTGACCAAAGTCCCTTGTAACTTATTTGTTTCTTGATATACGTTGAACCATGGTATGGAGTGTATTGACCACATACACTACCATTTATAAGTCAAAAACAATTTAGCTACATTTTTTTGTTGTCGATGTTGGTGTTTTTTTTAAAGTAAAAGTTGTTCTTTTGAACTTTACTATTCAAAGAATACTGAAAAAAATGTAGCATGGTTTCCACTGGGAAAATTATATTAGATTTTTGCCGATATCTGATATGCCAATATTTTATACAACTCATTTTGGCTGATACCGATATATTTCCTTTTGTTTAGAAACAACACCAACAAACAAACAAATACAAATTAAGCTCAGATGAGCTTTATTTGTCACATACACAATTATATAGAGTATAATGAGGAGTGAAATGTGTTCTCTGCATTTAACCCATCCAAGTGCACACACTTGGAGTGTGTGGGCAGCCGACTGTGCAGCGCCCGGGGAGCAGTCGTGGACGGAGCCGGGATTCGAACCTGCCCACCTGCCCACCTGCACAACTGTTTTAAACAGTAATATAGTGCTGTCAAACGTTTAAAAAATATATACAGTGGGTACGGAAAGTATTCAGACCCCCTTAAATTGTTCACTCTTTGTTATATTGCAGCCATTTGCTAAAATCATTTAAGTTCATTTTTTTTCCTCATTAATGTACACACAGAACACAGAATTGTTGGACATATTTTGCAGAATCATTAAAAAGAAAACTGAAATATCACATGGTCCTAAGTATTCAGACCCTTTGCTCAGTATTTAGTAGAAGCACCCTTTTGATTTAATACAGCCATGAGTCTTTTTGGGAAAGATGCAACAAGTTTTTCACACCTGGATTGGATCCTCTGCCATTCCTCCTTGCAGATCCTCTCCAGTTCTGTCAGGTTGGATGGTAAACGTCGGTGGACAGCCATTTTTAGGTCTCTCCAGAGATGCTCAATTGGGTTTAAGTCAGGGCTCTGGCTGGGCCATTCCAGAACAGTCACGGAGTTGTTGTGAAGCCACTCCTTCGTTATTTTAGCTGTGTGCTTAGGGTCATTGTCTTGTTGGAAGGTAAACCTTCGGCCCAGTCTGAGGTCCTGAGCACTCTGGAGAAGGTTTTCGTTCAGGATATCCCTGTACTTGGCCACATTCATCTTTCCCTCGATTAAAACCAGTCGCCCTGTCCCTGCAGCTGAAAAACACCCCCACAGCATGATGCTGCCACCACCATGCTTCACTGTTGGGACTGTATTGGACAGGTGATGAGCAGTGCCTGGTTTTCTCCACACATACCGCTTAGAATTAAGGCCAAAAAGTTCTATCTTGGTCTCATCAGACCAGAGAATCTTATTTGTCACCATCTTGGAGTCCTTCAGGTGTTTTTTAGCAAACTCCATGCGGGCTTTCATGTGTCTTGCACTGAGGAGAGGCTTCCGTCGGGCCACTCTGCCATAAAGCCCCGACTGGTGGAGGGCTGCAGTGATGGTTGACTTTCTACAACTTTCTCCCATCTCCCGAATGCATCTCTGGAGCTCAGCCACAGTGATCTTTGGGTTCTTCTTTACCTCTCTCACCAAGGCTCTTCTCCCCCGATAGCTCAGTTTGGCCGGACGGCCAGCTCTAGGAAGGGTTCTGGTCGTCCCAAACGTCTTCCATTTAAGGATTATGGAGGCCACTGTGCTCTTAGGAACCTTAAGTGCAGCAGAATTTTTTTTCTAACCTTAGCCAGATCTGTGCTTTGCCACAATTCTGTCTCTGAGCTCTTCAGGCAGTTCCTTTGACCTTGTGATTCTCATTTGCTCTGACATGCACTGTGAGCTGCAAGGTCTTATATAGACAGGTGTGTGGCTTTCCTAATCAAGTCCAATCAGTATAATCAAACACAGCTGGACTCAAATGAAGGTGTAGAACCATCTCAAGGATGATCAGAAGAAATGGACAGCACCTGAGTTAAATATATGAGTGTCACAGCAAAGGGTCTGAATTAGGGGTCGACCGATTATCGGCGCCGATATTAAGCATTTTACCGATTATTGATATCAGCCATTTTAAAAACAGATTTGCCGATAATTTTTTTATGCAAACAAACATACTATTTACAGGTGACATTATTTATTGGTGAATAAATAATACAGGTGAAACTATTTAATGTTTAAATGCACTATTTGGCTCGATGCAGCCTGTCTGAGCTCAACACTCTGTGAGAGTGAGGCGATCTCTCAATCTCTGAGAGCAATCTCCGCCCACCGCTCATCTGATATGTAGAGAGTCACGAGTCCGACCAATCAACGCGGAAAACTGAAGGCAGTCTCACACCGAAAGCACATGCTAACTGGAGCTGCCTCAGTGATCACGCATCAGTTGTCTCTCAAAGGTAAGGCAGCAGCAGACGTTGCTGAAGTTGCAAAACACCTATAACCTATGATGTCCGCGATGCGAAAATGCGAGCGGAATCGCGGAATGCAGTCATATAATGGAATTTACCGTATAACGTGGAATGTCACGGAATGTGTCAAGTTTGGAGAATTAATCAAAAGTAGGTCAGTACACTTAAATTGACTCGCTATGGACTAGTATCTATAAATATTAAGTCAAGAAAAACACTTTAAATATGAATCCTGCATGTTCTGCATCTCTGTTAATGAATGACACAGACGTGAGGTTTCATTTACTGCACACATACATACTGAAGCGCGTGACGCCGCAGTGACTTCAGCGTCTGCCGCCTCACTAAATGAGGACAAATACATGAACAACATCCCCAGAACTGCTCGCAGAGTCACTTCATGAGCATTTGACCGTTTCATTTGAGTAAAACGATCGTCATATCATATATATATAGGCTACAGAAACTTAAAAGGTCCTCATGGCAACCTGTCAAAATATAAGTTCGGTTTAGCGAATATATTACTGTATACGTAATACAACTACAACAATTATTACAACTGTTGTTGAGAATAATCACACAATACGCTAAATACGCTTTACTTTAAGTTTTACAAAATGTTTACAGAACGCTTCTGGGTGATCTCTGTACTTATGTTATTATTAATATTATTAATATTACTGTTTATTTAATGTTGTTGTTATTAACAGTTTTCAGAATTAAAGACATGTTTAAAAGCATTTAAAGAACGTTTGTCAGAGCTCTTGTTATTATTAATTTTGGCATTCATTTTCATTTTACACCAGACACGATATCGGTTCAAAATATCGGTTATCGGTCTACTTGATCTGTAATAATCGGTATCGGCCCTGAAAAACACATATCGGTCGACCCCTAGTCTGAATACTTAGGACCATGTGATATTTCAGTTTTTCTTTTTTAATAAATCTGCAAAAATGTCAACTATTCTGTGTTTTTCTGTCAATATGGGGTGCTGTGTGTACATTAATGAGGAAAAAAATGAACTTAAATGATTTTAGCAAATGGCTGCAATACAACAAAAAGTGAAAAATTTAAGGGGGTCTGAATACTTTCCGTACCCACTGTATTTCAGAACAATAGGTTATGATTATATATTAAATATTTATCTATAATATATTAAATTATATGAATATAAATAAAGAAATGTAAATATTTCCAAAATACATACTGTAATGTGTGTATATTTATATATGCATAATAAATGTACACAGAACACATTATGCAAACAAAACTTAGTTTATATGTGATTAATTGCATTTAATGTTTTGACGCCACTTATTAATAATAATAAAAGGAAATGAATCATAAGCACTTGAACAGCACACATTAGAAGGGTTTCTGGAGGATCATGGGACACTAAAGACTGGATTAATGGCTGCTAAAAATTCAGCTTTACCATCAGAGGAAGAAATTGCATTTTTAAACTTTTAAAATAGAAAATACTTATTTTATATTGTAATATTACTTCATAAATTATTTATTTTATTGTATTTTAGATAAAATAGATGCAGCTTTGGTGAGGATAAGAGACAGCTTTTGAAAACATTTAATTAATTCATGAACTTGTTTAATGCTAGTGTAAGTTAGGGCTGGTATCAGCAATATCGCATGCATT
The DNA here is from genome assembly GCA_027564155.1 of Gymnocypris eckloni scoliostomus. NCBI lineage: Eukaryota > Metazoa > Chordata > Actinopteri > Cypriniformes > Cyprinidae > Gymnocypris > Gymnocypris eckloni. The sequence continues at coordinate 16,563,003 of CM050419.1, forward strand.
ATGATACATTCTGCAATCCAAAACATAACTGAATTGCTTTTGAAACTCTGCCATATATGAAAAAAAGAGTTTCGGTGTGTAAGCAAGGCATGAGTGAATCTAGAATATCAATCTCTCATGCTGTTTACAGTTTAGTTCTTTTGAGCACAGCATCTTATACATGGCTCTGGCTTTACAGGTAAATGTCAGTTTGGATTAGCTGCTTTTTTATTAACTGAGCCATACGAATCATGAATTGACAAATCAATAAATAAATGTGATAAAATAAATTATTAATATCTGATAGTACTGGCACAACCCTAACTTACAGATTCATCAGTGGTACTTGAGACCCCGTTTCTGCAGAGGCAAGACAAGCCCATATGGCCACATGTGAAGAATCAGAGCTCCAAACACTCCACAGATCCTCTGAGCTGCTGCCCTACTTTCCATGCTGCAGAGAGAACTCTGTGTGGGTGTTGCACTCGCCCAAGCGGATCACTCTGATTCCGTTCTAATACTGAAACCAGCCTCTGATACCAGAAACAGCAAGATGAAAGCAAGCATTGGGCAACCTATTCAATAATCGATGAGGAAAGGGGCGGGGCTTTGATCTGCCAACACTAATTCAAATGAATGCTCACAAAAAGGTCAAAATGCCCATTAACACTTTAAAACAGCCAGGAAATCAGCTGCATGTGCTGATACGGTCACTAATTCTTCTTATGTGAAACCAGGAAGAAAAATTAATTATTCTTTAATTTTATTACATCATCTTCCTGGTTTCTATTGTGGCAATTTAAGTAAATTTAGCTTCATTAAAAAGGTTTCCCAAAGCAAGCAAGGTTTAAATCAAATATTTTACTCTGCTTTGCTATCATGTGAGCATTATGACAATGTATAGGCTTGTGTTGACTGGAGAGGAGACACTCTCTGATATGTGCCAGGCAGCATTACACTAATGGCATGAGTACTGTGGGAGACAGCAGGTGATAGGGCATTGTTAGTTATCTATGGGACCAGCTGTAGTCTCCAGCTGTCCTGATGAAGGCTGGGGTCAGAGGTCAGCTGGCCTGAGCACCACGCCCACTATGCTATTTAATAAAGGTCACAGATCAAACTGGGTTAACATAGTAAATCTGAAGGGAATAAGAAGGAAAAAGCACAAATGCACAACAATATGTGTGTAAAATTAGCAAATCATTAATATTTTATATGAATGAGTTTGCAATAAATGAGCTAACATATTGGCTCATGTATAACATTGCCATAAATAATGTTGCTGTTAATATTTTTAACATTCTTTATTTAGGTTTTATATTACTCTAAAAAATGTGGTTCAATAAATGAACCGTGACATTGAGGAATGGAGCAATCACTGCAGGAAAGGCAGCTTTACCAACACAGGAATAAATTACATTTTTAATTATTTAAAAATATTAAAGTTACATTAAATTGTAATAATATTTCATCCTAATAATGTTTTACGCTATGTAAATGCAGGCTTAAGGTCCTTGGACACTGTTTTTTTTTGTATTCGTCATCCTTTTCTATCACAATGCTTGCTATGGATGCGAAAAGCTGGTCCGATTTTATTTATGACAGATGAAAGTTTCGGAGGCAGTGTGTAAACATGATTGACAACATGAGGTCGTATTTATTTATTAACAAGAATTTCGTACTCAGTGTGCAAAGACCTTTAGTGAGCAAGAGCCTTCTTTAAAAACATAAACAAAAAAATGTAACCAGCCCCACACCTTTGATCGGTAGTGTGAAAGGAGGAATAGGATCAGGACACATCACTAGCAGGACTCGAACTAGTGTCACCCACACGAATCATTTGGAGCAAATTCACCTACCATGTTCATGAGATTTCCTTCAACTATATGTGAGCAACTATCATGTCAGCAAGTGAGAAGGTTGTGGATTACAGGAGAACTGAAACTGGCAGACAGACAGTTTTCAATGGTGCTTTGACATATCACTGTTTGTACAAGAGAGCAGGCTAAATTTGGACCCCACCAGAAAGAAGCTGGACAAGACTAGAGCTCCTCAACACAAAGACGGGCAAACTTTAAAACGAAAGTCTGCAAGTCTGAAGGCCAAACAAGTGCACAAAAAAACAAAAGCATTTCCTTCTTAAAAAAAAGTCTTTATATTTTTACAACTTCCTGCTTTTAGCTCCAACCCTGATAAATCTCACCTACCTGTGATTTTCTAATGATCTTGAAGATGCTGATTAGCATGCTCAGGTGTGTTTGATTAGGGTTAGAGCTAAACTCTGCAGGAGTTGGACAGATTTGAGGATGGCTGACCTAAAATGACCTTAAATCAAATCAAAGATTCATCCTTTAAGCAGTAAAAGTATGCGAGTAATAATTTAACAAAAAGAGATAACTTAAAACTAAAAATATATATATATTTGCATTTGACACTTGTCTGCAGCATAGATGGTGTAACATCCAATATGCACTGAAATTTGACCAAATGATGCTCCCAAAATACTTCTGGGAATGGCATAATTGTTCAAGTGTTGTGCTTTGGCAAACACTGAAGATGAAGACTTGAAACAAATCCTCCAGATGACATTGGGTGAAGCACTCGTACCTGTTCTGCTCCTCTAGTTTGGCCAACAGCTCCACATCATCCGGGCTGAGCTGGGTCGGGGAGGCTGAGGAGGGCGAGGACAGCGAGGCCGTGGATGAAGCCACAGTGGTGTGCAGCGAGGAGGGGGTGGCCACCTGACTAGCCATCTGACTCACCGTGAGCGACACTGAGTTCTTCACCCATGAAAGAGTCGAACTCAGCTTGCCTGCTACCTTGTCTGTCGCCACCTTTGGAAAAATTCAAGAAACTTGTTTAATTGTACAAATTAATTCAGAAAACATCTTAAAGTCTTTAGTTTACTAAAATTAAGACGGGATATTATACATTTATTTGTATAAAAAGTTATAAAAAAAATTATAAACTTCTTTATATAATATATGATTTGTCGAACATCATGATAGTTTCAGGGTTTAGCCTCTAACAAATGTGCAAATATTTGAAACAATCATCATGTTGTCGGCGCCAATAGCCTCGTGGGCAGCACGTCGGCCATTGCGCTTCAGGCGTCCCGTGTTCAAGCCCTGGCTCACGGATCTTTCCCGATCCCATCCCCCCTCTCTCTCCCACTTCGCTTCCTGTCTGACTACTATACTATCAACAAAAGGCAAAAATAAATCTTAAAAAAAGAAAGAATAATCATGTGTTCTTCTAGATCTTTTTTTTTTGATTCTAACACCTAATGCAATAATGAAAACATATTTTGATGTATACCTAAGCTACATAAATGGAGTTATAAATTGGTAGATATTGAACAATGCAATAAACTGTGAAACCAACTGAGACCATTTCTTCAATAAGATGCATTAAAAAAACAAAACAAGATTTAATCTTTGCTAGCATGGATGCTGAGATGGCCTGACAGATCTGAGAGTCTAAATATCTCACACAGACATTCTCATGTAGGCCTGTCACGATAACAACTTTTTGTTGTGCTATATATTGCCCCAGAAATAATTGCGATAAGCGATAATATTGTCATTTTAAAGAACATTTTATGCCACTGAATATATAATCATAATGTAACAACATACTACACTTCCAAATGACAACAAACTTAATTTTTAAGAATATTTAGATCATGGAAATGAAGTATCAGAATATTAGATACCTTAAAAAAACATTTTCTAACAAAAGGTGCAAAGTAACAAGCAGAAAAAAAGAAAATTGCACAAAGTTGTATGGAGATTTTTCCATCTAGAGATTTTTCCCTGAACTTTTCTCTGTAAATTAAGGGTGCACACTATTGCTGAAAAACACAATCAGTACTTAACAGATGTCCGTATGCACAAAGGCACAGATACCTAAACAAGACCATATCTGCAGATGAAACTTTTTATATTTGAACTAGCAACTCATGACTACACCACTTTATGTACGAGAAGCTGCAAAAGACACAGGCGCAAGTGGAATGTACAAAACAAGGTGACATTAATTTTTAGGTAAATATAATGGGCGATATATTGAGTCAGCAAAAATGATTGAGGTCATGTACATACATTGCGCATTAAGTCGATATATTGATTATTGCGAAAGGCCTATTCTGATGAATGGAAAAATTCAGGTCGTAACCGCTTTGTGCTGCTGTCCAATATTTGAATGTGGCAAAGTTCTCAATTCCGCATACAAACACACTGGTTTTCATATTTGGTTTGGACCTGTTCAGGACATTAAAAAAGAAAAATCACGAGATGTAAAATTTTTACAAAACATTCATATATTTTGTGGGTTTGAAATTAACAACCAGCAGATGATATTTGCCAGCCACAGTGGTGTGTGACCTGCAAGACATGTCAGACTGACATTTAGCAAAAACAATTGCTGCCAAGAAGCAAATGACGGACTTCAAAATATCTAGATTTTGCCATATGGTAAAGATTTTCGATATATATAAATATATGTTTATCAAAAATCTTTGCTTAACTGTCATAAAGCGTATCCAAAAGAAGTGTTAGTCACTCTAATCACCCTTTGTAATCATCAGACAATAAAAGACAGCCTTTTCAGACAAAGACTTAGACGTACCTTTGAGATTATCTTTACGCTAATGTACTCCTAAAACCTTTATATTTTACACATTTAATATATTTCCTTTTTGGGGAAAACCAAAATATTGATACCTCGCCTTCCACTCTTTGTGGGCATGTCTAATTATTTGTCCAATAAAATCTTCTATAAATGAAAACCTTCCCACCACTAAAACCGATTATTACTTGTCTCTGACTAAACATGACCACCTTCCTCATTCGATGAAAAATATGCTACATCAACACAGGAAAGAAAACTGTATTTCTGAAGCCATTTTATAGGCTCTTTAAAATGTGTTACAGGTTTTTATAAAACACTCATTCTTTACAGCTACAGGAGCAAAATGGTTTACTAGGTCATTGGTTAGGCGTGTACACCATAGATTGGAAACTGATGCCATTTGTCATTCTATATTTTCAAATACAACCATTAGAAGGCTTGGACTAAGGGCAAGTTTGATGTCGTTGTGTGCTTTCCAAAGGAAAGAAAATAGTACAAAAACTAACTCACACCAACTGAATCACAATGAAATGAAGACATTAAAAAGGCACCAAGCAGAAACGTATGTCAACTGACAGTACGGAAAACCTTAAGACAACTGAGAACAGCAGGTCAGAACACTGTAACATTAGAAAGCCAAGAACACTCCTCCATCTAGGATTTCCTTGGTATACTTTTCTCTTACCTGAAGAAAGATGTCACCCTAGCTGAGGTCCTCGCTAATTCCATAAACAAATCCACAGGAGAAAATGACAAAGGTAAAATCACAAGAGTCTTCTGTCTTCAAACACCACCTGCAGCTTTGCAAATTCCAAAAGTCACACTGCTGTGTAGGTGTCACCAGGGGTCAAAGTGCTCATGTAGAAGACACAGGGAGCTGTATAGCAGACAGAAGCAGTATACGATTCTGCTTTCCCTTTTACAGCTGTAACGCTAATTCATACCTAGGAATTCACCCTACAGATAAAAAAATAAATTAATTCCTGCAAAACCTCTGTGACGTCTGAGCTCACCGCACTGAGCTTCACAACATAAGTGAGCTGTAATGATAAACCCAGGGGAAGTCTACCTCTGCACAAAGCAGGTTTCTCATTTGTATGCGACACTTCTCTGAATCCTCTACAAGACAGATCACGTTTCCTCTTGCAATCTCCATTTCTGACAAATTATGACCACATGCCTATGCACAGCTTCTGTGGTTTTACAAACCACCAACATTTTATAGTATTCCCCAGCAAAATGCCTAGAAATGACTCAAAGAAGTCAAGGTTGGAAACACCCTTTCTTAGATAGCCTTACAGTCAGAAGAGTGACACAAAAAGAGGCGGGGCATAAACAGGAACACCAGAACAAAGTGCAGTTACAAATGAAGGAGCAGTCTAAGGATTGACAGGTGTCAATACAATTAATATACACTGACTGTATAATTATTATATAAAATGCATAAAATTACAATATATAATATACAACATGTATTTAAATTTTTATATTCAATTGCATTTCATTGTAAAATTGAACAATGAAATGCAATGTGTGTGTGTGTGTGTGTGTGCATGTGCATGTGTGTGAACGTGTGTGTGTGTGTGTGTGCATGTTTAACTGAATTTTGTGTGTGTGTTTAATTCATAAGCCCTTTGTGTGCATTGTAAAAATGAAGACTATTGAAGTATGTTTTATAAGAAAATATTTTATTTCAGTCTATTTAAAAGTTTCACATTTAATTAAATGTCCTACTTAACGTTTCTTGAGAGTTTTACTAGCAATTACTCAGCGAAAACTGAATAAAGTCGTTATATTGGTTTCTTTGCGCACAAAAAGTATGTGTGCTTCGAAAAATTATGGTTGAACCACTGAGGTCGCATGGACTATTTAAAATAATGTCCATACTGCTTTCTGGGCCTGGAAATATTTCAGCCGTGTTGCTGCCAGGCTCAGAAAGCTCTCGGATTTCATCAAAAATATCTTAATTTGTGTTCCGAATATGAATGGAGGTCTTACAGGTTTGGACTTGAGGGCGAGCAATTAATGACAGAATTTTCATTTTTGGGAAACTATGCCTTTAACAACAATAAATAATATGAACTACAACTTTTAGTTGGGTAAAAATCAACCTATACATAAGCAATAGTTGAGTTGAAATCTCATAAGCCATATGCCTCATCCTCACATTGTGTACCAAACAGAACTGGCCAGTTTGTCTGAGATCTGCGTCAATCATTATGGCAACAGCTGTACCGCTTTCACACAGCTGTTAACTGTTTCTGTGCATTTGAGCTGCACACACACACACAAGCAAATACAATCTGCCTGGCTTCATAAACCGAAATCAGATTTCAGAGCCCTCCCTGCTGATCTATCCATGAGCACAGTCTTTTATATATCATGCAACACATAAGTAAAAGGAACTGAACTGTCTCTCCACATCACAGACTGTATCATTCTCTCAGCTGTTGTACATGTCTAACTGACTGAGCATGCTAGCACTGTCAGAGGGGTGAGTCAATACTGCAAGTAAAGAAAACATAATTTGGGTAAGCCAGACTTAGGGTAAATCCCATTTCTCTGTCTTACCCCTTCCCCTTAGTTTTGCGTGTTCACGTGAGAGTAAGGGCTGTCCCAATTCTCGTTTTGATCGAGGGGTAGGGCTAAGGGGAAGGGGTAGATAGCCCTTAAAACCAAGAATTTTCGCGAGCTTACTTGAAACCAAGGGGTACCCAGAACACACAGATCATCCAGAGAGTATTTTCGGCTTAAATAATTTATTTAAAATTACGACAGTCTTGTTTTGTGCTCTACACAGTCCTGTAACTTACATATATATTTGCAACCATGCTCTTAATTGAAACGTTTTTAAAAATCACTATTTTTCCACGCTAATGTTACATTGCTGATTTGCACAACAGTCCCGCGTTTCTCTGAATAGAGAAAACATCACTTAAACCCACGCAATCGACAAACACACACTTTTAGACGGAGAGTTTGCGATCAACACTTGTCGCCTCTGGTGAGGTAGCAGCACGCTAGCGACGATGTATGATGACGTAACAGTAACCAAGTGGCGTCTCATTTCAAGGGGTATGTTTTCACCCCTAGCGCTTACCACTCGGTTTCGAGGGACAAGGGCTAGGGGTAAGACGAAGGGGAAGGGGTAAGACAGAGAAATGGGATTCACCCTTAGACTCTCAGGGGAACGAGGGTTTTAATACACTGAGAGGAGAAGAGTAACTGCTATAGGAAACAGAGCAATATCACTTCCTCTGCTCTGGCCTTCTAAATGATTCATGCAGTGGCGCTGGGCTGTGTTTGCTGAACAAGACAAAGAAAACGAGATGAAGGTCAGGCCTCGTGCATTTTCATTACGTTTAATGAAATTTCCCAGGTCTTGTAACAGTGGAACTACTAACTACTAAATACAAAAACACAAACAGGTACAAAAAGGCAAATCCGGAACATATGCAATATCTGTGTGCCACGGACATGAAAATGTCAGTTTTCAAACATGAAATCATCTGACATGAATTGAAAAGACGTTGCAAAAAAACAGAACTTGAAACCTGTGCAGTCTTGCACAATATACATACTGCAGAAGGAAACAACTTTAATCTTTTAGTTGATAACACATGAATTGCAAGTAACTCCTTTTAAAGTGAGAGTGAACTTAATAATGCTACATATAATTCATTTTTGTACAAAAAATTAGGGAAGTGTGAGTAATTAGTGCAGAATGAGTAGCCAACTAGTAAAAATTCAACAAGTCGTCACTTTTTTTCTGTTTTAATTTTTTATTATTGAATATTTATTTTCAGAAATGCAAAGTTTTAAATTAGAATTATGTTAAAATGTGATAACATTTATTATACTCCAAGAAAAGCCTGTAAAAATAGGGCCAAATGTAATATTAATATGAAGGAATTTTCAGTATTTATTTTTCCACAGGCGTTTAACCTGTATTTTGAATTATACATTCATTTATAGTTGTGTTTTAGGGTTAAAGGAAATGTTGGTAAACTTACAATTTATGTAAAGTTTGTCAATAAAATAAATATTTATACACTATTTTAATAGTAGTTTTGTCAAGTATTGTCAAATCAATTTCACAGAACAGATATCCCTATTAGATATTTAAAAATACTGTGATCATTTTTTCTCTGCACTGGATAAATAGAGGGCCATATTTATTGGACAAAGACGCATTAATTCATGACTCAAGTTTATGTTGTGAGTGACCTCCACCTGACAGTGATATACTGTCAATAAAAGTCCCCGACAGTCAGACTTCAGCTCATCCTGGAAGGAGAACAAGAAAGTGATGTGCTTGCACTTTCAATCCGCACTGCTGAAGGTTCAGGAGAAGCAAAAAAACAGACTACATGGACTTTTGAACATGCTGAGGCCAACACAATGTTTTCCAGCAACCCATTAACTGGCCAGAGGTACAAATGCAGAATGAGAGCCAGATAAGAGAGTGTTCATTAAAGACAGAAAGCAAATAACAATAACGGAGTCTGTCATTATGTCAAGCTGTGTAGAAACCTGCAGCTACGCATTCTGGCACAGATCCTGTGCTGCACAGGAAAACAGGAAACAGCAGCTATAGCGAACCCCCTGTGCGTTGACCCTGTGCTGGCCCTGCTAATGTAGCACAATACACAGAGTGATTCTCTACAGCTACACAGAAAATCCTCTGATTGCAAAATGTATTGACGATAAAAAAGTGATGCCTGATAAGTGCTAATGAACATAGGAAAGTAGACAGACTTGAGTCAGACATGCTGTCTAGACTGACTTGATTACGCATCAAAGTAAAAATTACTGTTATGGTTTTTACCGCAGCATTCACTAATATTTATTTTACTTGTCCTTGTAACCTAAAACGTTGTCATGACTACTTCTGTCTATTTTTTCACCCTCATGATATCTTGTATAATCATATCACGGCTATTTTCCATACAAAAACAGGTCATAAACAACCACATCCGTCAAGCTCCAATAAAGAAAAAAGTTGCTGACATAACTTTGGCACTATATTCAAAGTGCTCTGAAGTTTTACAATAACTTTGTTAGAAAGAAAAACACTAAGTAGCCTAGTCATTCACTGATAATCTTTTATAGATAAAGCATTTGTCACATTCAATCCGATTGATGTCATAACGCGTCACACCAGGTTTTACATAATCTATAGAAGGCCATTTAAATATCTAGGAAAGATTTGCGAGTTGTTTCTCTTTTTTTGGTGGTTCTCCAGATCTTCAAATGTTTCTGCTTCATGGAAAAGAATAACAGCATATAGATTCAATGACAAAAGGGTGAATAATAATAATGTCACTGTGAAAGTCCGAGTTGCCTCTCTGTGAGCGAAGAGAAAGCTGTGAGTCTGATTCCCTGTTCATTTTTAAAACCAAGCGAGCAGGAGGCGGTCATGTCTCTGCCTAAAGCTCGGTGGCCTCCACTGTTTGTTATGGATTCTGCTTCAGCTGTCCAAATAGTCAACAGAAGAGCCAACCTGCTGCCCTAACAACACACATCAATATAAAGAGAGCTTTAAGACAACAACTGACAAACACGGCATGGGGTTATTTGGGAAAACAGCTATCTTTCATTTTCAACACCTGTTCACTACAAGGAATATAATTCTGCTTTAAGTCATAAGAGAGAGGTTTAGGCATTTTGCTACAGGCAAATTCAATCAATATGCTTGGTTTATGTTATACTACTCTGGAAGCCCACTAAGACGTGTTTTTCACAGTTCCAGATTCACACTCATTTCAAGTTTGCCTTTCAAGTTCTAATGAGGCAGTCTGGTACTTATTAAGCCATATTCTGCATAACCATATTCCACATCCCTAATCCTACCCAATTCCTAAACTTAACAACCTTACTAACTACTAATAAGCAGCAAACTAGGAATTTATCGAGGCAAATGCCATAGTTAAGCGAGAATTGGACCTTAAAATGAAGTGTGGCTGATTTGACAAATATCATGATAATAATTGAAACCGATTTGTATGAAAAATGTTATTGTGATAATTGTTTGGCCATATTATCCAACCCTATTGTTCAAACCACGGTCAAATTATTGCATGCCACCAATGCATTTTAAAAACTAAACAATAGAGAAGCTGGATGAAAATGCATTTCACTCCGTCTCAGTCAGTTTGGGAGTACCAACAAGTCATAGAAACGGTATGTAATAGAAGCAGCTCGCTCTGGGCATGTGACCAAAAGCATGAAACGTATTGGTTGTTTGGTTAGCCAGCATGTCTTCAAAAAGACAAACTAGACAACTTCACAAATGAAGTAATAAACATTTCTACCGAACAATTCATGCAAATCACATTTCTGCTTTTGACTTCCTTTGCTGTAATTTTCTGTGCGAGAATAATTAAGTTCCATTTAACCCAGAATATTCCTTCAAAATGCACTTGCATAAACAGCAGATGAACACTTCCTGTATAGTCGATGACTTCTCCCATGGCCCAGATGGTCTTCTCCTGTATTATGCAACACTAAAGCATACCACACAACCACACTTTAGGGACTTATTGTAATGGAATGCTTTAAGTCTTCAAACCACACTAAGTATAATGACGTCTTCTATATGGGCCTGTAGCAGCAGGTGGCGTTTTATCTAGTGATCTTCAACAGCATGCGTAAATCAAGGCTGCAGTTCTAGTTTTCCACATTGTTTGTCAAAGGGGATGACAATCACAAAGCAGCAACAATCCGAATACTGAACGATGAAAAGGCCAACTGATAAGACATGATGACATAACAGCAGAGTCAATGTTAGACCAACCAATGGCATTTCGCTGTGCGAGAAAGACAGGAATATTACCAACAGACCTACACAAACCTTAAACTAAGCAGATTTATTTAGTTGTATTGTATCTTTCCGCTCTCTTTCACCAGTCAGCACTTTACTGGTAGGGAATGTGCTGGTTTGCTTACGCCTGTGCACTACTGCCTGACTCAATCGTTTAAGGCCACAAATTCTCCAAGTCATGCAGTCTGAAAAAGCACTCTTAAAAAGGGAACTCCAATACTGCCTGTCTGCAAAGCAAACACAAATTCCATTTGCTCAGGTCAAATGGAAGCAAGATGTTTGTCTGAGGCACATGTGTGAGAAAGGAAGGACAGAGAAAGAGGGGGAGAAGAACAAGTTTAGACTGAGCCACATGGTAGGAATGCTCTGTTTAAGTCTTGCTATTTTCAGTGTGACAAATTGTATGAAATGAGACGGAGCCAACATATTTGGACTTTGTGAATAAGAACAATGAACGATCCCAATAAACGATGCTTCAGGGTTACAGGAAAAAATAACATTAAAGCACAGCAACAGCTCCTCTGCCAGACAAGAGGCATTCCAGAAGGCAAGTAATGGCAAGTAATTTGGCCGCAAGACTTTGGTTATAATCTCAAGCGACACAGCCAAAGTTTACACCCACAAGCCACCACAAAGACATCTCCTCTTAAAATTAGGGATGCATCGATCCGATACTCTGGATCGGTATCGGCTCCGATCCGGTCATTTTCTACAAATCGGTATCGATCAGATGAGACCGATCCAAATCCGATGTTGTGCGTATACTATTCTGTGTTGTTGTTAAGCCCCACGAAAACCACATAAACGTCATAAAGCACCATAAAGTGTTTGTGCATTATATTTCAAGTGTTCTGGAGCTCTTCCATAGTTTAATCTGAGGTACAGATGAATATTTAAGTCGTTAAATTCAAGTTCACGTAAACTCTTCTCTCTGCTGCTTCTGTCTGTCTGTCATCCTCCATTCAGCATTCAAACTGTGCGTCGCGTTCGGTTACTACAGTTAAACTCTCTTCAAGAGTGCACAGTCACTGAGGTTTAAAACTGTTCAAAGAAAAGGCTCAATAAACTAACGCACAGATTAATACACTACTTATCAATATCTCTTCCCTCTGTACTTTTGGCTCTGTACAGCAGCTTGTGTGCTGTGACTCCATGTTGTTTCAAGAGCATCATTCTGCGCACGGGATTTGCATTGCACCACGCTGTTTTGAGCCTTTCGTTTTACAATACTTTAGCCTAATGAAATATAATAATAGTCTTTCTTGTTCTGTCCTATCTATCATATGTTGCTGCCTTATTACTGTACTATACATTTAAAAAAAAAATATTGTAATTTTATAGTATATATTTATATGTAAATGTATTTGCTTGTTTTTTCATGAATGTATTTTACAATACAAAGAGCAATGTGTGACATTTTACCAGATTTAGTCGTACACTTATTCACTTTTATTTGTAAATAAAAATCTTTAAAAATCTTAAATCTTTGACAAAAACATCCTAAAAAATGACACAAAGTGAAAACAACCAAGGTGACTGTTAATGAAACATGGAAACTGCTCCTGAATAGAATGAATATCATACTGTCATGCAAATCCTTCCCAGCTAACACATGCAGCTCCAGTTATGTGATTTATTGGTACTGTACTTTTATTGTCCTGTAGCATGCTTATAGTTTCTGCGTTTTGAAGTGATGTACAGCGCGGCGCCGTGTTCGCGCATTCGATAAAAGAGTGCGCTACCAGCACACTATAACATCTGACAGGACAGTTCGTTTTTTCTGAGGTGAGATACTTTTTATTTCATAACGTGTTACGAAAATAATGTGGAATAATGACACTGACATTAAACCGGTCACAATCTCATCTGACCGCAGATACTGAATCGGGACAGAGCCTTTTTCTCAGGAACTCTTTCTTTACTTAAACTGCATCGGAGTCAGATGATCTGACAGTGTCAACAGCTTTCATGCACGTCTTTTAAAATAAAAGTCTCGCATCAGATAAGCATTAAGAATTACTTTTCTTGTTGATGTTGTTTATTTGGCTGTAAACAATCCGCGACCCACTCAGAACGGTCTCGCAACCCACTTTTGGGCTGCATACCCAGCACTTTTGACCGATCAGTTGAGAAACACTGTAATAGATTGTGTTTAACACACAGAAGAGTGATAATAGGGTCAACACAGAGAAGATTAGAAATTCTAAGTTACAGCATTTTTTTTTTTTTTTAACTGCACCGGTATCGGATTGAATCAGTATTGGCCGATCCTCAGAATTCGCGGTATCGGATCGGTTCGGGAAAAATGGTATCGTTGCATCCCTACTCAAAATCACACCCTTACCCTTGAAGTCAGTCAACATCCAGCATTAGCATTCCCACAAAAACACATACAAGTTCTGATCTAGAAGACTGTCTGAAGCATGTAGGGGACGATTATTGGCCTGACAAAGCAAGGAAATCTAATATGACTGGCAAACATTCCTCAGGTCATACTACAGTCCATTTCCTGAAGCTGCGTGTTCCACTAAAGTGCTACAACAGCACATAGCAATGCCGTTCGGTGTGCACAGAATAAGGATGGGCTCACGACTAAAGTGGATCAGCAGCAATCAGAGGAGATCAGCTATATTCACTGCAAAGCCAGAATTAGAGATCCAGTGATTCACGTTTCATTCTAGCGAACTTAATGTGGGCCAAATGATGATGGTGAAGGTAACTATCTAAAATGGAGAAAGGTGCTTTTTATTTTCTTCAGTATGAACTTCCCGCACTAGAAATCTCATCACCCTTGAAAATGTAAACACCAAGGATATCACACTAAATAGAAGAAAGAAAAATACTGAAGTAGTTGGCTGTTTTCCTAAAGCCATTGATCAACTAATCGCTCCACTCTGCGTGGTCCTTGTTTACATTTCATTAACAAATTGTAACATCTAATATTTAGTTAAAATGGACCTTTAATGGTGACAATTAATAAACATTCAGGTTAGTGATCATAATAAATTGAGTCTGAACTTTGCTTAACTAAGCAAATTCATACAGTTGTCAAGAACAGGTTATCAGTTACGGATCATCTCAAGATTGAAATAATTTTTGTCTTTTAATGACTTGAAGGTCATTCATGCTTTTATTACCTCCCGCCTTGATTACTGTAATTCATTATATGTGGGTCTTCCTCAGTCATCCATGCTTACAGATGGTACAAAATGCTGCTGCAAGGCTGTTGACTAGGGCTAAGAAAACCGATCACCAATTTTCACCTCTCTCCACTGGCTTGATGTCCATTTTAGAATTACATTTAAAATGTTGTTGTTTGTTTATAAAGCTCTTAATGGCCAAGCCCCATTTTATCTCACAGATCATCTTACTCCTCTTTCATCCTCCAGATCTCGAAGATCTTCTGACAGGGCTTTCTTAGCTGTCCCTTATTCACGCTTAAAAACAAAGGGTGACAGGGCTTTTTCAATTGCTGCCCCCTGTCTTTGGAATCAAATGCTGGATATCCACCTTGCACCTTCTATTACACATTTTAAAACATATCTTTATTCCCAGGCATTTTATCTATTGTTTTACTGTATCATCTGTCTTGTTTATCTCTGACTTTGTTCAGCACATTGTTCAGCTTTGCTGAGATAAATGGGCTATATAAATAAATTTTACTTACACAAATTAACTGTGGATAAAAAACAAGGCTGTGAGGGATAGACGCACACTGTCTATCCTCCACATCATTTTCACCAACTCAACTTTTAGAACTGTTTTATGGAGTTTCTGTGAACTGAATGTTATTTTCTGAAAGATGTTTCATCAGCTGAACAACCGGTATGCTGTTAAACAACACAAACTATTGAATGTACTGTACTTCTATCCCTCATAGCTACATTTTCATTTATTTCAAAATTGTCTATATTATTTTATATTTATATATTTCTTCTATAGCACAACCGATTATAAAAAGTGTACATATGCTATCCTAAATGTCTAAAACAAAAAATCTAGAATTTGTTAGCCAGCTTGACACACGATTCAAGTGTCTGGCAAAACATATTTACCAGATATCAATTTTAAAACAGCTTTTCCTCAAACATTTGCACGGGGATGACTAGAATGTACTTAATACAAATGTATAATCTCTGTATTATATTAAAATCCTGAAAAATATATGACAGATTTTTTTTTAATCAGGTAAAATCAATCATCCCTAATGCCCTTTATTCAATTTTCACCAATAATTTTGTATATGTATAATTAAATAACTTTTAAATGTAATATTTTTCAATGTCAAGTATAGGTATTATGTTTTGTACTAGAACTCACTGGTAACCTCAACATCTCCGAAATCATGTAGTCATTAAGTAATGTAAAATCCAAGCAAATAAGGCGCCATGTTAAAGTGAGTGCATGCAATAGAAATACTGCCATGATTCTTGATGCATGCTTTGTGCAAAAGTATAAAACCATAATGAATGAATGTCTCTGTTGCTGTTTATCGTGGCCACACTCCTCTAGTTCCCCCTGGTCAATGCATGCTGAGTCTCACCCCACCCAAGACTAGACATCTTAAAGTAGCACTGTGATCCGTGACAATGTTGTGACCACACACGCACGTGCATTAACCTCTGATGACCTGGGACTGTCATAAATGCCAACAAATATGGACCGGTTATTCAAAACTCAAAATAATAAGGGTAAAAATAAGAGAACAAATCCACTGTTTTTTAAATGTCGGTTGGTAAACAACCCATCGAGCAGCTCATAACATCAGTCGTACAATAAATGTTTTCATGATTTGGGGTAAATCTTAATGTAAAAATTATAAATTGATAACGTATGGCAAATGTAACTTTTGTAAAAATATATAATATGTAACGCATATGTGCTGACTAGTGTTAGCTGTGTCTTACTGAGATGTCTGGCTAAAGGAGTTAGCAGTGGTGGCTAACTGATAGTCTACCTCAACTTATAATACTGGGACTGTTTTAAAAGTCTCAAAACTGACAACTCTTAAATTATATTTTAGTATTTAAACGGTGTTTTAGTAGCTGACAAGCAACTAGATAAACTAAGCCTGAAAAACTAAATGGACAACTATATAAACAACCACAACGGACGCTGGTCAGCATTCACCTCTCTCCTGCAACAGGCACACACACTAGATTAAAACGGTCTCAAACTGTTTACCTTGAAGTCTTTTTCGGTTCCAGGGGTTTAAACTAAATATTAACTTCCCATGAAGCGAGGTAAAGTTGCATAACCTTGCACACAGGGTTCAAGCCCGACGTCAGCGGTCAGTTTTCACACTGAGGCAGGATTTCAACAGTCCAGTCCATAGAGAGGCTGAGTGTATAAAGCCTGTGTGCGCAGACAGCAAGGCAGTTGCCGCAGCTCCTCCAGCAGTCACTCATGCCATAAAGACCGTCTTTGCGCTGCGGCTGCGCTGGACAGAAGAACTGCGCATGCGCACACATGCGCTGCCTGAATAGCTTATCAGCTCTCTACTACCCTCTGCTGTAAACAGTACATGTAAACATAAATGCTATTGTCTACTTGCTGACAAAATTTATATAAAACAACACATTAAAAACGTATATATATAATACAATTAATTAAAAAAATCAGGGTCCACCTTGTTTTGCTCACTGTGCATCTTCGGTGACTAAATGTACAGCTATAATATATAAACAGGGCAACCAGTCAATATGAGAAACCATAATAAACAAAATCTAGTTATTTTTTAATCATTGACATAACAATTAACCTATCTATTTGTTCTTCACAATACACGGCCATAAGCAAGATAGCTCCAATAATACTTGAATACTAACAACAGCGATTTAAATCGAGTTCTACCTCATTTCTTTGTATATTAAGCAATATATTCAACTTCAAGTCAATATTTCACATGTTGTAATGCTTTTTTGAATAATCCTCAAGTGTATTTCATCACTATAATCATTTTCCTCCACTGTTTTTATTTACTTGCTGCATTAAGATTGTCCTTGCTGTGTCATATTCTCTTAAAAAGGCCCTTGTGAAAAGAATAGGCCTGGTAATTGAATAAACTCACCATTCGATGGCTAGGTCATCTGCAAAATGTAGATTTCTCTTGAAAGTTAGTGAATACATAGACGGTTTGGGTACACTAATGGCAGAAGATGTTGTACAGTAACTAACTTTTCTGGTTTTGCTTGGTTGTGCTGACGTTTTTCTCATTTCTTTCTGATGTAGGACACACCTTTCTCACTCCAACAATGCTTCTCTGACGCAGAAATCCAGCCTATTAGAATTGCTTTACGTGGAACCTATTTTAAGACTCACACAAAGAAAGAGAGAATTACTTTCTCCATGTAATGAGGTCAATGTGTTCTCTTTTGAAAGTGTCTAACATTTAAGCTGTCAGACACGTTTTTTTAAACATTTCTAAAAAGTAAACAAATTGAGGAAAAATCTGTTGAGATTATACAAATGAATTGCTTAAGATCTCATAGGTAATGACCATTGTTTATGTAGTGCCATCATAATGTCACTTCCACCACATCTCAAATTGTGTAGCATCCTGTGGTAGAAATAGCTGGAGATATTTAAATAATATTTTTAATAACTCTAAATCATTTCAAATAAATAACAATGCAGTTAAATTATCCACACATTTCCATAATGACAAAATTAAGGGAAAAAAACATTATTACAGCTTGATTGCTGTCCAGTGTTCACACAGAAGTAAATAAATAATTATTAACTAATCATTACAAAATAGTTAGATTTATCAACATTAAAAGACATGTAATGTACAAACCATTTATGAACATCATTTAGAGTACAAACAGCCATTAATAATAGGCTATGGATAATGTAATAATAATCACACCTCAAATTATGCAGATATAGCATTCTAAATAAAACATAAACAAATATTCAAATAAAAATAATCAGAAAAAAAACGAAAAACAACAACCCGGATTAACAATAATTCACATTTTGCAAAATAAGCATCAAGACAAATAAAATAAACAAATAAATAAATATATTGGGCTACAAAATGACATTGAATCTAAACATCTTCCATCCCAACAATAGATATTTAAAAAGAAGAACAAATATTTGAATGTTTTATGTTTATTTGACTCTTTCTTTATAATAGACATTTGAAAAGTAGCATAAAATAGGCTACACTACAGTAGAGTAACTACAGTAAGCATAGATAGCAGGCAATACATAGACAGCTAAACATAACGCCAGTCGTTCTTGGAACAAAGCGATATGACCTGTACAGATGTCTTTTTTGATAATCATTGCTCATGCATACAAACTATATTTCGCCTCATATTTGCCGTTATACATCCAAAAGAGCAGGTGTCGCTGTGCTTTCCTCCACACAGTGTTGTTTTGCCCCGTTGTCGACGGTATTTACAACGCATGCGCACATCATTCTTTCTTTTTCCCATGCAGCGGAGTCAAAACTCCCTAGTTTGACTCCAGGCTCCGGCTTAGGAGACTGAAAAGTCAACAAAATGGTCAGTATAGCGCGGCAATATTTCTATTTTTATATTCCCTAAAGATTAATGATCTGTTTGGTGCCTTTAGGTTATAGAATGATGGCATATAATAAAAGGATGACTTAAGATTTTCTCCGATAGACATAGTTCAAACGTGGCCTTATGGCTAATTTCAAGCCCTCCCCACATGAGTTTCAGAGACGTATGCACACTGTTGTGAATTTGCAACATTAATGAGGGTTTTCGGAAAATGACACGCTCTCAAAAAAGCACATGTGGTATTAAACACCTGATCGAGCTTTTAGATGATAATTAATGCTAGCATGCTACATCTTCAACACGTAATGGAGGACTTTCAGCTCTTTAAAGTTATAACACGTCCGTTTTCATTGCAGCAAAATTGTGCATTTGATTTGCTTCTGCAGGTTGATTCTCTGAAATGAATGACTTTTTAAAATGTTGTCTTTTAGGGATTCGTTAAAGTAGTGAAGAACAAGGCTTACTTCAAGAGGTACCAGGTGAAGTTCAGGAGAAGGAGAGGTGAATCCATACATTTAAACATTAACAGTTATATGAAGTCACACAGACAGGCTTGGTTTTTATTGTTTTGTATTTTTGCTATCTAGAGGGAAAAACTGATTACTTTGCCCGAAAGCGCCTGGTAATCCAAGACAAGAACAAGTACAACACACCCAAGTACAGGATGATTGTCCGCTTCTCCAACAGGGACATCATCTGCCAGGTGAGTGCAAAACTGTTTACATGTCCCATGACCAGGTATAGAGTGCTCATGCTGCAGGACGTCCTAAAATATGACATGCATGTTCTCATTATTGTGCCTCATAACAGCTGACTCGCGCTTGTCTTTGTGAGTTGAAGATTTTGATTAGTTGACAGTCAAAGGTGATTTAAGGTGTTTTTGATTTTCAGATTGCCTACGCCAAGATCGAGGGTGACATGATTGTGTGTGCGGCCTACTCCCATGAGCTGCCCAAGTACGGCATCAGTGTGGGTTTGACAAATTATGCTGCAGCCTACTGCACTGGGCTGCTGCTGGCCCGCAGGGTGAGTCTCACTTCCGCCCGTTATTATTTGACTGTTTCCCCCCTGAAATGAGTTGTTTATGTAACTTTACATTGCAGTTCTAGTGCTTCAAGAACTTGAAGAGTGGTTGCATTAAATACATTAACCTCTTCTCTAAACATTTGTCATGGTGACAGAAATAAAGAAATATGACTTAACTAAGACATTTCCCATGCGGGAGATTGAATTAGTATAAATAGATTGCATTGCATTAATCATAATTAAATGGTAAATGTCTTGAGCATCTTCTGCACAATGTAATATTTGTCATACCAGTGCTCACATTCTCAAACGTCTTAATGGAATTAAATATTCATACTTTAAGAGGTTTGTCACAAGATTAAAGTCAGTCCAGATTTAGTAATGACTGACTTTAAATCTACTATATCTTAATCTGATTTTATGCATGAAAAGGCAAGACCTAAATAAACAATTTGGAAATGAAACCTATTGCTTTCCACATTGTTTTTGCAGATAATATGTGAGCTGCCAACTCTTGTGTAGCAGTAAACTGTTGAATTTGAAGAAATTCACCCAAAAGTGAAAATTCTGTTATTACTCCCCCTCATGTCATTTCAAACCTGTAAGACCTTGGTTCATCTTTAGAACACAAATTAAGATATTTTTGATGAATTCCGAGAGCTTTCTAACCCTGCATTGACAGCAATGCAACTGACATGATCCCAAGCCCAGAAACGTAGTAAGGACATTGGTAAAATAGTCCATGTGATAGTGGTTCAACCGTAATTTTAACATAGCTATATGTTATTTTTGTGTGCAAAGAAAACAATAATATTTTATTTATTCAACAACTCTTCTCCTCCGTGTCACTGTCACCACCATTCATGAGTACCACGGCGCATACATGTGTTCTTCTGCTTGTAAACAAGGCACAGCACATGTGATTTATGTCAGCAGCACCACACTCATGCATCTTGGTGCTCTCATGTTTCCCAGATGAACGAAGGTCTTCGGTTTCGAACAACATTAGAGGGAGTAATTATTGACAGAATTTTCATTTTTGTCCCTTTAATACCACAATCACAGTTGGTGTGTCCCAATTTGCATACTATCCATCCTAAATAGTATTCAAATCTAGAATAAGTGTGTCCCAAATCATAGTATGTTGAAATGCATAGATACACGAATAGTCTTAATATTTCTGGGGGAAATTCGAAGTGCATATCTATGCTCACTCTTAATAGCTAAGATTACGCACAACCCAATGTGCTTTTTGATAAAGGGGTTCGAGTGATCAATGCAATTTAACTGGCAGAAAAAATCTGCAACAATATTGTAAATGTAAAGATATGTTAGGCCCTTGTGAGGCGAGTTCATTGCATGAAAGACTGACAATTGGCAGATTAACATACTAGTCACTCTAATACAGTTGGAAGATTTGTTGGATAGCGTAAACTGAGCTGTGGAGTGTAGGGGTGTGCCGATCTGATGTTTAATGTCGGTATCGCTCCGATACTGGCATTTTCTGTTGGATCGGGGTATCGGTCAGACGCGGCCGATCCAAAGCCGATATTGTGTATATACTATTGTTAAACCCCACAAACGCATTACAAAACACCATAAAGTTTTCGTGCACTATTTTTCAAGCATCCTGAAGCTGTTCCATAGTTTAATGTTAGATACAGATGAATAGTGATCATAATTAGCATGGCCATAAGTTAGCTTTGTACAGAAAGTTTCAAATTAGTTGCATTAATAATTACTATAAGATGTAAACTTAATTGTCAAAATGTAATGGACGTGACTAGTAGGGCTGAAACGATTAGTCGACATTATCGACAACGTCGACAATAAAAAATTGTCTACAAATATTTCTGTTGTCGAGTAGTCGTCTGATATAATTTTACCGTAAGAGCCTGCAATACTGCGGTTTGACCAGTGTGGCGCTGTAGCGCAAGACTATAGTTCTGATGCAGTTCAAGAGAAGAAAAGATAGCGCTTTAGAGCACAGCGTTTTCTTCTCAATAACACAATAAACAATAGTTTAAACAACAAAAACTGACAGCGGTGAGAAAGTGATGTTTGCATGAGCTCTTCAGTTCGGTTCTTCAGTAAAGCAGTCACATCACGTTTATTTATATAGTACTTTATGCCATAGCCTTAAATCAAGCAGTTTATTTAGTGTCGCTTTCAGTAGAATTATGACTTGATTTTCTGTTATAAAGCAGCTCTCCAGTGTGGAGCTAGCTAATGAAGAAAAAAAAAAATATTAGTTGGGGAAGTAAATTAATTAAAGTGGTAGTTCGGTTTGCAGAGATCATAGATTGATCTTGCTCGGGACCGTTTTGATTATCATAACCATATGAGGTATTTTAAGAGAGATATGTTGTAAATAAAATGGTTTAACAATAACACAATAGTATACGCACAATATCGGCTTTGGATCGACCGCGTACCCTGATCTGACAGAAAATGCCAGTTCTGACAGGCATGGAGATGTGAACTGAGATGCAGCAAATGTATATAATTGGTATTTAATTATAAATGTCTACCTGTTGTGTAAGAGTAATCCAGATGTGTTTTCATAAATTTTCCCAACAACTGGAATGGTCTTCCGGTGGCTGCTTGTGATATACATTTCTTCAAGGGACTGACTTCCTAACCATGTATCTCATTCATCTGTGTATTACAAATATGGAATTTCAACGAGATGCTCTTAAGTGCGGTACAACCTGAACTTTAGATGTGTGTGTGCATCATGTGATCTTTCTCACTGCATGTTATCATACATGCTGAAGAGTTAGTTAATTTGCAAGTATTCGTGTTTTATTTTTTTGTATTTATATCATGCAAAGTTTAAAACCTTTACACTGGCACCATGATTGTGAGTTAGATAAGTAGAAAGTCATTTGCTTGTGCAGAACTGTTTGGGATGCATTAGCTTCGATATACAAATAGAATTTGGTCTTATGGTTTTAACTAACTCCAAATGTAGTTTGAGTGGTGACAAAATGTTTTGCAGTTCATTTACTCTTGTATTGAGTGTTTACAATCCAATCATCTGTAACTGTTAATACCAGGAGTAAACGGGTCCCTCAGCAGCTTTGAAAGGCTTGAATGAATCCAGGATAATTGATACGAAGACAAACAACTGGTTATAACTGGTCCACTATGTGCTCTCTTCCAGCTGCTGAACAAATTTGGCCTTGATAAGGTGTACGAGGGCCAGGTGGAGATCACTGGAGATGAGTTTAATGTGGAGAGCATTGATGGGCAGCCAGGAGCTTTCACCTGCTACCTGGATGCAGGCCTGGCCAGAACCACCACTGGCAACAAGGTGTTCGGTGCCCTGAAGGGAGCGGTGGATGGAGGTCTCTCCATTCCTCACAGGTAGGTCTTCGCTCTTACGGTTTATTTCTGAATATGCTCAAAATATTGTGTGAGCAATTTGTTCTGGGTTTTCCCATTGCATATTCTGTCTTGATGATGATGATTCCATTTGTAACTGAGTGGCTTGTAGTTGCTCAATTGATGTAATTTTCAAGACGGAACTGATTTTGAGACATTGGAAGCACCAAAATGTGAATGAGCTCTGTTCATTAATGCAGAGTGTAATTTGAATCTAGTATATCCAGCATATGAGGTTTTAATCTTTGTCTTAGCACCAAGCGGTTCCCTGGCTATGACACTGAGAGCAAGGAGTTCAATGCAGAGGTTCACCGCAAGCACATCCTGGGCCTGAACGTCTCGGAATACATGAGATACTTGATGGAGGAGGATGAGGACGCCTACAAGAAACAGTTCTCTCGCTTCATCAAGAATGGCGTTACCCCTGATTCCGTATGTGCTGGGCTTTGTTTTTGTTTTTTTACACTTTTAAAATGTGAATCCAGCTTTAATGGATGTTTGATACTTACATTGTTGAAAGATCTGTTGAATCTTAAACTTAGAGATACTCAACCTAAAAATGAAAATTCTCCCATTTACTCCCTCTCATGCCATCCTAGATATGCATGGCTTTCTTCTGTGAAACAAATACAAAAAAGAAAAGAGACCATGTCCATGTAATGCAAATAGATGAAACACTCACTGTAGCATCTTCAAAAACCAAAAGAACAAGACCGTAATGATGGTATTACTGTCGGTATGAAGTGAAATGAGGAAAATGCTATTACTTTAAGCTTGTTTGAATTATAAACCATCTCTTTCGGCCAACTTTTGTACATAACAAGTGGCAGAAACACGATCTAAAACTCATGCAAGAAGTAATGCAGGACGTCACTTATCATGCATGTTTCACAACGTGCTTGCATTCATCATGTTTACATCAAGCATGAACTCTCATGACAGTTGACTCAAATCAATGGTTTATAGTTTAAAGTATTGATATTTTCGTCTCGCAGACCATGCTTTTTGGGTGGAGTATCTCTAGAACTGCAAATTCATGAGCTTCCATTTCAGAATACTTGGCAGTTAAATATTTCAATAATGTGGGCTATTACAATAAAGCTGACTGCTATATAACTGTTACAACTTGTAATTATATTAATCTCTTCCTCAGATGGAAGAAATGTACAAAAAGGCACACGCAGCCATGCGGGAGAACCCAGTGCACGAAAAGAAGCCCAAGCGGGAAGTCAAGAAGAAGAGGTATCTGTCCTTTTGTTTCTTCATGTCTTATGTTCTCTGGTGATGTTTGTGATTTTAATTTTTTATTATTACAGACTTGGAGGCATATTGTTTTTGGCTCGTTTAAGTTATTTTGACATTTCAACCATTTAGAACTGACATTTGATGTCCACAATAACTATTCTGCTGCTTGATGATGATACCTGTTTGACTGAGCAAATTGTGGTTGATCCTTCATTTGCACAATTGATGCTAACTTTTCAAGACGGATCTGAGAGCAGCTTTGGTTAATTGCTGAGCATTATTTAGTCAGAAGACCCATTAGAGAAGGTTTCGGTTTAAAGTGTCTATTGTGAAGTTTTTTATTTATAGAACAGGCATACATCTGTCAGCTAGACTGCAGAAAGCATTAATGGATTATGCTTGGGATTAAATAAATCAAACTTGACTAATGCTTGTTTGGTCAGGGAAAACATTGGTAGTCTTACCTACTAAATGAATTTCATTGAAAATGTAGTGCTATAGTTAAAAGTCCTTGGAGAAATTGCTTTCTGCTTTGCTGAAATTGAGTGGTTCTCTTTCTAGATGGAACCGTGCCAAGCTCACACTGGCTCAGAGAAAAGACCGTGTTGCCCAGAAGAAGGCCAGCTTCCTTCGGGCACAAGCTGCTGAGGAGGAAGACTAGAGCTCGATCTGTTTCCTTCTCATTTGTGCAAAATTAATTTCTTCTAATAAAAAGAAAAATACAATTGTATCTGTCTGATTGCTTGTCACGTTGACTTGGAGGCTGTGCATGATTTGCAAACGTTTTGGAGGATTTATGCATATTTCTTTGTCGTAGCATCTGAGTGACTTTAGAGAAACAATTCGAATTTACAGAATTAAACAAACAATGGCATAATCTTTTCTTACTTCAATCAGCACTCGTCTTTGAATGAGAAAATAAACCAAAAACAGTCAGACTTGAAGTTCAAAATATACTTTTAAATGTTGTAAAGGGCCCTGAGTCCTAACTTTAGGGTATAAGTGTCAATGCATGCAAAACAAACATTACATGTAAAAACTAAGGCTTAAAGCACTTGCATGAGATTAACTGAAATTGGCCTATTAAAAGTAGCATTTAAACTTTTATGCACATGTCTTGCCCCTAGAACATGAACAATTAAAATGACTTTTGTTTGTGGCAGTTTGACTGAAAAACATTGACAGGATAATTGCTCTAAGCTATTGTTTTGAGTAACAGTGTTCAATCTGAAAATTATAATTAATGCAAATCATTTTCAGATCCTTTGTGGTTTTACAGAAAAGATTGAAGTGTTCTGAAAACTGGATTGTATATAATCAGGGGTTTTCAAGTCCTTCCTAAATTATCCCTGTTAAAATGACATTTATTTATATTTTCATGTATAAACAAATTTTATGACTACTAAAGCCAAAGCAAATTATTAAAAGACTATCTACAGTATTTACTTTTTATTATGTTCAGAATTGTTTTTCTCTCTACTGAATAGTAATATATGTATACACCTTTAAAATAAAAGTCAGATTTAAAACCTAGACTGAGTAAAATTAAATAATTTTATAATTTCCGACCAATCTTTAGAAATAATCAAATCCAATTTTTGTTTTACTTATTTCTCAATTTATGTAATCTTTAGACTGCCCTAAAAATACATTTTGTAAATAAAAAATGTATTAGGCCAAATCGGGGTCCTCTGTCTCAGATTGAAAACCTCTGGACTAGACACCGCTTGATTGTCTTGGTTTCCTGAACAAGAATCCGCTAGAAGATTTACAATTTGCCATTTTCTCTTGGCAGTGGAGGGCATGCATTAGCAGAGGCAGTATCTCTGCAGCCTAAGCTTTTATAATTTGGGATTGAGTCAAGATTGGGTAATGTAACAAAACAAGGTGCCAAGAAGGCTATATTGACTGTACTCTACAAATGCAGGCCAAAAATACGTAATTATATTAGGCAAATCATGGATGCTCTGATACCAGTCTCTTGTTCATTACTCTTGTGTTCCGTATAAGAACAATAACTTAGTTCTATATATCATTATGAGTCCTTCGTGTGAGATATCTTCTTCCAAAGCAGAGTTCTGAGGTTGTTGAGAATCAAGGAATGTTCCATTTCCATCTGTTCGCTCGCACCTTTGAGAGCAATGCAGGCGTACAGCTGTTTCTCCAGTTCGTCTTTAATGTCTGATGTTGCACCATACAGAAGATAGTCCTTCAGTGTGCTACATACTTTTGCCAGATTGGGCTGTGTGACCTCTGTAGTGCAGCGGTGCTTAGTTAGATCACAGGAAGTGAGGCAGTCCCGTCCGTACACACAGTCACTGTCCTCTTCGCACCGCCTTTCACGCATCACTTCCTGAAAAGCAGCTTCGGGAACAATACGCCTTGCATCTACCACCTTTATATCGTGGCGCTCTGTATAACCAAACTCTGCGGCACTTACGTCACACATGAGGAAATTTCCAAATGTGCCGTGGAAGAGGTCCTCAATGAGCTCAAACAGACCGATGGCTATCTTAGCCTTGCGAGGCCAGGATGGGGCAGCCCACTGGTCGATGCTCCGTCGCAGGCTGGCTGGAATCCACAGCTCTACCATCCATGGAAGGCTAACGCCATAGAGTGGTACGTAAGGCACCTTCTCCATCACATACAAGTCCCCACAGAAGCCCAGCAGTCTGGGAGTGTGCTCTCGCTCCTGCAGCACGATGGACAGCAGGAATTCATTCAGCTGCAGTAAAGCCCAAGCTGAATGTGCTTCTGACAGGGAGATCTGGCCATCCTTGTTGCTGTCTGCAACTCCAAGCACAAGGGTCACCAAATCTGCTAAGTTGGCTTGGTCTCCTACTTTAGCCTGAAATGGAGAAAAGTGTCATTTTAATTAGTTAATAATAGTTGAAGAGATGTCTGTATATAAAAGGTCTTCCAGGCTATGAAAATATCTCTAGTTCATGGAGAATAAGTAATGCATGTTTTACATAAATTTACAATTTAAAAGGGTTAAAAGTGTAAACAAATTATTTTTAACAGCTTTAGACCTTAGGTCGTCAGCTCACATATACACTAGTGCAGAGGTTTTAACACTTTTTAAATATTCGCATTATTCAAATTTCCAATATTTTATTTATTTAATATTACTAATGTTGTATTTATTTGATATTATTATTATTTATAATATCAATGTCACAATCAAATATGGTAACATTTTTCAATAAGGTGTCCTTTGTTAACATTAGTTAATGCATTAATTAACATGAACAATACATTTTATTACACTATTTATTAACCTTTGTTAATGTTAGTTAATAAAAATGCAGTTTTTCATTGTTTATTGTGTTAGTTCACAGTGCATTAACTAATGTTAACAAACCCAACTTGTGGTTTTAATAATGCATAAGTAAATGCAGAAATTAACATTAAAAAAGATTAATACATTCTGTATAAATATTGGTCATTCTTAGTTCATGTAAACTAATGTAGTTAACTAATGTTAACTAATTAACCTTATTGTAAAGTTTTACCAAAAATATTTACTAGACAAAAATGTAAATATCCCATGATAAAACCCTGTAGCCCACCGCAAGCTGAAAATATTTCAACATATAAAAAGCAGATTTCATAATTATTTTTAATAGAATACATTTGCATGATCATCACGTCCCCAAAGATTTGCATTATGCCACAGAATATGTTTAGAAATTCCTGCAGCCTAATTAGAGACAAAGTTAGAACAAAACCTGCCAGGAGCTGGGCTGAGCACAGTTTATTTGTTTTTAAAAGCATATAACGCTAAAGCAATATTGTACATATTGTACATATGGCCCTTCTAATGAAAGGTTTGACTACTTTAGTAATTTCCATGAGTACAAATCTTAATGTTTAAGCATATAATGATGTTCTAAGAAATTGTGTGCTTCTAATTGTATAGCAACAGTTTGGACAGGACCCTTTTCTATTCTAACATGACAGTGCCTCTGTGTATGAGGCAAGGATCAAAGATAAATGATGATTCAGTCAGTGTGGAAGAACTTGACTGGTCCTAATCCCAGCTGAACACTTCTGGTGTGACTTTAAATGCAGTCCTGGAGCCAAAAATTCATCATCAAACACCAATGACTTGTACATTCATTATATGGACAAAAGTACTGGGACACCCCCTTCTTTAGAAGAGAAAAAGGCACTTCCAAACTGTGACAACAAAGATGGAAACATAATTTGTGTATTAAAAATTGTATTTCCACCTCTGTTGCAACAGTTTTGAAGTGTATGAAATGACTGTACCCATATGTCATTGGTGTTTGGTGATGAATTTTTGGCTCAAGGTCTGGATTTAAAGTCACACCAGAGGTGTTCAGCTGGGATAGTCCTTGGCTTTCAGCAGACCAGTCAAGTTCTTCCACACTGACTGAATCACAATTTCTCTTTGATCCTTGCCTTATACACAGAGGCACTGTTATATTAGAATAGAAAAGGGTCCTGTTCAAACTGTTAATATAAAATTAGAAGCACACAATTCCCTAGAATATCATTATATGCTTAAAAATTAAAATTTGTACTCATGGAAATTACTAAAGTAGTCAAACCTTTCATTAGAAGTAGGTGAGCCAATACTTTTGGCAATATAGTGTATTTCAGTACAGCATGGGATTTGAGACCTTTAGATGGCTGAAGACCATCTTTTTGAACTTCTCCATTGATGTCCCTTTGGTTGGCCTGTTGAAGGAGGCGGATTCTTTTCGGGGCTCCAGTTCTGCACCCAAATCGTAATGAGGGTCCTCCTCCATCTGGCACTTTATGATTCCTTCCATGTCCCCCCAACTGCCGGAATATACCTAAACAAAGAAAGTAGCAAGAAAGAGAGAGTGGATGGATTTTATTCATCCTTACTCTCATGATACTGTGCATGCAAATAAATGTATGTGCAGACCTAGATAAGCTAAGGCATGGTTCAGTCGACAACATCTTTTAAAAGATCAAACAAGCATTACAGTGTTATGTTAAGATCTGTTGTGTCTGACCTGATTGCTGGGTTTGACAGAGAGACACTTTCCCAAATAAAGAGTGCCCTTCTCACACAAGCTGTTGCAGGCTGAACCATCGATCACCCCTTTCTGGAATTTATCGCACTGGAAAGACATGAAGAAACACATACATCAGAGTCTACGCTGCATTATTCATTTTATTCCATGACATATAATTCCCCAAAGATCACCTGGTCCATTTTATCTCTTATGTAATCACTCTCCTCTAGATGGCCCCCTTTAGTAAATAATGTCCAACAGCTGTAGAGGTGCACCAAGTACTTTTCTCTCTCTTTAAAATTCAAATATATATCCAAAGCCCCAAATAAGCATCCAATTTTTGTGCCGTTTGTTAAAAAAATACTTAAAATCAAGCTAAGAACTTAAAACTCACAATAGAGTTCTTGCACTCATGTCCACGACACAGCTCTGTGTATGAAGAGTATTCCACGTACACCACCCAGCTTCCCACGAAAACAGCCAACCAGGAAAAAAACAGGTACTTCATGTGTAGGTAGGAGAACCGGGCCTGTGCAAGAACAAAGAGACAATGTAACCATGCAAAAAATGCTTTGCTTTAATAAAATATATCCAAACTATTTATAATAGATGCTGAGCACTTTGACGGTTACAGACTATGCAGTGAAGGTTTGATTTTACTGGGTAGTTTTGAAGACGCTGATGTGTGCTGATTATGAGCCGATACAGTTTGTTCAAGGTTCTTCTGCAATGGTGGCAATAAGGGGCAGGACTGCTAAAAAACCAGATGAAAGGAACATAGCTCAGTGAAAAGACATTTAAAAAATCTAGGTTTAAGTTCCACATGTTCAGTGCAGTTTCTGTAAGAAAAACATGTATTAATCATAGCTTTCTAGTTGTATACACTTTAGGGCAATGCTATTGTATGAATGCATAAATGTATGCAATGATTACTTGCATATCTGAACAATATCATTTATTTCATACATTTAACCCATGAGTTACTAAACCCAGGAAAATCCTATCATCTTTTATTTATGTGTGACCTTTAAAGCTCAAAACAGCGGAAACTATCATCTTGACAGCCACACAGGATGTGCGATCCACTATAAATAACACACTCACTTCAACCACTGAGGGCTCTTTATGAAATATAATTTTCTTCTGATTTCTAAAAACAACCGAAGTCAGAATTGATCACAAACTTTGATGCAAAAAAAAAAATCCCAAATCCTGACAATTTTGCTTGAGTGTTTTTACGGTCAATTTTCTTTTTTCCTGTGGGCAGAAAGTCCTTGGGACATGAGAAGCAAAGCCGTCTAATGTATGTTACAGTTTCATCTTCAAAATAATTGCACATTTTGAGAGAGATCTACTGTCAGGACTTTCAAATGAGGTGCTGGATTCAAAGCTTGCCTGAAACTACAAGCAAACATTTGAGTGAGCGGGGTAGCACACAGCCAGCTAATTTAAGCACCATCGTGGCCCTCCGTGGTCTGACATTTCCTTGTCTGCAGAATCTGAGCTGACAGAACTTCTCCTCCGGCATGAGGAGGAGGAATGAGCCTCGTAGCTCAGCATGATAGCATGCAGTAGCTCCATGAGAAACACTGTAGATCTGGTTTCTATTGTTTTGTGTTTTAGGAGGCACTTTGTGTATGGCAGTTGTTTGCTGAGTGCTTTACCACCTGTATACAGAGTTTGTTTAAGTTGATCTTCATGCAAACACATTCACCCAGGCCAACAGGAGCAAAAACAAACAACTAAAGAAGACGGCAGTACGTGGTAACAAAACAGATGAAAAAACAACATCTCCACTAACAGAACTGAAACATTGTACCATAATAATATGATTGAAGTAACATGGATTTTAAATCAGATAAGTATGAAAGTGCATTTCGCAAAGTGAAGCCGAGTAATGAAGGCCACGGGGTGATGCAAAATATAGTGATAATATCTGACTCTTATTTTGTTGAAACCGGAAAACACACTTTGTTTCTCAGTGCAAACCAAACCTCAGAGGAACAGTTTGCTGAACTTTGCTCAGCTCAGTGCAAACAGCTATACTGCTGCAAAATTTATAAGAAATGCTAAATTATTAATCACGATTGCATCCATGCATCTCTGTATTAATGAAGCAAGTGTTTAACCGTTGTGTGTATGATAGGCCTAACCTGCACAGTAAAATCATGAAGTATAGTGGGGTCACATGATGGTATAGGTATGAATATACAGTAAGTTTTTAGGTTCAATCCAAAGTTCAGATGTTTTCTGGTGATCTGTACATTTAACTTAGTTTTTATGAATTCATTCATTATTTATTCTGTGCTTAAGTGTGAATGAGGTCAACATTGCTAAAAGTGTTTGGGGGTCCCACTTTATATTATGTAGCTTTAACTACAGTATATTTACATAAAAACTAAGTACAATGTACTTATTGTGTTTATATTGTATTTGCAAAACACTTGCTGCTATTGAGGTAGGATACGGGTATGGTTAGCAGGTTTGGTGGTATGGGTGGTTTGAAGGGTGGGTTTAGGTGTAAGGGATGGGTCAACAGTGTAATTATATATACAGTATCTCACAGAAGTGAATACACCCCTTACATTTTTGTAAATATTTTATTATATATTTCATGTGACAACACTGAAGAAATGACACTTTGGGACAATGTAAATTAATGAGTGCACTGCTTGTATAACAGTGTACATTTCCTGTTCCCTCAAAATAACTCAACACACAGCCATAAATGTCTAAAACGCTGGCCACAAAAGTGAGTACACTCCTAAGTGAAAATGTCCAAATTGGGCCGAATTAGCCATTTTCTCTCCCTGGTGTTATGTGACTTGTTAGTGTTATAAGGTCTCAGGTGTGAATGGGGAGCAGGTGTGTTAAATTTGATATTATCTCTCATACTGGTCACTGGAAGTTCAACATGGCACCCCATGGCAAAGAACTCTGAGGATCTGAATAAAAATAATTGTCGCTCTACATAAAGATGGCGTAGGCTATAAGAAGATTGCCAAGACCCTGAAACTGAGCTGCTGCACGGTGGCCAAGACCATACACCGGTTTAACAGGACAGGTTCCAATCAGAACAGGCCTCGCCATGGTCGACCAAAGAAGTTGAGTGCACAAGCTCGGCGTCATATCCAGAGGTTGTGTTTGGGAAATAGACGTATGAGTGCTGCCAGCATTGCTGCAGAGGTTGAAGGAGTGGAGGGTCAGCCTGTCAGTGCTCAGACCATACGCCGCACACTGCATCAAATTGGTATGCATGGCTGTCATCCCAGAAGGAAGCCTATTCTAAAGATGATGCACAAGAAAGCCCACAAACAGTTTGCTGAAGACAAGCAAACCAAGGACATGGATTACTGGAACCATGTCCTGTGGTCTGATGAGACCAAGATAAACTTATTTGATTCAGATGGTGTCAAGCGTGTGAGGCGGCAACCAGGTGAAGAGTACAAAGACAAGTGTGTCTTGCCTACAGTCAAGCATTGTGTTGAGAGTGTCATGGTCTGGGGCTGCATGAGTGCTGGGGAGCTACAGTTCATTGAGGGAACCATGAATGCCAACATGTAGTGTGGCATACTGAAGCAGAGCATGATCCCCTCCTTTCGGAGACTGGGCCTCTGGGCAGTATTCCAACATGATAACGACCAATGCCTTGCTAAAGAAGCTGAGGGTAAAGGTGATGACTGGCCAAGCATGTCTCCAGACCTAAACCCTATTGAGCAACTGTGGGGCATCCTCAAACGGAAGGTGGAGGAGCGTAAGGTCTCTAATATCCACCAGCTCCATGATGTCATCATGGATGAGTGGAAGAGGACTCCAGTGGCAACCTGTGAAGCTCTGGTGAACTCCATGCCCAAGAGGGTTAAGGCAGTGCTGGAAAATAATGGTGGCCACACAAAATATTGACACTTTGGGCCCAATTTGTACATTTTCACTTAGGGGTGTACTCACTTTTGTGGGCAGCGGTTTAGACATTAATGGCTGTGTGTTGAGTTATTTTGAGGGGACAGCTAATTTACACTAATATACAAGCTGTACACTCACTACTTTACATTGTATCAAAGTGTCATTTCTTCAGTGTTGTCACATGAAAAAATATAATCAAATATTTAAAAAAATGTGAGGGGTGTAATAATTTCTGTGAGATACAGTATATAATTACAGAAATTAATTACAGATTAAATTACATGCAGGTGTTTTCTAAAATATAAGTACAATGTAAAAACATCTATCTACACAAGACTATTGACTTACTTTAGTATCAAAATTTAGAGTGGTGGCTCTCATGACAATAAACATTAAACACATGATTAAAACATACACCTTAAATAACAAAAAAACTTTAAAAACATATTGCACATCAGAATAACATAAAAAAACATTGCATTTCCTTTCACCATCTTTAATAACTATTAAAATTGTCCATAATTATTGTGGCGGAATAGAAGTAGTAATATAGTACTAATTAGTAATAATAGTAATAGTAGTAATAATTCCTCTCCATTAATGTGCAGAGGAAAGAGGGTAGTCTTCTTAGACCTCCTGAAGTCTATAACGATCTCTTTTGTGTGTGTGTGTTCAGTACCAAATTATGGTCCTCACAACACTGGACAAAATGTTGCACCTCTTCTCTGTAGGCCGTTTCTTCGCTTTCTGAGATGATGTCCACAATGGTGGTATCATCAGCGAACTTCACTATAACATTAGAAGGATGAATTGCAGCACAATCATGAGTGAAGAGAGTAAATAAGACTGGGCTTAAGACACACCCCTGTGGCACGCCTGTATTCATGATAATAGTTGAAGAAGTGCAATCGCCTATTTTAACATTCTGTGGCCTATTAGTTAAAAAGTCCATAATCCATGCACAGAGTGCTGCATCAATTCCCAATTCACTCATTTTACACACAAGTTTGTGGGGTATTACGCTATTAAAAGCGGAACTAAAATCAATAAACAGCATTCTAACATAACTGTTCAGCTGCTCTAGGTGTGTCAAGGCCATGTGAAGTGCAGTTGTTTGCCCAATAGGCAAATTGATAATTATCCAAATCCTTAGGTATATTAGCTTTGATGTGCAACAATATGAGTCTCTCTACTTTGTGATAACAGGAGTCAGAGCAATTGGACGAAAGTCATTAAAGCATTCCACTGCATTTCTCTTTGGTACAGGGATGATGGTTGTCGACTTCAGACATGTAGGAACAACAGCTAGTTGTAGTGAGAGGTTGAAAATGCTTGTAAACACTCCCGCCAGCTGATCTGCACATGTTTTTTAATGTGCGGCCTGACACTCTGTCAGGACCTGATGCTTTGTTGATATCAATCATCCTCAATGTAGATCCCACTTGATTTTCACCATAATTTTTTTCTTCAGAGTAGGCTCCGTTGTCATTTTGGTTATCAAAGCGAGCAAAGACACAGTTCAAAGCATCAGGAAGGCAGGGATCATTACTGATATGTGAAGACCTGCCATTATAGTCAGTGATGACTTTTATTCCTCTCCACATACTGCAAGAATTGCTATTATTAAACAGGGCTTTGAGACGCTGTTTGTATTTATACGTTGCCTCTTTAATGCCCTTCTTCAGTTCCCTCCTTGCATTACTGTAGGCCTGCACATCACCAGATTTAAAGGCTGCATTCCTCTCTTTAAGCAAAAATTTTGTCAAACCATGGCTTCTGATTAGGGAAATTCCTAACAGTTTTAGTTGTTAGGACAGTTGCAGTACAAAAGTCTATGTAGGCCAAAACTGATGCTGTATACTCATCTAGATCAGCTCCCTCTGTAAATACATCCCATTCTGTAAGATCAAAACAATCGTGTAGTCGTGAGGTGGCCTCCTCACTTTAATAGTTTTAATAACTGGTTTGGTTCTACTGATGAGAGGTTTATAAGATGGAATCAGCATCAATGAAGCATGGTCGGACAAGCCCAGATGAGGTGACACAATGGCTTTATAAGCTCCTGGCATATTAATGCACACCTGATCCAAAAAAAATTCCTCTAGTTGGTGTGATTCAATTTTTATGAAATTTTGGCAGCATTTTCTTCAAATCAACATGATTAAAATCACTGCCCCATCTGGATATACGTTCTGTTGTTTACTGACAACAGTGTGTAGTTTCTCTCATGCCACATTGGCGTTCGCTTGTGGTGGAATATAAACAGCCATGATTGTAATGACAGTGAGTTCTCTAGGCATAGAAAACGGTCTGCACTTCACCATCAGATATTCAAGAAGATAGAACAATAAGTGCATTGTATCAACTGATTAATTTAAATGCTAGTAATATAAGGGGGAACGTGTTTGCTTCTCTAAAACCTGTATATATCACCATACTGGTGAGGTACTTTTTGATTTAATCCAGTGTAAACACTGAATTGAAATTGTAGTGGACCAATAAATCATAATTTCAAAATGGCCAAGAATTGCATTAGCTGATCACTCTGCTGACTGACATAAAAACAGCACCCTGTTTGTGTCAGTTTCAGCTTGATCTAAGAATATTTTCTGTTCTAAGGATATTTTTTTTGTCATCAATTCTGTTAAGATGTTTATACAATAATTGTTTATATTATAATATAGTGTAAAATAAGTATTCATTCTAAATTTGCTATTTTAAACTTTATCCGTATGTAAAAGACCTATTAAATAATATATACATACTACATTTATTTATTTATACATTTTACAGAGTGAGATAGACTGTAGTGATTGTATATAATACAGGCACACAGTTGATGATAATATATTGTTGTTATGCTTCCATTTGCCCTGCAATCTTTAATTGCTCCAGACTAGAGCAAATGATCTCATACCATATCAATAATAGTTTGCAATTATGCATACTGCAAGAGCTTAGTCGACAAATAACAGACCTGATGGAACCTCTTTGCTCTCTTAATGATGATGAGACATGAGTTCGACAGTGATGGACCTTTCTTTTCTTCTTCAGTCTATTTTGCTTATAGCACAGTATGAGCTCTCCAGTTTCTCTTTTGCACTGACATTTTATCTCAGAGAACATCCAAATTTCTTACTGACAGTAAGCCTCTTTTAATCAGCCTCCTATTTCATGGTACAAGCCTGAGTAAGATTTAATCTGTACTCTATTTTGATAAAGCAAATCCAGTTATTTTCAGAGCCTGGAGACGTACAAACACCAATATTCTACCCCGAGCTGATCTAAACCAATAACCGAAATGCCAATAATGTAAAGTAGATTGATTTCAAGTCCCGACTGGTTGGACCAAACCTCAATCTCTGACATGCCCCTCCAGCTTCCAATTTAAAATTTGGTCAGTTCCAGAGAGCCTGGTGTGGCTACATTCAGCAGAACCAAGATGATACATGTTTTCTTTATTTCTTACAAATTTTGAAATGAGGTTTTTAGTCACCCTATCATTGGTCTCATCTGTTATTTTGCCTCTAATTTAATCTGATATCTCTCTCTCTCTCTCTTACACTGTCTCTTTCTTCAGTGGCTCCCCTAATGACAGGCTATCACACCCTCTTCGCTACGGGCACTCAGTGAGATGCAATTCTGCCATTTCCATCTGAGAATCCATCTTACTCTACTGTTTAAATCCCATGCCCTTCAGGGTCTCTCCCCCCTCACCACCGTCTCAAACTCACTGCCTCACTAAGCCAGGATGACAGGCGTTAGAGAGTTGTGGCAGGCCAGTGTCATGTACAGCCTTTCATACCTCGCAAAGCCCAGAGGAGCTGTCACCATGGCAATGGGCTGACAGAATGCTCGGTTTTGTAGGCAGCCAGTCTCCCTGAGCCCAAAGTCAAGGTTTGGGAGAAGAGGTTCATTCATCAAACCTAAATCAGTTTCCCGCTTCCATGGTCTCTCGTCATTGAATTCCTCCCACTGCCATCCTCTTCTTATTTGACTGATGTATGTAGGCTTAAAAGTTTAAAATGATTTAAAAACTTTACAATTCTGGTACCTAAACCATATCTGGTGCTATTTGTCTTCTGTGAATGTCACTGTGACTTACTACTGATATTTAAAAGATCCATACAAATATTGAGCAAAATACTGAACATATAGTCACAATAATATATATATATATATATATATATGTTTAGGGTGTCACTATCTGTTCATCCCTGTTGAATGGTGGAATTATGATTTCCTCCTTTTTATTGAATGATGACTTCCTCTGAATCATTAATGGGTTGAACAAATTTACTACTGAATGTACTGAAAACAGCTCATTTATACATACAGCGGGTAAAATAAGTATTGAACACGTCACTATTTTTCTCAGTAAATGTATTTCTAAAAGTGCAGTTGACATGAAATTTTCACCAGATGTCGACAACACACAAACACATACACACATACAAAGAAAACAAAACAAATAAGTTCAGAAGTAAAATGTAATGGCACAGGGAAAAGTATTGAACACATGAAAAAAGGGAGATGCAAAAAGGCATAGAAAGCTAATCAGTAATTAGAAAGCAATCCTGCCCCTTGTCAGTCCCAGCACCTACCAGGATGATGAAGATGAAACAAGGGTGGACATTTCAGCAAGACAATGATCTCAAACGCAGCCAAAGAAACTCTCAAATGGTTTCAGAGAAAGAAAATAAAACTGCTAGAATGGCCCAGCCAATCACCTGACTTGAATCCAATAGAAAATCTATGGAAAGAACTAAAGAGCAGAGTTCATAGAAGAGGCCCACAGAACCTTCAAGAGTTGAAGACTGTTTCTGTGGAAGAATGGACCCAAATCACACCTGATCAATGAATGCAACTAGTTTCTCCATACAGGAGGCATCTTGAAGCTGTCATTACCAACAAAGGCTTTTGTACGAAGTGTTAAATACATTTCAGTACGTGTGTTCAATACTTTTCCCTGTGTCATTCCATTTTATTACACATCATTTAATTTCTGAACTTATTTGTTTTGCATTGTTTTGTTTCTATGTATGGATTACTTGGGTTGTTACAAACATCTGGTGAAAATTTCATGTCAACAGCATGTTTAGAAATATATTAACAAGAGAAACGAGAAAAACAGTGATGTGCTCAGTATTTTACCCACTCTACATCTCTCTGTATCTCTATCTCTGTCTCTATCAATAAAATACCATTCAAAACGGTACAACGTTTTAATGATTTTAAAAGAAGTCTTTTATGCTTAAGGCTGCTTTTATTTTCTCAAAAACACAGTTAAACAGTGATATTGCAAAATATTGTTCTAATTTGAAATAGCTATTTTCTACTTTAATGTGAAATCTAATTTCTTACTGTGATGGCAAAGCTGAATTTCCAGCAGCCATTACTCCAGTGTTCATTGTCACCTGAACTTTCAAAAATCATTCAAATAGGCTGATTTGGTGCTCAAAAACAGTGGAAATTGTGATAGTTTTTATCAGGGTTCTTTAACTCCATTGATTTCAAATATTGAATCTTGTAACAATGTCTTTGTGTAGTGTAAATGTCTTTAAACTGTCACTTTTGATTAAATCCATCCTTGCACATAAACATATTACTTTATAGTGTGTGTGTGTGTGTGTGTGTGTGTGTGTGTGTGTGTGTGTGTGTGTGTGTGTGTGTGTGTGTGTGTGTAGACACTTTTAGGGCCGACGTCACAATTATGTCACAGCACTAGCTGGAGGCAAAACAAAGTGAAAACTGGAGGCGGCCAATTCAAAACAGCGCAGATTCATCTACACAAGGAGCTTAAAATATCATCTTGTTGTGATGTCGGGTGCTAGAATCGATGTAATAGAGGCTTCAATTTGACATTTTAAGGCATACCTGCTGTCTCTGCCAGACAAAAAAACGATGACAGCTGTGGTTAAACGCATTAAAACGAGCAGACTGGACAGAAACCATCTTGTCTTTGTAGTTATGGGCGCGTCTGAAGATTTCTTGCATCTCACGACTATGCTGTGTATGAAATAATGTCTGTGTGCATGTGTGTAAAACAACAAACTGATGATTATGCTTAATCATCTGTAATTGTATATACATTGTTGTGATTAATTGTGGCTGGAATAATAATGTAGCTATAAAAATAGTTGCCTGCTGACATATATATATATATGTAATGTTACATCTTCAGAATTTCTCCAGTAATTGTTAAAAAGAAAAGCTAACAAACTTCACAGCTAGCGTTAGTGAAGCGCTCAGGGGACTCTTTCTGCTTCAGCTAAGCTCCGCCCACAGAAAAACATCACAATGTTTACTAACAGAAAAATTATCTCATCATTACTGAATGGGCATATGAATGAATAGCACTTTGATTTGATTAGTAATAAAATAATTAATAATTATCGATATTTCAATGCTGGAGCATCAGTTATTTAAAGGGTTAGGTCATTCAAAACTAATTGTTAAAGCTAAAATAAGAAGAAAGAAATTCATGTAAATGAATAGTATTCAATGTAAATGATGACAGTATTTTATTTTTGGGTGCAGTAACTCTTTAAGAATCTGCCATTAAAAAACAGTAAGCCACACCTCTTCATGGTAGTTTCCCAATATCAATTTCCATAAAATAAAATTCAGCCTCAAAAGGCACTATTTCCCCAGAATGACCAATTTATCTCCTGCATGATTCACACAATTCAGCTGCAGGTAATTAGTTTAATGTCTCCAGTTAGCGCTATGCATATTTCTGATTTTCTCCCATGCTCATTATGTTTCCACATATAACTGTAAACTGCAAATACACTCACATCTTGAATAATGAGAAGAGAGCTAAGAAAGCCTGACAAAGTCTTTCCAAAGATAACGAGAGCAGAGATGATCAAATCAGTCAGTCCACAAACATAATTAAAACAATTAATCCGATCAAGTCTTATCTTCCAGGAATACATAACCTTGTTGCTATGAAAAACAAACATTACCCATAATGCCCTGAAAAACTTGGTATAATGTACCCAAAATCAAGTTAAACAGTAAAAAATTTCAGCAAGACAACACAAATAATGCTCTGCTTCTTGTGTATCAAACAGTAGCTCAGATATCAAACAGAGGGAGTTTGACATCAATAGCTTTATAGTTTGCCACTCGGGATGACGGGTCTCCCTCTTGTGACAGGAAGTGTTTCCATGGCAGCACTTTGAATTAACAGAGGATCGCAGTGTCAGAAAGCTCTCGTCGTTTAGTACACTTAGATCATGCTGGTCAGTGGGCACGTGTCTGTATGTGTCAAGCAGTATTTGGATGCTCTGCTGCTGTGAATTCACAGGCGATATGGCAGAGACAGTGTGAAAAATTGACCAGCAGCCCCCACATCACTCTTAGCTCTTAGGCGAACTGAAGACTGCATGGAATTTCAATCATAAGACGGAAAAGTCCACATAAGGCTGCGCACAACATGAGCCTGTGGCTCAGCCTTTTATGGGGGAGTAGATAAGGCATAGAGGCGCAAATAGTTTTTGGGGTTTTACAGATTTTATTATACATGTGTGGTGGATGAGATCCACATCAGGGCCAATGCACTTCATTACAACTTTCCTTTAGTAATTTGGAGAGCTCTGTCATTATAATTATGGGCTTTAAGGCCATGGCTCTGTCTGTTGGCACTTTAAGGAGAACTAAGAATCTTAATTAGGTCGCTATTGATGATGTGTTAGCGGGACATAGTCACAGAAATGGGTTATCGCACAATCTATGTGCATGACCCCAATAATTTTTGGTGATGCAAAATATCGCCCATTATATCTACTTAAAAATGTATGTCACCATGTTTTGTACATTCCACTCGCACCTGTGTCTTTTGCAGCTTCTCGTACATAAAGTGGTGTAGTTATGAGTTGCTAGTTCAAATAGTTTCATCTGCAGATATGGTCTTGTTTAGGTATCTGTGCCTTTGTGCATACGGACATCTGTTAAGTACTGATTGTGTTTTTCAGCAATAGTGTGCACCCTTAATTTACAAAGAAAAGAAGGTTAGGGAAAAATTGCCAATCTTTTCTTACTTTGCACTTTTTTTTATAAAATGTTTACTTAGCTTAAAAAACCTTGAATAAATACTATCTAATATTTTCATGCTTAATTTCAATGATCTAATTATTCTTACAAATGTAAAGTTTGTTGTCATTTGGAAGTGTAGGCCTTCTTGCATTATT
The DNA here is from genome assembly GCA_027564155.1 of Gymnocypris eckloni scoliostomus. NCBI lineage: Eukaryota > Metazoa > Chordata > Actinopteri > Cypriniformes > Cyprinidae > Gymnocypris > Gymnocypris eckloni. The sequence continues at coordinate 16,604,749 of CM050419.1, forward strand.
ATGCTGTTACATTATGATTCTATATTCAGTGGTATAAAATGGCCTTTAAAATTACAAAAATATCGCTTATCGCAATTATTTCTGGGGCAATATATGCACAACAAAAAGGTGACAGGCCTATGAATCAATGAATAAATATCATTACATTTTTGTAGATTTGCATCATATGACATTTTACAAACTAAGCTAATTATGTCATGTCATTAATAGACCGTATTATCAGATATTTTAAAAGACTGACTAACCTTGGCACACTCATTACACTTTTCTCTAGTGATTTATGCTGAACATCTTCAATATTCTTCCCCTTCCTTACAACTGACTAAAAACTTGAATTCATATCTGCCATCTAATCAACAAATAATTGATAGAATGCCCCCAATATATATTTTTCTTTTCTGATATTCCTTTTTGTCCGGATGTACATCACAATATGGAAGAAAATATTTGTTTATACTTTCCATTTCTGCTTTGCAACCTTTTTTGTTTTGCTTCAATAATTTCATTCTCAATATTTCCATTTGATAACGGGAGAGTTGTTTCACTCTAACATTTTTTTTAACTAAATGCCCCCCAAAAACATGAAAAATAATTTTAATTTAGAATTTAAAATCATAATAGCTTATCATAGAAAACGTGTATTTAAATTTAGGGCATACTCACACTAGGCACGTTTGCCTTGAACCGAGCCCAGCGCGATTGTCCCCCCTCCTCACCCTCCCGCTGACCTACACTCACACTTGCACTTAACTTTCCGGTTACGCTTACGTCATGTACGAGATAACGGAGAACCCCACTTTTGCTAATATTACATGCGTTACGCACCCGAGCCCAACCTAACCGTGCCCTGGCCTACCTCTTCCAACCGGGCCAGGGCCAGCTAAACGAACCGCGCACAAGCGCAGCACGGAGCGATCACACTAGTCAAACGAACCAGACTTTGAGGGTCAAATGCGCTCGGGCACGGTTCAAAATGCCTAGTGAGAGTTTACCCTTGAACTCTATAATGATGGATATGTTTCTAACAAACATGCAGCTTTTTACTTCTCAAGATGTTAACTAATCGACTGGAGTTGTGTGGATTACTTGTGGATTATTGTGATGTTGTTTGAACTCTCATTCTGATGGCACCCATTCACTGCATAGGATCTATTGGTGAGCAAGTGATACATGCTAAATTTCTCCAAATATGTTCAGATGATGTTGAAAACTCATCTAAATATCGAATGGCTTGAGAGTGAGTTAATTTTACAGCAATTCTTTCAGTAAATTCATTTTAGCTAATTTTCAGTATTTTTAGGGGGGGTGAACTATTCCTTTAATAGATAAAAAAAGAATCAGTGATGTCATTAACCCAAGTATAACACATTAATCTAAGATTCTTCTTAGATTCAACATTTTGCCACAATATAGGTCTATTTTATTTATTTAATAGTTTTTACTTACTTCTGGCATGGTATTGCAAAAATAATGGTTTTATGCAATGGTTTGTAAAACATGTTTTTCTGAATACTCCCTGTCTGACACTGGTCAACAAACAAATACTTCTGCCCCAAACTCCCACTATTGGTTAAGCCAGTTTGATGTGTCAGGCAGGTTGTGACAGCCCGATCTCACGGAAATTCATACATATTTTATGAGGTGGCTAATTCATATGAATTTGTTCGACCTCACTCGTACAATTCATATGATTTTTGCTAAATATGTATGTATTTTACAAGTTGCCAATTCGTATGAATTTGTAAGAATGACCTACACCTAACCCCCCTACACCTAACCGTCACTGGGGTTTAGACAAATCGTAGAAAATCGTATGAATTGCCGTGAGATAGCATTGGTTGTGATGCTTAAATAAACAGAGCAATGTTTTGATAGCTCCACAAAGCCACAGTGTTTCTACTTTTTTGAGGAAATCAGCCAATTACTGGCTTACTTTTAGTTGTCTCTGTATATTAAACTGGGATAGTGGATTGTATTTTTTAAAACACTTCAATTACACACTTCAACTTTCAATGTACTAAACTAAAAGCTTACCATTTGCATGTGGTTCATTTTCTTTGCTGCCCTCCCATGAGGTTAAGTCTGTCTTCACCTCGATATGCACTCAAGCCTGTATGCACACAGGTCTGTTTAAACCAGTAAGTACTCCAATCGTTTGGTTCATTCAGACATGCTGTAATGCTCATTGCCAAAATGCATTGTATTCCAGATCGATCCTTGTGTAACAAATTTATCCCTGCTGCATTACAAGTGCAGCACTTCACAAACAAAGCAACCCCACACCTGACCTTTTCAGTCAATGCAGAGAGACATTAATTTCAACTCAGCTAATGTGACATGTTCATCCTAATGACAACATTGGCCATCACCAAAGAGAGAGCCGAACAGAAGTAGGTAATGAGAGGTTATTGATTGAGGCTTTGTGTCTACTTTTCATTAGTGGCTGAGTGAGTGAAGACCAGTGGCTGTGGAAAAGGTGGGCAGAAAGCAGTGGTATCCCAATGGCTCTCAAAGGCTTTCATCTAACATTTTAATCAGAACTGTTCTACAGACATACAGGCAAAGGATTTGAGTGTTAAGTGAGGGAGTCCACGTCTTCAAAGAACCACATATTCTGAAAGCTACATTCAACCTGCTACTGACCTGCCTGAGATGAATCAAGTGAATCAAGGTCTTATAATGTTAGTCATGGTTTTTGTTTGATCATTTCGTTTTTGCATTTTCACTCTGCACACTCGCTCTGACCCTGAGAATAAAAATGTAGGAGTTTGCTGTCCGCTATTGTTGCCCTATCATTCAAAAACAGTCCCTTGCAAGACGTGCATCACACTGTGACAGGATAAAAGCACTAAAATGCTACAAACTGTTAAGGTTAGAATTAAATGATCCGAGACCGTGTTAAAAATAAACCGTAGGCACTTATTCTTATGTTGGGAATATTCCGGATGATATGTAAGTGGCAGTTTTAAAAAGAAAAAAGAAAAGTGTTTAAAAAAAGGTTAAGCCCACAAATGTAGTTTATACAAATCTAAATCAAAATCATAATCATTCTTTTTGGATTTGTTATTTTCTCTTAATAGAACTATTTTTTTTTACATCTTATGGTACCATTGCAATTTCGTCAGAGAAGACAAAGGATTAGGTGCTACACACAACCAGTGCACTACAATATGTTTTATGTCTACAGAGTGTTCCTGTGGCTCAGTGGTTAGAGCATTGCGCTAGCAGCACAAAGGTTGTGGGTTTGATTCCCAGGGAACACATGTACTGACAAAAAAATGTATAACCTGAATGCACTTCAAGTCGCTTTGGATAAAAGCATCTGATAAATGTAATGTCATTATTTCTATCTAAATTTATAGACAGAACCATTAAAAAGTTTGGGTCTGTTAAATTCTTTTAGAGTCTCTTGCGCTCTTTAAAGCTGCATTTATTTGATCAAAAATGCAATTATATTGTGAAATACAATTACAATAAAAAAGGGTTTTATTTATTTTTTTATATTTTAAATTAAATTCCTTTCCTGTCATGACAAAGCTGAATTTTCAGCAGCCATTAGCAGAGTCTTCAGTGTAACACAATCCTTCAGAAATCATTCTAATATGCCTTTGGTCAATTTATTGCATCCTTATTGAATACAATACTTTATTTTGATATGTCCACTAGTAAACAGTTTAACAAATTAGAAAAAAAGGCACACTTTAATTTGGGGACCAATTATTATAAGTACTATATATGTAAGTAATAACTATGACTTTTGGCTCAATAAACACCTAATTTGCTGCTTATTAATAGTTAGTAGGGTAGTTGTTAAGTTTAGGTATGGGCTAGGATTAAGGGATCTGAAATATGATCATACAGGAAAAAAGCATTAATATGTGCTTTGTTAGTTCTAATAAGCAGCCAATATCTTAATATTCATGCTAATAAGCAACTAGTTATTTTTAAGAATTGGTCCCAAAACTAAAGTATTACCAAAATAAAAATAGATTAATACTATTCAACCTGCTTCATTGTGACTGGGCAAGCCAGGTTTCTGAATACCAAATAGGCACCACTGACATGCAAATGTGGGCAGTCATATAATATATTCAGGTGATGTCAGAAAGTTATTAAAGTTACAAGCCAATCTTTGAGTTTAGTTTCAATAAATGGTCTATTTGGAGTGGGACGAGACGTTTTGAGTTTTGCTACTCTTTAATTTCAAGGACAGATCAAGGAAAATGTATGATATCTGAAGAGCCCTTTTAAACAATTTACCATTTACCAAAACGTATCACAAAACTGACGTAAATGGATCCGCTATCTCTCGTTTTCTTGAATCATCTGAATAAGCAATAAATAATTAGTTTTTCTGGAATATGACTGGAGTCTAAATCTGCCAAAGGCTGAAATGTAAATGTGAACATAAAAGATTACGCTGTCTCCCCTAAGGCTGTGAAAGCTTGTTTGTTTTGACAGCAGTGTCTCTATTCCGTATGAGACGAACCACAGAGGGACCAACAGTTGATAGGTTCTCAGAAGCTTACTATGTAATCAACCTCATAGTGCCCACAGCTTCAGGCATTACTCTTTGCTCTCTAAAAGCCTACGACTTCAGGTACTCTGCAAAAATGTTCCATATATAATAGGAGCATGTCTGTTGCTTTTAAAACTCAAGCCCCTCAGTGGCTTGTGAGAGATGATAGGACGGAAGAAGCGGATCAAGTGGGGGAGAATTTTTGCACTGACACTTGTTTTCATAGCTTGCTCTCTACTCATCCATAATTCATGATCATAAAGCGATTTCTTGCTGCCTTCTCCCTAATGCCCCCCTCCCCTTCAGACCAATGAATGACGGATAGATGGATAAAGCACCAAAAAGAGCAGGGAAAAGTGACAAAGACAGACCGAGAGTGAGAGAAAGATGGCTGCTGTCACGCATGACCTCAAAAACAAAAGGGTTTTTAATGACTTGAACTGTAGAGAAAACATTTCCATGAATATTCTCGCTCTAAAGGAAATATATGGCATGAAGAACAAGAAAAGGCTTCTCTGGTGCATTCTAAGTGTGATGGGGGATAGTGTTAGTTCCCCGCTCTCTCTCTCTCTCTTCCTCTCTGTGTTTCTCTGCTCCCAAGCGGCGGCGTTCTGATGGAAGCAGACGTCACATAGGCACTGCAGGTCTAATTTGACTCATCTCAGTGAGAACAACCAGCAATCAGGAACCCCATCCCGTTTCTCTCACTCCTGTTGCCCCATGGGACACATCCATCGACACACTGACTCAACACTGCAACAGTCCAAAATGTTTACATCAACCTAACAACTGGGACTCAGGAAGGGCGACTAAAGCAGTCCAACACGGATTCACATGAAGAAAAAAAACAACACATGATTAATGGGCAATGACGATAAGTTGCTCCTTGTTCCACTGCGCAGAGATGTGTGACTCCAACAGCAACAAATAAATCTAGACACAGCAACATCTTGTTCACTGTTTCACAAGCTGTCATTTCAAAGCAGCTGCTCTTGTATGAGATGGAACGACTTACGTCACGAATGTTGTTTTATTTTTCCCCACATAGTGCTCGGGATCAGATTAAATACATTTTAAATCCTAATAATCATCAAACATGATGAAATAAACATAAGAAAACAAGACAAGACATTAATCATCAAAAAAGACTACAAAAAGAGCTTTTGACTGCTTTATTTTATGTATTTTGTTGTATTACACACATAAAGAATATATGCAGAAAATAAAGAATATATATATATATATATATATAAAATTATAAACACAACATTTTTGTTTTTGCCCCCATTTTTCATGAGCTGAACTCAAAGATCTAAGACTTTTTCTATGTACACAAAAGGCCTATTTCACTCAAATATTGTTCACAAATCTGTCTAAATCTGTGTTAGTGAGCACTTCTCCTTTGCCAAGATAATTTATCCACCTCACAGGTGGGGCACATCAAGATACTGATTAGACAGCATGATTATTGCACAGGTGTGTGTGGGGGGGGCGTCCGAAAATCTGTCAGTATCTGGTGTGACCACCATTTGCCTCACGCGGTGCAACACATCTCCTTCGCATAGAGTTTATCAGGTTGTTGATTGTGGCCTGTGGAATGTTGGTCCACTCTTCAATGGCTGTGCGAAGTTGCTGGATATTGGAAGGAATTGGAACACGCTGTCGTATACGCTGATCCAGAGCATCCCAAACATGCTCATTGGGTGACATGTCCGGTGAGTATGCTGAGCATGCAAGAACTGGGATGTTTTCAGCTTCCAGGAAATGTGTACAGATCCTTGCAACATGGGGCCGTGCATTATCATGCTGCAACATGAGGCGATGGTCAGGGATGAATGGTACAACAATGGGCCTCAGGATCTCGTCACAGTATCTCTGTGCATTCAAAATACCATCAGTTAAATGCACCTGTGTTCGTTGTCCATAATATATGCCTGCCTATACCATAACCCCACCGCAACCATGGGCCACTCGATCCACAACGTTGACATCAGCAAACCGCTCACCCACACGACCTCATACACGCTGTCTGCCATCTGCCCTGTACAGTGAAAACCGGGATTCATCAGTGAAGAGAACACCCCTCCCACTCAAGTCGGTTACGATGACAAACTGCAGTCAGGTCGAGACCCCGATGAGGACAACGAGCATGCAGATGAGCTTCCTGAGACGGTTTCTGACAGTTTGTGCATAAATTCTTTGGTTATGCAAACCGATTGTTGCAGCAGCTGTCCGGGTGGCTGGTCTCAGACGATCTTGGAGGTGAAGATGCTGGATGTGGAGGTCCTGGGCTGGTGTGGTTACACGTGGTCTGTGGTTGTGAGGCCGGTTGGATGTACTGCAAAATTCTCTGAAACGCCTTTGGAGATGGCTTATGGTAGGGAAATGAACATTCAATTCAAGAGCAACAGCTCTGGTGGACATTCCTGTAGTCAGCATGCCAATTGCACGCTGCCTCAAAACTTGCGACATCAGTGGCATTGTGCTGTGTGATAAAACTGCACATTTTAGAGTGTCCTTTTATTGTGGCCAGCCTAAGGCACACCTGTGCAATAATCATGCTGTCTAATCAGCATCTTGATATGCCACACCTGTGAGGTGGATGGATTATCTCTGCAAAGGAGAAGTGCTCACTAACACAGATTTAGACAGATTTGTGAACAATATTTGAGAGAAATAGGCCTTTTGTGTACATAGAAAAGTCTTAGATCTTTGAGTTCAGCTCATGAAAAATGGGGGCAAAAACAAAAGTATCGTGTTTATAATTTTGTTCAGTGTATATAGCGGGTAATATAAGTATTGAACACATCACCATTTTTCTCAGAAAATATATTTCTTAAGGTGTTGTTGACATGAAATTTTCACCAGATGTCGGTAACAAGTAATCCACGCATACAAAGAAAACAAAACAAATAAGTTCAGAAATTAAGTTATGTGTAATAAAATGGAATGATACAGGGAAAAAGTATTGAACAGATGTATAAAATGAGGTGCAAAAAGGCATGGAAAGCCAAGACCCAGCTGAAATCTTTCAGTAATTAGAAAGCAATCCTGCCCCTTGTCAGTGAAAATTTATATCAGCTGGTTCAGTCCCAGCACCTACCAGGATGATGAAAATGAAACGAGGGTGAACATTTCAGCAAGACAATGATCTCAAATGCAGACAAGCAGGGCTGGATTGACCTCTTATCGTGACATAGGCAAAACACATTTTTGGGCCCCCCTTTCCTATTTAATAAATTACAACCCCAGGAAACCAAAATATTTTGTAATCAGTGGAAACTGTTACAGTGTTTTATATCGCAGTAAGCACTTGCATTCAGTCAATAAAAATCAAATGTCTTAATTAGTTTGGGAACTAATTAAGTTCCCAAAGCTCCGCAAAGCTCTGCAAAGGGTCGTGCGAACTGCCCGCCACGTTGTTGGAGTTGAGCTTCCCTCCCTCCAGGACATCTACACCAGGCGGTGTACAAGGAAAGCCCGGAGGATCATCAAGGACTCCAGCCACCCGTCCCACAGACTGCTCTCTCTGCTGCCCTCAGGAAGATGTTTCCGCAGCATCCGATCCTGCACTAGTCGACTAAGGGATAGCTTTTTCCCTCATGCTATCAGTCTAATGAACAATAAAAAACTAATACACCCTACAGCACACTCACAACTTTACAATATGCCATGCACTGCACTTTAACACAGTTCCACTGGACTACATGCACACACTGCACAAACACAACAATCTATCTGCTACCACTGGATACCATCCAATTCACATCCATGACATTGCCTATCCGGCCTATGTATAATATGCTGCACCTTCGCATATTATTGTGTGTATATATGTGTACAAAATGTAGAATATGTACATACTGTGTATAATGTGTATTGATAACTGTAAGTATGTCTTAATAGTACACTGTGTGTACTGAGTATATGTATGTGTATTCTACACATTGTCTTCTGTATAAGTCTGTAAGTATGTACTGTCTATATGTAAATTGTTTCTGTACAGTCTGGAGTACGCTGTCAAGAATTTCACTCACCACAATAAAAGTGATTTGATTTGATTTGAATGGAGAAAGACCGTTCCATTAATAGGTGTGCATGTGTGTGTGTGTGTGTGTGTGTGTGTGTGTGTGTGTGTGTGTGAGTATATGATTTATTTTCTGTATATATTCTGTCATGTTTGCATGTGTGTGTGTGTGTGTGTGTATATACATATATGTATATATATATATATATATATACATTTATATATGTGTGTATGCATATATATGTGTTACATTTACATAATTATTTTCTTTATACGGAATGTATATATTTATATATATATTAGAATAATCATTTTTTATGTGTATGTAATATATTTATAAATGTTAAAATATATGTAAATAATAAAAAAAATATAATTTTAAATATAATTAATATAATATAAATTGCAATTGCATTCAAATTGGATAAAAAATCAGTTGATCTTACTTTTCAGAGAGATTTGGAGATTTGGTGTCAGGTGAAATACATGTGTTCATTGTGCATTTTGTGAATTTATTGATCATCTATATATTCAAGAATTTTAGATTTGAGACCCCAAAATAATTTGTAAAATATAATACATAATAATATATTACACACTCAAACTATCTTCCTGCTGTCCTCGTAATATATATTTGATATGTTTAAATATAACCTCATTTAGCATGTGACACAGTTCCTCTAGGCTGCACTGGAAGCAAAGAGGGCCAACCTGACACTCATAGTAAATAGGAGACCTGGTTTTTTATTCCCACAAGAACAAAATGGAGGAGAATGGTCGTCTGACTGTGACACAACCCTAAACGGTACTGAAATATAGCTGGACCAGGTTTCTTGTTTACGACAAAACAGGTATATACTAGGATAAACTCAAAAAAAAAGATTGGACAGTAGATTAGCTGCACAAGAAACAACTAGGTAGGACAACAGAGGAATAAAAACAGTGTACACAGAAACTAAGTAGGCACAAATCTATGTAGGCACTCTGGAGGCCATGACATTTTAAGGTTCTTTTCTGATGCACTAATATCCTTTAAAGCCAGAGGCACTCTTTTTAATCTTATTTCATCAAATGATTTCTAGATAACATTCCTCTGCTCATACCACACCATGAAATCATACGGTTGTATCTACCTGTGGGTTTTATCGAAAATAATAGAATGCTGTTGGTTAAAATAGCACTGTATGAATATTGAGTCATAGTGAGTCAGCCAAATAAGAAACATGGACATATCTTCAAGCATTTCTCTGGTAAAACCAAATCACTGCTTGCAATGCATGGAACTGCAATGTTGTATATTTGGACTCTAATGACTAACACCAGAACAGCTGATTCTTTGTCATACACTTGCGTATGAAAAGTGTAATGAAACTAATCCAGGGTGAGAATTGAGTGAAGAAATGTACTGTCCTATGGGACCAGAGACCAAGAACTCTACAATACACTGCAGTGGGGTAACTGTGTCATTTTGTATTGTGCTGCTCATATTACTTTCCCTCTTGTCCTTGATAACTGAAAGTTCGTCTCGACTTGTTGTCTGAATGTTCCCTGTGGAGTCTTTTCTTAATGTCCTCATTCCCTCATGGCTGGGTGGTTACAGTGTTTTAGTCCCCAACCTTTGCAAAAAGAAGGTTTTTAAAACCAGTTTTAAGAAAACCTGCACAAGAGTAGCCTATCACAGAAGACATCTGAGTCGATGAAAAAACGGGTTTCCAAGAAAAGGAAAACTCTTATAACAATGCGTTATTAATTAAATCTTTATATTTAAGTTGTTTCCATGTGGTTTTGAACAACAAAAGTTTAAATTAAATTACGTGTTATAACCATTGAGTAAAAGGCATTTTATAAATCATAAAATCTAAAAAGCTTCTAAAGATATTTTAATGGTCAAAATAATTTTTACTAATTCCACAAATATCATGTTTTTTGGGGTCTATTCAATATGATATTTTACAACCAGAACTAACTTTTCCATTTCATAAAAAGTTAAAATTATCTGCTTTAATATATATATATATATATATATATATATATATATATATATATGAATAATAATGATGAATTAATAAATGTTTAATAGATGTGGGATGGGGGGATTGCCTCCGATCCCACTGCGGCTACAACATATCATACCTTAAATTCCCAGCCCATGTCACGCCACAATGGGAGTGGCCAGGGAAAGATGCTGCTGGGCAACAACAAAGCCTCCCCCCCCATCTCCACAAACACTAGCCATCACTGGCCACTACCTCATGCCACATTTATAGATCTATTTTTATTTATTCATTTAATTATGTTTTTAATGTGTAGATGTGTATATGTTTGTCTCAGCTAGTTTGTGATGCATTAAATAAAGTGAGACGTATGGTGCAGCATAGGCTGTATATATATATATATATATATACATACATACACATACATACCTGTACATATGCAGGTTTATTATAGGTGTGCATGTATTTCAGCTAATATGAGATGCAATAAAAAAAGTGAGACATGCAAGCCAGAATTAGCCAGGGCAAGTGGCATTGGAATCGATAGCTCAGGGAGATGACGGGGAGACAAAAGCCCCACCTTACATCCACCCACCCGTATTACAACTCCCCCACACCAGATACAGACCTGGATGTCACAGCCTACTGGGAACCGGAGGCCAAACCAAAAAGAAGATGAAGAAGAAGAGGAGATAATAATAATAATGCACACATATATATGTATATATATATATGTATATATACACACACACACATACACACATACATACATACATATACACATATATACATGTATACATACATATACATACACACACACACACAAACACACACATAAATATAAAATATAAAACATAACATATACATAAGAGTGTAAGTAGGTTAACCTTTTCTTAAGGGGTTTCTCAACAGTGTTTTCTTAGCGATGTTGTCCTCCACCCCTCCTCAAAACTCAAAGAATAATATTCAAATTAGGTACAAATAGTAGTTTAGGTGGAGATGTTTTGTTGTGATTGGTCGCAGACAAAGAAGGTCACCAGATTTATGACTGCTGGAGGGAAATGAGAGATGACCAGAAAGGGTGTAATTCTACTGTATTATGGGATGAACTGGATAGATTTTCCATTGAGATATAATCAATTAGTAGATTTTTCCAGGATGCAATATGCATGGAATTTCTTGATTTCCAGTTCATGATAGTTTTCATGGCGATTGCTAGCGCTACCAGGAGTAACTGACTGTTTGTCTAAATTGATTATTGATATATCGCCTAGTAAACAAACAGAAGGAGGATTTGGGATGTGACATCACATAGTGACAGATAGTGATTAAATTACCTTTTCTCAAAAAAATATAATTGGGGTACAATACCAAAGGGTGTTAATAAATGTATCTGGGTTATTTTGGTTGCAATGTGAACATGTTTCTGAAGTGAATCCCATTTTAAACAATTTCTTTCCGGTTAAGTGAAATCTGTGAAGTACCTTATAAGTTGCAAGTTGGCATTTTTTTTGTCATAAAGTAGATATTTTTGCAGATTTGTGACCAAAAATTGGCATCAGGAGCAATAGAAAGGTCTGATTCCCACTTGACATGTGGTAAAATTAACGTGTTTTCTGATTTTAATATTATTCTGTATATTTTGGAGAGTAGTTTTTTAGAGGTCGATATATTAATTAACTCTGAGATTAAAGGTGAAAATTCTAGATTAACGGTTCGAATGTTGATTATTGATGGGATAGATGATTTGATTTGTAGATATTTCAAAAACTATTACTCCCGATGTCATATTTCTGGACCGAGTTTGAAAATGAGGCCAGATTAATTCTATGAAAGATGTGTTTGAGTAGTGTGATGCCCCTTTCTGCCCATGTGTATAAAATAAGTGGCTTTTTATTAACTGTATTATCTGTATTATGCCAAATCCAGATGTATTTAGATGGCGTAAGAGGAGTGTTTGTGATTCGGTGAAATTTCCACCAGGCTGTCAGAGCTGCTGCTATAGTTGGTGTGCTTTAAAACAGGAGTGTTTTTTGATTGTCTGACTATAGAAAGGTAAATCTGAAATTCGAATATTCTTACAAATTGTTTGCTCAATATCTTGCCATGTTTTCTGATGGGTTTGGGTGAATCCATTTGCATATCTGTTGAGGCTGATTAGTCAGAGTAGTGGTAGAAATGTGGTGCTTCCAATCCTCCTTGTGTTTTTGGTTTCTGTAGCGTGTATAGTTTAATTCTTGGGGTCTTATTTTTCCAGTAAAATGTGGTAATAATTGAGTTTAAAGATTTAAAGCAGGTGAGGGTGGGCTGTGTTGGGATCATTGAGAATACATAGTCATACTTTAAGACTAACCAGTTCTGACAGCCTGGGGGAAATATCAGTGCCTAAATATGTGATATGATTGGTGCATAGAGGAATAGGTGATGTCTGGGATGTTTTGGGATGTGTCGACTTAATGAAAGAATAGAAGATTTGCTCCAGTTAACTGAATATTCAGAAATGTGAGAAAATAAATCAATACGTTTAATTGTTTCTTGTAATGATGATGAGGCAGATGGCTGCTGCTAACGGTTCGATAAAAAATGGTGAATGATGAGGGAGAGAGTGGGCATGCCTCTCTAGTCCCCTGTGCAGTGTCAACAGTGCCGTTTCTAGCCATTTTAACGCCCTAGGCGAAATCCCTATTAGCACCCCATCCAACTCCCACATACAAACAAGATAATTAAGATTACATACAAAATGACATAAAACTGGTTATGTACTCAACACTCAGTATAACACTCAAATCTTGCATTTTATACATTTACAAATTATATTTGTAGACAGACAGACAGACAGACAGACAGACAGACAGACAGACAGACAGACAGACAGACAGACAGACAGATAGATAGACAGATAGATAGATAGATAGATAGATAGATAGTTCAATTGTTTTGTTGTTGTTGTGTCAGTTATTGCATTATTATTTCAGTCAAACTTATAAAACCCTTTGTTACCTCAAACTACATAGTCCTATAAAAGCCTGATCAGTGACATAAAAGTAATCGAATGCAGCTACTTGTTCTTTTATTACATTATTTCATTGACGCGTGAACTTCCCCTTTAAATAACGTGACGCTCTGCTCTCTTTAAGCGCTGTTGGAAGTGGGGTTTTTTTTGGAAGCAAATTAATTGATTCAGCATTTCGACACTTCCGTCAGGATGCGTTAAATTTGTCAAAGCAGTTTAATAAAGTATTTATTAATCTTGTGAATTAGAAAATTTTACTAATTTTTAATTGTCTGAAAAAGTTTTATATGGGAATATTACACGACACACTGATAAAAATACATTGGCGCAAAAACGCAACACGGCACACCTTTTAGACCAGTTTCACATGAAACATGATTTATCGACTGCCACGAATACGGCCTAAACAAAATACTAATTTTGTGCACTTTTCATGTACCAATATTTTTTTATTGGTACCAATAACAATAAAGATGAATTAATACACATTCACATTTAGTCTAGATTAGAACTACAGTAAGATCATGTTCACACAGCGCACTGTCAGTCAATAAATGGAAAAAAGTAACTGCCGTTACCTTTTTGAAAAAGTAACTCATATATTTTCTAGTAAATGAAAAAGTAATGTGTTTACAAGTAACTTTACTAGTTACTTGAAAAAAGTAATATTATTACGTAACTCGCATTACTTGAAATGCGTTACTCCCAACACTGGTCCAGAGTGACTATGATGGCTTTTTGAATTGAAGAATAATACATTCATTTGAATAGTCTGCGTGTATTGGTGGATGCTAGTCTAGTTTTAATGAAACCGGTTTGATCTGGGCGTATTATAGATGGTGTGACCTTTTCTATTCTATGGGCTAATACTTTGGTGATGATTTTAATGTCAGCATTGATCAGAGAAATGGGAAATTAGATAAATTATTATCTTTTTACATGAATTGGGCCCTCTGATCTCATTTCCTGATTTACGGTTCTTTAAGTGCATGTATGTCCTTGGTTTTTTCGGAAACGTATCTTTTTAATCCGTTTTTTCTTCAATATGATACCAATACAGTCTGTCACTGAAGTGTAAGATATGTCCCCCCCACAATTTAGATAATTAAATATATATGTTCATTATAAATGAGATGTATTTGAGTCATTTGTTTTTGTAAAAGTGGTGATGTCTAGATTGAATTATAATTCTGCTAAATCTTACTAACACGAATAAAAAGCAAAAGCAAAGCATAAACCTGTGTTCACATATATTATATTTGTCTGGATCTCACTGCAGCTTTGTGGGGACGCTGTATCTGAAATATGTGAATCATGCATCTGAGTGAGAGAAATGTAGAACAGAAAAACTCACCTCCTGAACAAGTACTATTGTGTCCTGAAGAATTTCGTCTCAGTAACCTCGTGAATTTTATGAGGCATTCTAATTCCTTCCATATAATGTTTGAACGCATGAAGCTGTTATTTTATAATAAATTCTTTAAGCACATGACTTCTAAATAGAATTCCTTGTGTAGATAAAATAAAGCATTCTATTCAGAGTTCATCCATTTAGAGAGGACTGTAAAGCTCCAGAGGCCAAAGTATCACAGCAGATGCCTTGGGCATATAAACAGATTTGTAATATAATATAGCTCCTATATTTTCTATAAAAATTAAATCTGCTCAGAGAGCATCGGTCTTTAAGAGAGATGCTGTAATTTGAACTGTATTTAAAATGAATAAAATAAATTAGAGTGAAGTCTTATTCACAGGCAGCAGCCATCATTGCTTCAAACTGAAATAGTGTGCAAGGACCAGTGCAAAGCAGTGATTATCTGCCTCTAAGATTCATTTTGCTGACAAAAATGCTTATAGCTCACATTCACGTTCACTCTCTCCATCAATCTTTCAGTTGAGCAAGCAAACAGCAGAGTAAGCCAGACTCTGGGTGCGAGGACAGTCAGAGCTGAGAGAGTCTCAGTAAGCTGCTGAAAGCAAGCAGGATTACGGTCTTCAGAAAATAAACTAAATGCTTAAAGGAGGGCTGTCATCCAGGTCTGAATCGCTCATCCCTCACACCACTTGCAACCAATGCCATTTCCTTCATTTTGAGGGATGTGAAAAAATTACAGGTTACCACAGGTTTCACCTTGTAGCGAGACTTCTTCGGCTAAGAAAAATGTGTTCATTTCACACAGACAACACACACTGAAAAAAAATCTGTAAAAATGGGGCACAATGCACTACATTAAAACGAAAGAATGTCCCCTTTTTTATTTTGCACTTCATTGCGTTGTGTTTCAGAGTTAACAGAAATGTCTGTAAAATTAATGGATGTCTTTATAAATTTTTTCCACAGTGTAAAACAGCTGGATGAACTATCAGCTATTCACACACTGAAGAGCGAGGAAACCGAAGAATGAGAACGGAAAACAAAAATAAATAATATTGTGTGTGTGTGTGTGTGTGTGTGTGTGCCAAATGAGGACATACATTTGTATAATGACATAATGCATAATGACTTATGAGGACATTGCCCCATGTCCCCATTTCTCAAAACGTATTTTTTTTTTTTTTTTGAGAAAGTAAAAATGCAGTTTCCTGTGAGGGCTAAGTTTAGGTTTGTGTAGGGAAATAGCACATGCAGTTTGTACAGTATAAAACCATTACGCCTATGGGATGTCCCCACTTTCACAAAAACAAACGTGTGTGTGTGTGTGTGTGTGTGTGTGTGTGTGTGTGTGTGTGTGTGTGTGTGTGCGCTCTTGAGCGTGTGTGTGTGTGTGTGTGTGTGTGTGTGTGTGTGTGTGTGTGTGTGTGTGTGTGTGTGTAACTAATTAAGTTTGTATTCAGTTTCTTCTGATTATTTACGTAGGTCCTGCTAATCTGTGATTTTCAAGCCTACATATCTACATGGTTTAAAAGCCTTAATACGTTGCTGCCAATAAATGATACAAATATCCATATAAGCATAAACAGGCTGGTTTTTATGATGCCGTGAATGGGATTTTATAACATTTCATAAGTACAGGGAAAAAAATATTGTCATACAGTGCTCACCTTAAAATAAAAAAAAGTTGTCAGTTCAATTTATGTGCAATTAATCAATATTTCTCAACTTTCCACATGGCAAGGGTGGAAAGAGTAAAAGCACTTCATAGTTATCACACCTCACATTTGGGCTCTGTAACATCGGTCAATCATTTCAGTTTGCACCTTGACTGCTGTTAGTAGCATTATGTATTATATTTTAATATCTCAGTGGAATACCACATCGAAACTTTGCAGAAACCTTGTTGAATACTCCCACAACAAGCAGGCTAATGTCCCTGAAAAGTCTTTAGCAGTTCAAGGTTTATTATTCTCTTGAGTTAAATACACATGAGCTTGTATTGACGTTGCTCAGTATTGAAGTGTAAAATTAGGTCGTCAATCTTTGACGCACATGAACACAGCGCCCCGATGAGTTTGGGAATTCGTGGTTTATGTTTTGCATTACATTCTTGACAGGTAAGAGTAATGTTTTCAGCAGGGCTATACAAATGTTATACAGTAGCGCGGTTGCTACAGCAACGACTGACCCGACGATGGATAAAACGCAGCAACATCAATTCATCCATCGCATCCATGAAATCCACCGGAGAAAAGCAACGGATACAGTTGCGAAAATGGCATTACGATATTTTTTTAGTCAAGTATTAAAATGAGGCACATGCATGAGTGGAAATAAATGGTTGAAAACAGCCGCTCGGTGCATTCAGCTGTTGTATTAAAGCTAGTTAGATGGAGTAAATCTTTAGGAAGAGATGATGCCTTCAAAAACTTCAGAGTGCAAACGGAATAACAGCGTCCCCGCCTCGTCCATTCAAATCTGACACACAAATGATTCCAAGTACACAAATGGCTAAAGCGAAACACTCGGTACGAAGTTGCATGCGATGCTTATTCGCGTCTTACCTGGATATAAACAGGTCGCTTCAGCCAGATCCACGGTATCAGACCCCGTGCCATGATTGAAACACCACATTTCACAGCACTAACCTACCACAAATACATCATTAGTGCACGACGAAAGCCATTTCAATAATAACAAAACACAAATTACAGCGACCAATGTCCTTTACCAAGCCAAGGTCTTTCTCGCCATGGAGAGAGAGAGAGAGAGAGAGAGGATGAAGAGTAGCGAGGCTCCTCCGGCGCCGCACCTCACGCGCACTGAGCAACATCTGCGCTCACATCCGCTGGAGGAGAGAGACCACGCGAACCGGGCTCACGTTTAACGACAACCTGATGAAGTCTCGGGAAGTTTGTGCACGTTTGCAGGGCTTTGGTTATGTTAGTGTCGGATAAGAAGGTTCACGCAGGTGGACTAATGTGAGTGGTCAGTATTTTTATCCAAATAAGGTCATGTCAGTGTGCGAAACTCTTGTTTGCTGCACAAAAATCTCGCCTTTCTAAACATTTCACAATGAATAAACACGAACACTAAATGGAATA
This sequence comes from Gymnocypris eckloni scoliostomus, assembly GCA_027564155.1. Lineage (NCBI taxonomy): Eukaryota > Metazoa > Chordata > Actinopteri > Cypriniformes > Cyprinidae > Gymnocypris > Gymnocypris eckloni. The sequence goes on from CM050419.1 coordinate 16,622,781, forward strand.
CAAGTTACTATTAGGGTTTGCGCTGGGTTGTTACACTATTAAAAAATATATAATTTGTGTAGCCTACTTTTGTAAAATACGTATAACCACAATAGCATAAAAAAGATTAGTATTTAAAAATGATAATATAATAAAAATTAAATACAAATATTTAATGTATTTACCATATTCAAGGGAATTAATGAATATATATATATATATATATATATATATAAGAATGCACATTTTGAATGTTGCCTTCCATTACTCAACTATAGTTTTTACACTAATAGCTCATGTAAGTAGGCTACATCACTGCTGTATAATTTAATGGCATAGATGATTAAAATATACTGATAATACTTGTAACATCAAATGCTGGCCATACCATTTACCATACATGAAACTCACAAATGATTTTTTTATTTTTACAGTATAGGTGGCCAACACATTTTTGCAGGATGCTGAGATTTGTGTCTGTAACGCTACTGTAGACATACAACGTCTATTGTAATACTGCATGTTAAGAAAAATGGCAGCCAGAATACATTTAGAAAAATTCCTGCCTGACAGAACCCAAAAGATTTAATCTTATTCTACAGAATGTCCGCCAACAGCTAACATTATAATAAAACCTTAGTACATTTTTACTAAAAGATCTCACAAATCTTGGGATGCTGGTTGTGGCGCATAGAGACTTTCCACATTTTCACACTTCAAGACACATAAAATGAAAAACAGAAAAGAAATATAGCACATGGTGCATCCCTGCAGACAGGGAGTTTTTTTATTTGGTTGTCATTTCTGCTGCTATACATAGTACTCAGCTGAGACTGAGAGCCACCGCATTATACAACAGACAAGAGCCTATGGTCCTTGTGCTAAGACTGATAGAGCTTATATCTCAGCTTAGCTTTACAAAAAACTAAAAGAAAACAAAACAGCCTTAATAATGAGAAAATGTAACCTAGTTACAAAAAAGCAAAATGTTTATATTGCAATTCATTTGTCGTATGCTTGATTGTGACTGTATTACAATGCAAATTATTACGTTTATGTACACAAGTGCACAAAAGTTCACTATGATGTAAATCAAGCATATTCACACATCCACATGCACTGATTCACACACACAAACACACTCACACTGATATAAGCAAACTCAGAGTCCTTTGAGCTTATTTTAATTTACATTTTCCAACAAAAATAAATGAGCACTTTTTTACATTATCACACAGGGTACATTAAACCTGCCCATAGTCCTATCATTTTTACTGCCAGGACAGGTTCAGTTGAGGTGGTCTCACTCCACCTCTGCCACATGGGCCACCTCCACTTCCATGGTCTGGATGATTTCTGGTGCCTCTTCCACTTTAACTACAGCCTGCTGTGCCAAGACGTAGTTCACCACCTGCATAATACTCTGATCAGACAACGTGGCCACGGCTGCCTCGCTCATAGCCTGCACGGCCTCCACGGTTTCTTCTGTGATGAGCACGGTCTCTATCTCCTCTGTGGTAGGAGGCTGTGGAGGTTGGAGTTCAGGGGGAAGTTCGGAACTGAGGATGCTGACGGCGTGCTCTACCTGCGTCCCTTGGTTGTGGAACTGCAGAGTGTCCTTCTCCAGCATGATCTTGCCGGGCAACTGATCTCCGTGGAACTTTGATATGTGCTTCCGCAGTGTTCTGGCGTCTATGTGGGCCTCCTGGCACAGCGGGCACACGTAAGGGCGCTCGCCCGTGTGAGTGCGGACGTGGCGCTTCAACGAACGAGCATCAGCCCATGCAACGCCACAGGTCAGACACTCAAAGGGCTTTACTCCTAAAAAAATAAAGAGCAACATGGCATCTGTTAAACTCAGCTATTTATAAGCATTTCAAGTGGCTGATACCCAAACCAAAATGTCAGCTGACTGTAAAAATACCACAAACAAGCATGAAAGTGTGTAGGATGTCTGATTAGACTGAACGTCTAAACAGGATGATGATGATTGAATCCCAATAATGACTCATGTTGATTATTTCCTGTTCGCTGGGGCTGTCCAGAGACATGCAGTGCCACCTACAGCTGCACTGCAGATGTGCAGATTAGGAATCTTTTCATTAAAAGCAAATCATAATTTGCTTTGGGTGACATGCTTCAAACAATGTTCGTATATTAAAAAAATAGCTTGTTTAGAATTTAGAACTATACATAGTGGCGAAACTAAAAGGTATTTTTATGGAGAACTAAGAAAATCTTTCTATTAAAAAATTTGGGGGGGGGGGGCTATGTTGGATAACAAGCATACTGTGTGTTTGTTTGTGTATAATTCATTACATACATTTCTATCACAGTTATCAGACATTATCAAGATTAATTTGTTCTGACACAGTTTAACTGATTTCGTGTCATATTTTATTACTATTTTCTGAACTAACTATAGCAAATAAACTGATAATGTGAGAAATGTTGAAGATGTCTGACATTTTTTGGTTTGACTGTATATATTTATATATAAACAAAATACATAGTTTACGTATCTAAATTATTATTAGTGTGGAAATTAACAGCTTTTTTTTTTGTGTGTGGTGAACTAAGAAAAACTATTTATTATTATCATCATGTACAAAAAACTTTTATTTTTTATTTTTATGGTCACAAAGCAAAAAAATTAAAAATCTAACAATTACATATGTATAATATATACATTATAACTAACATTCATTCATGTGATATAGGTGTGAGGGGGAGCCCCCCCATAGCGGTGCCCCTGTATGTATATATATATATATACATACAGTGCCTTGCGAAAGTCTTGCTGTTCCAACGCACGCACACACCTCTCTCGCAGAGGAGCAGCGCTTTCAGTTAAACACAGATATTAAATTCCTTCTCTAATTTTACATGCAAGTATAGCCGAAATCACAGCACAGATATTATATTTATCATATGTGTATTTGATTTCATCAGATGACGGCTCGATTATCAGGATTTTTGTGCAGATTAACATCTTAGAAGGGAGAGCTTTTAATGTAGTCTTAATGGGTCGCGTTGCTGTTACTATCTCATATTCATTACGTTATCTGACAACAGATAATCTTTATCTGAGAATTTAGCTGCATAAAAATACAGTATGTGGGCACAGAGAGGCAAACAAATCTAATAATAAATAATAAATGTACATTTTGCATGTTCAGAAGAGGAGCAAATATGATTACAAAAATGTAAACACGTTTGTGTAAGTGTGGAGCAAATAAAGAGTAGTAAACTCACAACCAACTACAAAATAGTTGTCTCAGAAACGATTGAGTCGAGAACAGATTTTCAGTCAGTGCTGCCAAAAATCTTGCAGCAAATAAAAAATATTTTTTATTATTGTTTTGGATGAAACCGTTCCTAAATCTGCATATAAATAATGTATTATCATTCTACAAAACATGTGTTTATGTATGATTCTCCACTCACCCTGGTGATTATTAATGTGGCGGCGGTACTCTCTGAGCTGTGTGAACCTCCTCCCACAGTGTTCACACTCTCTCTCCAAGTTCTGCTTCACTCTGCCCTTCTTTCCATGAGTGGCTTTCTTGACATGCCGTCTAAACAGGGCCTTCTCAAAGAACTCCTTCCCACACACATTACACCTGCCAAAAGGACAAAACACACACTTGAGAAGTCTACTTCTAACAATTGCTCAAGTCTCTCTAGAGTTCAGGTATTATATAATACAGAATCTAATTTACATGACAGTCTCTTTTCAGACCTAAGGCCATGTTTTTCATTCAGTCTAAAAACTAAATCTTTAGACTAAAATAAAATGTCATAAGAATCGATTTCATTTTCTTCTTAAAAAATAACCTTTCAAAACACCCCTATAAGAAATGAACTATTTTACTCTCACCTGAAGGGCTCTGCAACAGTGTGCGATTTGACATGCGAGTACCAGTCCTTCTTCCAGCTGTAGCATTTGCCGCAGACCTGGCACTGGAAGGGCTTTAAGCCTAAGTGCTTATTCATGTGCTGCTGCAGGTCTTTTGCTTCAAAGAAACTCTTATCACAGCTATAACGAAGGAACAAAAAGAACAAATTAAGGAACTAAACCGTTATATTGGAAAAGTGTGAATAAGTCTAATGAGTTATTTGAAGAATACTGTCGAGGGATAAGGCACTCACTGAGAACAGTGGAACGAGCGGATCTCAGGTCTGGGTTGATGTTTCTTGAGGTGTTTGCTCAGTCCGGACGCACGGTGAAAAGATGCTCCACAGGTTGTGCATAAGTACTTTGATTCACCTGTTAAACAAAGTGGTATTATGAACTACTCATTTAGCATTTATCATAATGTTACAAACAGAGTAATGCTACATTAAAACTAATGCCAAGTTCACACTGCACGATTTTTCACTCGCAGACAGGTTGATAAATCGCCGACAAATGCCCGACATCAGAAGCAAATCGGTGCTCGTTCACGCGAGTGACAATCGCGCAGTGTGAATTGTCAAAGACGCGATCTGAGGTCATCGCCGATGCGTTGCCGGACGCCTGGGAAATATTTGGCATGCTAAATATCTGGAGCTGTCACAATCCTGCTGTTTTGACTGAAAAACACATCAGCAATGACCTACAGCCAATGAAAGAGCAAGATACAGGGCATCGGGAAGCTCGGGGAAGACTATTTTTTTTGCGATTAACGTTAGTCATTTACAAACAACGTGCATACATTTTTGGCATTAGAATATACAGATCAGATAGGCTACATGAAGATGAAGGGGCTAGGGTTTTTCCTGTCAATAATATTCTTCTATAAAGGACAAAATATTTATTGAATTTTTATTTTTCATCACTTTGAGGGCTTTTGCAGGCTATAAGAAATAAACTCATTATAAAATGTACAACACGCTGGTTTCACTTTCAAGTAGGCTACTTAAATTTTTGTATATATAAATTTCCCAGAAGTAGTATGTTTGTTAACAAGTCATCTTTGTTAATTATTGTGTGTTCGGGGATGACTATAATAGACCATAATATCAGTGCAGTGTGATTCATTAATTCATAATTAATTCTAATCTCATAATGACAGAGCTCCATTAGATACTTGCATATTTACCTATTCATCTGACACAAGTAAAAGGAGTATGTGTGTGTGTGTGTGTACCTGTGTGAATGCTTGTATGCTCCTCCAGGCTTCTCTTGGTGACGAAAGATTTCTCACAGACAGTGCACTGAAATCTCTTGAGGGAGTCGTGCAGCGACCGTGCATCTTCAGACTGTGCTTGGTGGCAAAGCTCTTCCCGCAAACCTTGCAGGCGTGTGGCCTCACCCCGGTGTGGTTCAGCATATGAATGCGCAGGGAGTACAGCTTGGGCAGAGTCTTGCCACAGATGTCGCACACAAACTCCCGTTTGGTGCGGTACTTCATCTGATCTTCTGACCCCTGAGAATCTTCTGCGGCTGTGGCTCGTGTCATGCTGGCTCTCTGGGTATTCTGATGCTTGTGACGGGCCAAATGCGCTCGGAGCGAAGCTGCATACTGGAATTCCTTGTTGCAAATCTGCGAGGACAAAAGAAAGGTCAGAAAAATAACCAAAATGCATAAAGATCAGGCTAGAATTATTACTTTTTATTCAGCCAATGGGAACATACACTGCACTTGAAGCTGCGAGTCTTCTCGTGTTTCAGAGCGTGCATGATGAGGGCGTACCGCCTGTGGAACACCAAGCCACACTCGTTACACGCGTGTTCTCCCTCCGCGGCTCCTCCTGGGTCTCCCTGTAGTGCGCCTCCCTCCACAGTCTCTGGGTGGTCTGCAACATGCTCCGGTTCCTCTGCTAAAGCAGCTTCGGCATCAGAAGCAGCCTCCAGGTTCGTCTCTGAAAACTCTTCAAGATTCTTCTTGGCAGACTGAACCGGTCGGCCTCTCCTGGCAAATTTCTGAGGTGTCTGGGGACACAGTGTGATTCTAATTAGACAATCTGGCTGACTGCCTTTGAGTGCATTTTTCTATCTTAATACTTTTCTCATTGAGCAACATCATAATATTGGGGTTAATGACAAATAATAGCATCTATGATGATGATGATGATGATTAAAAAAAATCTAGTTTAAAATGCATGTGCCATGATTTTGGGCTGAACTCCTTTATAACTGAACTCCTTTTTAATTGTGCAAAATATTTACACCATTTTCAAGCAAAGTTAAAATTGAAAGACTGTGGTGAAAATATGTAACATTTAAAAATATAGAATAACATTTTACTTCAATTAATACATAAGTGTAAAATTCTAAAAATATATTTTAAGGTAAAAAAGCATTTTTATTATCATTTTAAATATCATTAATTTTCTGATTATAAATATAATTAACATCAATTCAAATATTGATAAGCGGTGAAGCAGTTTTGTTAAAATATTTTTTTTCTAAGAAATAATAAATAATTCGATTTTACTTCACACAATACATGAGTCAGATCTAAATTGTTATATCAAGACATATTTTCAAGGTAATACCATTTTTGTTTTTGAACAAATATCATGAATTATTTTGTACATAAATACTACATTTTTGGAGAGTTTTTATCCTCACAAGTTCTGCATATTGGCAGCTAATAGATTTGATTATGCCATTATTTATATGAATTATTATTTGTTAATTTATTAATTACTTAAAGTCTTTGTTTCAAGAATTTCATTCTTTTAATGAAGACTGCTTCCCCATAATGATCTCAGGACACCAGTAGAGGCTTTGCAAAAGCATGAAACAAGGCCACATAGGGGGCACTCCCGAGCACCATTTTAACCTGTTAACTGTCACGCCCATTTTTGAGTGTAGGCCTGCAAATGTAATGTCGAAATTCAAATTAATATAATTCCGGAACGCTTTTGAATATGATCCTCATTCTGGTCTTGTTTTAAAGAAGAGACTTTGAAGTTTCTTGCACAGGTGTCTGTAGTTTAAAAAATTAGTTTACAAAAAAGTTATAGATATTTAAGTTTATTGTAATAAAAAAACAATAATAAATAATATTTTATATTTTATTAAAATAACATATCAATAAAAATTTGGTTCACCCTAAAAATTATATGAAATAAAAGCTATAGGTCTAAAGAAGTTGTGTTCCAAATTTGAGACTGATATCATAAAAAATGAGATTGTGAGCCGTTATACCAACAAAGGCCACTAGGTGACATTCATGTCCAATTGATGATTCCTAAAGGACACTTGGAGACCACTTGACCTCACACCACAGCAAAGATTGATATCCTTTTTTTATTATTTAAAAAATTGTGTTCAAGATGAAAAAACAAAAAAAATAGTTTGGATTATTAACATAAAACTGAAGTTTAAGTGATTGTAAGTGTGTTTATTGGCTTTTCATAACTCCTGGTATACCTTTGATTTTTTGCTACCTTCTGTTGTCACAAATTAATACATTATTGTCACTACATAATATTTCCTCCAAAACAGTGGTCAAATATGAAAAGTACACATAGAGCTTCAACGATATATCGCTTTTGTCAATATTAGATCAGATTAAGTGATTGTAAGTGTGTTTATTGGCTTTTCAATAAACTCTGGTATACTTTAGATTTTTTGCTACCTTCTCTTGTCACAAATTAATAAATTATTGTCACTACATAATATTTCCTCCAAAACAGTGGTCAAATATGAAAAGTACACACGTAGAGCTTTCCAACGATATATAGTTTGTCAATATTAGATCAGTTTAAGTATAGGATATAATTGTTTTAACCATGCAATGGCAAATGGGCCCACCGGTGGGCCAGTGACAGTTAACAGGTTAAGCCATAAAATGACAGATGGGCCTCCCTGCGGTCCTGTGGACCTCACAGATATGCCAAGTCCAAAAGGGCACCATTTGGGACAGGGCCATCATCACATTTAAAATGAGTTGTATGTCGAGTGAATGAGAGTTGCATACCTTTGTAGGAGGTGAGGTGCTTTTCTCTTCCTCCTCTGTCTCAAGTCCCATATGAAGACGAACATACCCTCCTTCCTTTACGGATCGCTTTCTCAGATATCTCTTGTTGGGATCTAAGCATTCCTCTTCTTTTTGCTCTCCATCTGCAGCAGATGCATCCTCAACACCCTCCATCTCCGCGGGCTCCTCCTCTGAAGAAAGAGGCGGCGGCGGTTCCTGTTGCTTCAATTTAGGTGGTCTTCCTGGCCTCCGTTTCACTGGTGCAGGGGCTGGCTGTGGCGTTGCTGCAGGCTCTGGTTGACGTGTTGGTTCAGCCACCTGGGGCTCATCCTCCACAGCAGGTGGCGCTGCTGGAGCTAAATGCACAATCTCAGAAACATCTGTTTTGCCTGGATCCACACTAATGAGAAAGGCTCCGGTCTGCAAGCTCTCTGCAACAGGTGTGTCACCAATCATTGGCTCCTCTACTGACCAACAGGCCTGTACTACAGCCAGGGACTCACCTGAACCTGCCTGGCCAGAGTGAGTGACCAGAGTCATGGTATTGCCCTCCTCCACCTGGCCGCTGTGGGCCACCATGGCAAGAGACTCAGCTGAGCCAGCCTGTCCGCTATGAGTGACTACAGTCATCGTTTCACCATCTATGGTCGCACCAGCAAGCAACGCCAGCGATTCAGCTGTCCCGATTTCACTTGTGATTACAGCCAGGGACTGCCCTTCTCCAGGTGTGCCTTCACTCTGCATAGTCACTACATAGGTTTCGGAAGCGGTGGATGTGACTGGCTGAGGGGGCGCAGGTTGGCTGGATACCACAGTGTGAATATCTCCTCTCTGGTAGACCGTCAGCTTCTGCTCTTCCACTTTCTTATGCACGGACTCACAGATCTGAAGCACTTCCGCCATCAGTAAGTGCCGTGCCAGTGTGGCGACCTCTGCCATCACGCAAAAGTTGAAGGTCAGATTGGAGGTGTAGGCAAAATCCAGTAATGGCAGAAAACTGGCCTTGCTGAACCCTGGCAGGTAAATCAACAAAAAAGAAACAATTGCAATTCAAACAATTCATACAATATTCTCAAATAGCACCCCAATAATTTAAACAGTTAATGTTCTCATACTAATTACAAACTAGCTAGGGAACATTTCTATATAGGCAACATTTTACACATTCGAGGTTGACAAATGTATTTTTTATGGCAATTGCCAGTCTGTAAAAGAAACAGATTTTTTCTTTAGATAGCAACTTTATTTTGTGATCCCAATATTTTTTTTTTACAAATAAATGAATAGTTTAAAACAATGATCATCCGAGGATTTAACACCTGGATTTGCTATTATCTGAACAGGAACAGGAAAACCGAATAGGAAAACTTTATGGCTTTTCCTAACAATGGCCGACCAATATATTGTCATCACAGGTGTGCTCCCAAAGTCAAGATGTGAGTTCTTCATCCCAGAATGTACTGCAATTTGCTCAGTAAAAAGTTTAATCCAAGATGGCAGATGAAGCTGAATAAAATTGTTAAAAAGAATAGTAGTATTAAAAAGAACTATAATAACTACCTCACCATAATATTTTATGTGCAATATATTTTTCTGCACATTAAATTAAACGTTTTCAAAGTGTTAATAGAGTTGCTGCCCATGAATAGTGTTTCAGATTAGCCACTTTGAGGTCATATTTTGGTTTGGATGCTGTTTATGGAAACAGAACTGTGATGTAGCTCACTGGAGTTAGGAACAGAGGTTATATTTAAAGGCAAAGTTCACCCACAAATGAAAATTCTGTTATAATTTTTTTCAACCTCATGATGTTCCATAACTTTAATGACTTTCTTTTGTCAAATAAAAGTGTTTTTTAAAGAATGTTGGTATCCAAACACTTTAGGTACAACTGACTTCCATTGTATGGAAGTACTTTTTTCTCAGCATTTATTTTATGCTCCACAGCAGAAGAAGAAAGTAAGCTATACAGCTCTGGACTGACATGAGGGTGAGTAAATGATAACAGAATTTTCATCTTTGCATGAACTATACCTTTAAATACTTAATGAAATACATATTATGAAACATACATCGACTTGTCTTTTACTTTGTTTCATCATTTCAATCAACAGCACGGTGCATTTTCTCACCAGAGAGATCAACGACAGCTTCATGACTGGACACAGCACCCTTTTCCACAAAGAGCTCGTAGAAATAATCACTGCAGGAGGCCAGGACAGCTTTATGTGCGCGATGCTCCTCACCCTCAATAAGCAGGGTAACATCACAGAACTCATTATTCATTCTCTGCTGGTTCAACTTGTCCAGCATCGTCTGCCCATGCTTTGTTAAGAACTGCTTGACAATTCCCTTACTGTCCACCTGTAATACACAATATATTTATCATATGCATAAATACATTAAAAACATCAAAAATAATACTTGTTTTTATATTCATTGTAATTTAAAACAACTAATATTTACTGTATCAACAATTGAAAGTGATTTCAATATCCTCATCTTTTAATATCAAGATGCTATTGTACCTGGAATAATATAAATTAAAATCAAAATGTCAGGAAATCAATTTTAATTCAGTGACACAAATGGTATACTTTACTTACAAACACCAATTCGTGTTTATCAACTGCATTGGACTGCTCCGAATCCAAATCATAATTTGCCTCGTCGTCTTCTTCCTCGCTGGCACATACGGAGGTCTTTCGTCTGGCTTGTTTGGTGGCATCTTCAGCATTTCCTCTCCCCTTCTCCTGCTTGCTTTGGCAGTAACTGCACTCTCTGATGCAGTCCTTCACCTGCTTCAGCACGCCTGTCATAAGATGGTTAGGTTTAGGTTACACATGATAACAGATGTTGTCTCAAAACCCTAAATATAATATTTCCAGGTCTATCTCAGAAATGTTAAGTTGATTCACACTTGGATAATAAAAAGCCATTCAGGGTATGATGATCCCCTTTGTGTACTGCTTGCATAGTCTGCCACACACACATAAACACACACCACACTTATTGAATATTTTAGTGATTTCAGTGTAGTATAAGTTGTTCAGCAGAGGGTAGTACTAATACCATCCGTGGGTGCAATGGGTAACTTGTCAGACTTCCAAAAATGACAGAACACAGTACTACTGCAGCAAAAGTGACAGCAAACCTCAAAATTCACCTTGAAGACCCTGTTTCCTCAAAAACCGACCACAGAGAACACACATGAAATAGCTACAATTGCAAAAACCTTAATCACGGACACCAATTATAAATTGCAAAAAAACTAATATGGTGTCACAATCATAAAACCAGGACAGCTGGAGCACCACGATGAACTTCAACATCTGCCCTGGCCAAACAAATCTCCTGACTTGTATATTATCAAACCACTTCGGACAGTTTTGGAGATAATTCTATTCCCTCCTCCATCAAGCAGTTGGCAGATGATATTATAAACATTCATCTGGAGACTATACAAAAGGTGTATGAATCTATTCTAAGAAGGTTGGAAGCACTATTAAATGGAAATTAAGTTGCCTAAGTGTTCGTGTCTTACTACATATTTATATATTACAGAGAGAGTATCATAGAGACTCTTAGATAAGTATACGTATATATATATATATAATATACATGGAGAGACTATACAATTGTAGCAACCTTAACTTACTTGTCACCTGCTTGACATACAACCTAAAGACAAGAAGAGTTTAAGCGAGTCCAGCGGTCGCACAGCTGGAAAGCTCTGCTGTCATTACATTAGTGATTAGTGTACCTCTCCACCAGTATTTCTGGGAGATGATTTCCCATGTTTGCTGCTGGTTGAGGTGTTCCCCTCCGGACGTGATGTGCGCCTCCGTGATGAGTTCCTTCCGTCTCTCGGCCTGTAGCACCACTTCCAGCTCCGTGAATTCATCCAGGCCTTTCTGCCGCCTCTGATAATAAAGAATCCCACTGCGCACTATATAACAAGCAGCTGCTTTCCGGATCTTTCTCTTGGTGTTGCCGTGCGTGCCCGGTGCGTAAGGCTCACGTTCATCAGTCAAGTAGCGCTGGATGGCTAAGTAACTCTCCTCGCTCGACATAACCCCGATTAATGAAGCTCACTCAACAGAAACGAGACACATCAGCCAATGAAAGCTATTCTCGAACGTAAAATTCAACAAGCTATTTTTTTCAGCCCGTTTTCACTTCCATAGATGACACGGAAGCGTATCGAGTGTGATATTTCTGAAATGTTTTCCAAGGGGGAACGTCAGTTCTTGACCGTGTGGTGTGGACTTGTCTGAACAGACAAAATGGCTGCTGCACAACCGGATGTTGCGTTTGAAATGGCGGAAGCGGTGACTAGCACTTCACGTGTAGGGCACTCACGGTAACAGTAGAGAGCGCTGTTTACCAGCAATACTAAGCGTAGGCATTTGTTGTCATCTGTTTTTGTTTTCCCCCGTTTTAAAAAAATGTATTTAATTTAATTATTTAGTCCCATCACATATACGTTTTTTTTAAATCATTTCGTACTGTTTAAAGCTTGTAAAACAGCAAAACATAAAATTAAGATAAACATAAATATGAAAGAAAAAAATAATAATACCAGGTCAAAAATTGCTATATATTATTAGGTCAGTTTCATAAATGTGAAAATGTTTAGAATTGTTATTGTTTTTAAAAGTTTCTTATTTTGTGATCTCATTAGAATTGCTGTCATTTGTTACTGAATTGTTATAAACAAAATGTTTAAAAAAAAAAAATGTTTTAAGTGCTGGGAAAAAAAAGTTTGTTTGAAAATTTGAATATACTTAAGATATACATTAATTATGTTTTAATCGTAAATTATTTAAGCCTTTTATGTAAAGGGCTCCTATACACTGGAACATGTTACCAACTGAAATAAAAGAAGAACATGACATAAAGTGTTTTATAATGATTTCAGCACTGGTTTGAAATAAATGAGAGCTGTACGAATGTTTACTGAATTTGAATTAATTGTTTTCATTTTCTAAGTATATATTGCCTGTAAAATAGTTCTCCAGTCCAAACCCTAAAACAGGTAATCAGTCTATATTGTTATTTATTTATTGCAAGAAAAGCCTTTCTAGGGACTCGAGATGCAAAATATCATATGCTATACTCTCTATGTACTTTGCATATTTTTCAACTTCTTCTGGTTAGAATCATGATTTATGTTTTCAATATTTCAATACTGATTCAATATTTATCATAATTTTTTATTTTATACATCAATATTTATTTATAACCCTCCATAGTAATGGGCAAAAACTGCAATTTATTTGTAGTGATCTGGCCTATATACTTTATGAATTAAATCAGAAATTAAATTATTTTCAGTAACATTTGTTGTTTTCTTTATCTCAAGTGTTATTTGAGCTGCTTTAGGTTTTCTAGGTACACAATTAATGTAGATAAACTTAAAGCATTGAAGGTAAATTATGTACAGGGTAAATAGTGGTAAATACTGTTTGTACTGTAAACAGCAACGTGCAGCGTCTAGTTTACACTAAATTTATAGATGCTACGCAGGTAAAATGTAAATAAAAGTAACATGTTATTTGTACTCTGTGTAAATAGTCTTAGCAGTAGTGGACGGTTAGCAAAAACCGCTGTCCTGACATTTTATCCTACCCGTCAGATTTTCCTACCTCGGTTTACTGCGCATGCGCACATCAATATCGCATTCTTTTTCTCATGCTGAACAACAATATTTAATGTATCTGCATTACTGCAAGGGTAGGTTTAGGTTTGGGGTAGGTGTAGATGTTAATAAAAACACAATCTAATTGGTAGAAAAAATATATTTCTAATTGGTTTCCGGTAGTTGTATCCCATCCACCCACAACCACGAATATATAACACGTAATTACTGTATGTGCATTACTGTAAGGGTAGGTTTAGGGTTGTGGTAGGTGTACACATTAATAAAACATAATTTAACAGGTAGCATTTTTCGTTGTCGAATTGTACTACCCACTGTTTTAATGGGAGGTACCTAAATCTGACAAGGTAAGTTACGTTAGGACAAAACGACAGAACACCGCCTTTCCCCAACACGTTTGGGTATTTGCATTTGATGTAAATAGACACTACCACAATTCAAATCTTTTTTCATCTGTGTAATAACCTTACATCTGGTTGCATTGATCGAAGCTCTAACTTCCTCTGACATTGATTGTGAGATGTGTTGTATTCCTCATGCTGGAACACCGACAGAGATAACTGAGAAGCCAGCACCTCTGTAGCGGGTTGCCAGGCAACCAAAATGACTCATCACCTACTCCTCTGTGAAGGCTTGTTAGCAGCAACGGTTTGTCCACAGAACATTCGTCTGTCCTTATCACTGACACATTCCTTCCACTGAGAAGACCCATTTAGTCCCCTGCACACTTCTGACCTGCTGAACTGATAAAGTCATGACTGAAATACACACACACGTACATTTCACATGAATCATGTAACAGTAAATACAAATAAAATGATGAAAATAACATTATCTATCTATCTACCCATCTATTTAGCTTGCTAGAATACCCACGAAACAACTTGGGAACACAGTAACTACATAGAACACCCCATAGCTCAACATATATTTGTGTAGTACATTTTGTGCTCTGCGTATGAAAAATGACCTTAGCACTGAAAAACGTGACAAGACTAATCTATCACCACCAGCCTCCTGCGCATCTTTATTAAATATGCATGTTCTACATTTTTTATTACGCTTTCTTTGAAAAATAGGGTAAAATTATGATGTTATTGACCTTGAAAGGTCATTCCGGTAATATACATGGCTATGAAATATAAAACATATTTGCTGTGGATTTATAGTACCGCTGCACTGATATAAACAGTCAAACCTGGAGCACAGATACGGAGCAGAGAGAAGTCAAAAGAAAAAGAAAGTACATTATAAATGACTGACTGACTGCTAAGTATCATCTCAAACATAGAAGATAGAAGTTAGACAAATGTAGACAGCAGGAAGTGAGCAGAAATGGCCTGTTACAGATATGACATTAAGATATATAATAGGCTATAAACATACAATGTCACACACTTCCCTATTCGAATGGATTCAGGGATTTAGTATGTTTATGTGTATACTTATATAACTAAGATTTATGAATATTTACACCAGCCTTTCCTAATTTACAGACATATATTTACAGCAAAATGTGACTTATGGAACAAAAACGCCAAGGGCCAATTCAAAGCAGTTAGGTGTAATGGAAAATACTCCACATTCTCTTAAAAACAGAGGCTGCTTTGTCACTCTGGCTCCTAATGAACAATAATTGGCAATAGTTAAGCTGGGAAAATGTTTGTTTGTCTTTCTCACACCCAGATATGGGTGTCTGTGGAAAGTGATTCTGAAAAAAAAAAAAGTTGTATTTATTTATTATAATTAAATAATTGTAATGATTATGATGATGGTAGTAATAGCTGTAATAATGTTGATAATTATTTTCAGAAATAAGCTATGCCGTATGACCGCAACAATTATATTTGATCATGATCTCATGTTATAAATATTTTGTAATGTAAAACTTGTATGCTTACTGTATGAAGGGGAAACACTCATGTTCTTTTACAGTTGCTTGACAGCCAGAGCAAAATTCATTATACCCTATGCACTGTGGGTAATAGCAATGTAGCAATGTTAAATGTATCACTTTTATTTAATGATAAAATACTCTCTCCTATCCCAGCTTTAAGAAAACTGTTTAAAAAGACAAAAAGTTTTTGTAATACCTTTTTGCAATGTTAGTGGCATAGAAATGATACACTATACTTTTAAATCAGCCAAAGCCACAACACTTTTTGTTTGTTTGTCAAGTGAAGTGGCTTGCAATAAATACCGAGTATGTGACTAACACTTCCTTTCACTGGAATGAACTGGTTTGCTGGGATCAGGCTCAGTCCTTTATATTTCCTCAGCTTCAACACAGCTTCAGCTGACCAAATACAGGCATAAGATACCAGAGAAGAGCTGCACTGAACACAACTTAAATACTGAGTACTGACAGGGATGAATGAATGGATCTAGACATGGGACGAGGTAGAAATAAAGAAACATGCCTGAAATCCTGAATAAAGGACAATGTAGAAAAATAAGGGGAGTGAAGTATAACAGAGAGAGGGAAAACTAAATCTGTGCCACAGATGAAAATGTTATTGGTTAGAAGTTGCTCTTTCATATCTTAGAAGACTGAATGGAGTTCAGTTTCATTTAAAGGTATAGTTCACACAAAAATCACAATTCCCATCCTCATGTCATTCCAAACTTGTATGATTTTCTTTCTTCTTAAAAGTGTGTTTTTCTATACAGTGAAAGTCAATGGGGTTTAATGTTATTCTGAAATATCTTCTGTTGTTTTCAGCAGAAAAAAAGAAAGTCATAGTTTGGACATGTTTGGAATGACATCAGGGTAAATTATAACTAATATTTTCATTTTTTGGTGAACTACCCACTAACTATGAACTTTGTCTCAGATTCCTTATAAAAAAAAGACACAACAGAAACTAGGAGACACACGTGAGATCACCCAGAAGCAAAAGTATTTCTCAAGGGATCTCATTTCGTCACATTTCTTTCCTATGGGATCAAGGCTGAGTATGTCTGGCTGAGCAGACAGAGTTTTCCATCAGGGGTCACCTGGGAGAGAGAAAGAGCATCTGCTTAGATTTCTCTCTCTGTAATAAGAGAACCCATTTATAAGACATGCATGTACTCTCTGGGCAGACAAGAAGAAAGTGGAAGAGTATGACATGGACTATTGTGTCATTCAGGGACAGAGATAAATGTACTGTATGTAGCAGTTTAAGTTTGCTTGTATATATGTGTCTGTGTTTGCTCTTGCGTTCAGAACATCATAGACACTAGGGAGTCTGCAGACAGTGTGTGTGGGTGAAAGAACGTACTGATAAACCCTGTTCACAAGGGTACATATTAGTACAAAAATGTTACATATTAATACCTTTTGAAAGGGTAACGCTTTATCTTACAGAACAGTGTACTTAACCAAGCAAGTGCTGTAGTATAAGGTAACTAGGTTAAGCTTAGGTTTAGGGGGTAGGTTCCGGGATAGTACCTAGTTATTATCAAGTTATTGTAATCGCTATAATTAGTACATACTATGTCCTTACAAAAGTGGACTGTAAAATGAGGTACTACCATTTTTGATTTTTTTATAATCAACCCGTACATTGAGTTTGACTTGTTCTAAATCCAGAATACTCCTTTAATTCGGGGTACAATAGATGATAATTTGGTTTCTGTTTTCCTGTGGGGAAGTAAAAGGATATGAGGTTTCCGTGAGGTCACCAAGGAAGACAAACTGTTTAAACTCTTTCAGAGGATGTACAGTCTTGAATCAACACAACCAACCCCGATGTTCTCCAGAAGTTCATGATAATACCCAGCTTATAAAATGAATACAGTTGTCCGTATATGTCAGATGATCAAAACGTGGAGTTCTTGAATAGGATAAAAGCTTCCTCAAATGTTTTTTTTTGTGCTGACAAAGCAGAAAGCTGCTCCACTACTTCACAACATCATCTGTCTCTCTCTGACTAACCTACGTTTAAAGTGTTACATAAGAGTGCAAAAGGTCATGTGAGGAGGTTTTGAGTATTAAAAAGAATGCAATGTCCAACTCATGGATGAAGTGCCCTGTTCAAACTGTGTCCAGGAGAGGACGATGTATGCTACAAGGTGACTTTCTGTACTGCTGGAAAAATCCCAGAGGCACCAGGAGTTTACGAGCCTGGAAGTAACCTTGAAAGATCAGCGAGACCTCCTGAAAGCATGTTTATGATATTCAGCCTATACAAGTGACTAATCACAAGCTAACCATTAACACAAATAACTCGTTTTTGATCTTTGCATTACAAATCTGCTCATGAACTGCTCATGTGTAACCTAAAACTTCTGCAATAAAACCGAAGATAGAACTAACACAGATACATGGATTCTATTAATGGGATCTATTGTTGGTGGTTTGGTCAGGGATAATTTATGATGCTTTGGGAAACAGGGAGAGCTGGTAAGAGAACAGGGAAGAGTTTAGTTTAAGACCCTGTTGGGAAAATGGAGATGCTGTCTTTCCATGGGCTCATAGCCAAAGCATGGGATTAGTAACACCCTGAAATTCCCCCGCACCCCCCTACTCCATTACGCAAGCCAGTCATGGACTCCCATGCCTTGAGAGTGGAGATTTAATAAAGTGTTGCAGGATCAAAATACTGCCACTGTTTCCATTGACTTCACTGTCTCTCACACCTAATATACGTGTGTTGTCAAACTGAAGTCTCCAAGCAGAACAAAGGTAATATACAAAATGAATTGCACATAATTCTTATTCAAGAGTTTGAGGTCAGTACATTTTTTTTTTCTTTTTTTAAAGAATCTGATTTAAAAACTTTTAAAGAATCTGTTTAAAAACTTTATTCAGCGAGGATGCATTGGATCAAAGGGGAAATGGCATTTATCTTACAAAATATTTATTTAGATAAATGTAGTTCTTTTGAACTTTATATTCTTTGAAAAAATCCAGTGGAAAATGTATCATGGCTTACATAAAAATATAAGTAATGTTTCTTGAGCCTCAAATCAACATATTAGAATGATTTCTGAAGGATCGTGTGGCACTAAACTGGAATAAAAATGAAACACTGCCATCACAGGAGGAATAAATAACATTTTTAAATATATTAAGATGAAAAACGGTTGTTTTAAATTGTAATAATATTGCACAATATTACTGTTTTACTGATTTTACAGATATTAGATCAAATAAATGCAGCCTTGATGAAAATCTTACTGACCTCAAAAGTTTGAACAGTAGCGTATGTCTTTAAAATTGATATTATTGTGTCGAAAAACATATTTGGTAGAAAAAGACATGCTTTTAACTCGACATATAGCATTTCTCAGAAAATATATGAATAAATTGCTTTGGCTTTAATAATGACAACATAAAATACATTTATTTAATTTTACATTGTCTTTATAATTTCATGTATAAATGCAAAAATACAAGTACTAGAATATCACATCCACCCTAATTTAAAATGTATTAATTAATTGAATGAATGAATGAATGAATGAATGACATTTTAATTAAACAACATAAATAAATCAGGGGGTATCACTGTCTTCTCCAGTTATTTTGGTCAGTGGCAACACATACCTAAACTGAGGTAATAAAGATTAATTTGGGGCCGGTCACAGCATCTCAATTGCTTGTGTCATTAAACGCTGTAAAACTGTGATTCATGCACTTCAATCTAGCAACCATGCAGTCACTACTACACAATGCGGCCCCTAATAATAAGCCCTTTGTCAGCTGACTCTCAAATCACACTGAGAGCAAACAGGCGGTACTGGTTCGTCTGGTATCTCGGGGCCTCTCTGTTTCCCAGAATGCACCAGCAGGCTGCTTCCCGAAGGACCACAATAGATGTGACCTAATGCTGACTGTGCTTGGATGGATGTGATGCGAATAAAACATTCACAAACCACTCATTTGGAAACAAGCTATTCATATGCAAAGCTCTATCAGAGGCTGAAATCAGCATACTTTGTGTGCTTTGTTCCCTTTAAAACATCGTAAATAGGCTGCAATAAAATTTAAATATGCTGTTCATGGAAAATAACCTGAGAACACAATTCTTGGAGACTCCTAGTGTATCCCTACTAGGAATGATGAAAAGAAATGTGGACAGATTTCTTAGAAATGGTTCATTCACCTGTAGCTCTGCCTACTCTCGTGAACACGCACCTTGAAGTACAGAACGTTTATTACAGTCATTGAACTTTGTCAAGGTCTTAGCTCACTGATGTGATCGAAAATACAACATTTCGAGTGATTTAAAGTAAGGAGGAAAATGACAAGAGCAAAGATCAGAAACACTGAATCTTCTGTCAATTTAAAATTTGACCTTGAAATGTGAAGGTCGCTGTGTGATGTGTTCTTGTGTACTCTTTGCGTTGTTGTACAGGTATGAGCGTAAGCCAATGAAAACTTGATGACAGCTTGGAAATGAGACATTATCAGGCAGGATTCTGGCTTTTGCCTTTCCTGTACTATAGGCTTGAATTGTGACTGGACACAAAGAACAATGGAGTAAGGAGGTGAGCAGAGGAAGGGGGGAGGACAGAAAGAAGGAAAGAGGAGGGAACAAGCAGGTTGTGGAGTATGTAAGGTCAGCAGTAGGGATGGGTATCGTTAAGGTTTTAACGGTATTACTACTCTTATCGATACTGCTTATCGGTCCGGTACTTTAACGGTATTCTTATCGGTACTTTTTGTTATTTATATATATACACATACATACACATATGTATGAAATATATATTTCTATGATAGATTAGCAGCTTAATTAACATGGCTTTATATTCTGAAATGTTAAATAAATATTTCATTAAATAAATATAAAACATAAATTTGTAAATGCACCAGTGTGCAGGCATTTTTTGTGTTTTATATACATAAGATAAGATAGAGTAAGAACATGAACAAAGAAACAAAGTTAAATAAACTGACAAATATACCATTTGTCATACTATAAAACAAATGTAAAAAAAATAAAAAAACAGTGCTTTCAGTAGCTTTTTTATCTATGATGGTCTACTAACATTAATGTTCAGGTAAGTAATAGCTACAAAATAAATCTAAAAGTGATCAAATATAAATGAACACTGCATAGTTTTCACTGTATATATTGATAGATTAATGCTTATTAAAGCTATTACTTTATTCAGATTAAAAGTGATTTTGTCTTTGTATTTTGTTCTTTGATTAACATTGAAGAAGCTCCAATCTGTCACTGAGACAAAATATTGACACAATTTTCTCTATAAACTGTGTTTTAAGTGATACATGCTTTGTGTGTATTTGATCAAGCTCAAAGTGTACTTTGCTTGTCTGTTTTGGACGCTCGCGCACACACACACACACACACACACGCACGCACGCACACACACTTCAGCCTGAGGAACAGCGTCTCTCGTGTGGATTGTACTTTCAACGTTTTATTATCAAACATGTCCAGCAATTTAGCAACTGTAAAGACAGCATTTTACAACAATCGACAGACGATTGATCTGATTCTGACGTTCAGTTTTACCGCGGTCAAGCCAGCCGCAGTTCAGAAAAACACGGTCAAGCCAGCCGCGATTGAAATTTACGTGCGCGTGTATTACAATGACTACGGTAATCACAGGAACAACACAGAGGAGACGCGCTTTTAGAGCGCTTTTCTTCTAGACGCCCAGAACTGAGATATAATGACATTTTTCGTGATCTTTTTTTTTGTACATCTTTTAATAGCAGATGTGTTATTATTCTTGTCTTTGGCTGTTCTGTATTACTATATTTTTCTACCTTTCAAATCATTGCAAGATTCATAGAAAAAGAGATATGGGACATTATTCGATTTAGAGGGGTATAAACACCAGGTTTCTAATAAGTACAAGAAATGAATGGTCAGTTCTTATATGGAACGTCCCATACTATATGCACACCTCATATGAAACCATTTTACTGCAGCATTTTTGAGATATGGGACATTAATACATTTTGAGGAGTATAAAGACCCCATTTTTAATAAGTACAAGAAATGAATGGTCAGTTCTTATATGGGACGTCCCATACTATATGCACTCCTCATATGAAACCATTTTACTGCAGCGTTTCTGAGATATGGGTCATTAATACAATTTAAAGAGCTATAAAGACCTAATTTCTAATAAGTACACGAAATGAATGGTCAGTTCTTATATGGGACATCCCATACTATATGCACACCTCATATGAAACCATTTTACTGCAGCATTTTTGAGATATGGGACATTAATACATTTTGAGGACTGTAAAGACACCATTTCTAATAAGTACTAGAAATGAATGGTCAGTTCTTATATGGGACATCCCATACTATATGCACACCACATATGAAACCATTTTACTGCAGCATTTTTGAGATATGGGACATTAATACATTTTAAAGAGCTATAAAGACACCATTTCTAATAAGTACACGAAATTAATGGTCAGTTCTTATATGGGACATCCCATACTATATGCACACCTCATATGAAACCATATTACTGCAGCATTTTTGAGATATGGGACATTAATACATTTTGAGGACTATAAAGACACCATTTCTAATAAGTACACGAAATTAATGGTCAGTTCTTATATAGGACGTCCCATACTATATGCACACCTCATATGAAAGCATTTTACTGCAGCATTTTTGAGATATGGGACATTAATACATTTTGAGGACTATAAAGACACCATTTCTAATAAGTACTAGAAATTAATGGTCAGTTCTTATACAGGACATCCCATACTATAAGCACACCTCATTCCAGTATAATTTTTGAGAACATTAACACATTTCATTTCCTTTTCAGCAGAGTCCCATTAGGCATAAGGGAGGCATATGAGTAATGAGAGAATATTAAGACAAGACATTTGGTGGTTAATAGATGGTCAGTTCCTCATCTTCCATCTATTTCTCGCCATTCTATCAGTCATTCATCCTCATTTTGACTGACACCATTCTTCTGTACATTTGGGCTTCACTTCATCTGAAAACCGATGGAAATTTACTGCAGCATTTTTGAAGGTAAGGAAGATTTTAAGTATTAAAGACACTATTCAATAATGCGTACACAAATTAATGGTGTTATTATATACATCATATGTATGCATTCCATGCCTCCAAACTTTTTACAGCATTTTGTTAATATAATGACTATTTCATAATTGTTCCTCATTATATACATACCATGTTCAAACATGAAATTATTTTATATTGGGAATATAGATGCATTTTTATTCATTTAGTTAATAAAAGTTGTATTGTTGTTGTTGAAAGGGAAACCTCGAACAAAATAAAAAACAAAGCATTTGACGTTGAATTGCTAAATTACGGACACCATTTCAATAACCATTTCTGGTCGTTGCAGCTGTTCATATAGGACATCCCATACAGACACCTCTATGAAACTGTTTTACCGCAGCGTTTATTGTCTTATAATACAGTTTTTGACATATTCGTTTCAACTGTAGCACGAATTACATCGTGAGTCATGGGACAGCCCATATGCACACATTTCTAGAAAATGCAGCATTTTGAGCATGCAGGACTATACCATTGTGGAGTACTATCAGTTCTACGCATCTGTCCCACACGGAGGCGCCATCATGTATGTGAGAAGCAGCTTGAGTACGCATATCAAAGAGCCATAATAATCCATTTATACACACCATTATCCGACCATGACATGGCTATCATTTTTACAATAAATGACTGCATCCATACATTTGAGGACATGTAAGAGACTGTTGGTTTTTTATTTACTAGAAACATGGACATTTCAACAGTAGAAATCACCATAGCATCCCGAAAGCAGCAATATGCTATGAAAGCAGACAGAGCAGCGAGATAAGAGACACTACATTTGTTTACAGACAATAATGAATGGTCCATGAATGTTTCATCTAATACACTCTCATATGGTACTCATATGATTTTACTGCAGCGTTTTTGAGATATGGGACATATACAGATTTATTGTATACCATTTCCTAAGTAACAACAACAAGTGAGGTCACTGAATTATACCAGCACATCATATGAAATAGACAGCATCAGCATTTTTTGCATTTATGAGACATTTAACATAAAGACACCATTAATAATTTCACGAAATTAATGGTCAGTTCTTATATGGGACATCCCATACTATATGCACCTACCTTTGAAACCATATTACTGCAGCATTTTGAGACATGGGACATTAATTATTGAGGACTCAGAACACGTCATTCTAAGAACGCACGGTCAGTCATATGGGACGTCATATGCACTCATATGAAACCATTTACTGCAGCGTTTCTGAGACATGGGTCACATTCATTTTAGAGCTATAAAGACCTAATTTCTTACACGAAATGAATGGTCCGCATATAGGACATCCCACATATGCACAGAATCATGAAACACATTTTCATACCATATTGAAGAGCAGACAATAATACATTTTGCAAGAATAAACAAGCTCAGTTGAATGCTCGAAATGCCATTTGACTGAGATCAACTGAGGACAGCATTGATAACTATGCTGCACAGAGATGGATTTAAGACTATAAAGACACCATTTATAATAGAAATGATGAATGGTCAGTTCTTATAGACCATAGGATATGCTACCAAGATATGAAACCATTTTACTGCAGCGTTTCTGAGATATGGGACATTAATACATTTGAGGACTATAAAGACATTTCTAATGCACAGAAGAATGGTCAGTTTTATGGGACGACCATATTATATGCACACCTCATGAAACCATTTTACTGCATTTTTGAGATATGATTAATACATTTGAGGACACCATTTCATTACAGACATCTTGAACACGGTCACTTAAGACACTGTTATAACACCATATGAATGCTTCAGAGATTACCACACATTTAGAGGTAGCAGTCATTTCCAATAAGTACAAGAATGAATCAGTTCATAGATACCCTATCTGATATGAAATTTTAACAGCGCTAGATATGGGACAATACATTTAGAGTATAGACATCCTCTAATAAGTACAAGAAATGAATGGTCAGGTCCATACGTATATGCGCACCTCTGAAACCATTTTACCGCAGCGTTTCTGAGATATGGGACATTAATACATTTTAAAGAGCTATAAAGACATAAATTCTAGTAGCGAAATGAATGGTCAGTTTCAGGACATCCCATCAGCACTCCTCATAAATTAGCGCTCATAAACATTTTTAAAGAGCTATAAAGACAGATTCTAATAAGCACGAATGAATGGTCATACAGACATCCCACATAGCACATCCTCAGATGGACAGTAGCAGCTGAGATATGGGACTTTATTTGATTTAGAGACACCCAGTTTCTAATAGTACGAAGAAATCTTAGAGGACATCCCACACTATATGCATCTCATATGAAACCATCACTGATGCAGCCTTCTGAAAAATGGTTTCATGAGGCAGAGTATGCATGATGGGATGGCCTATATAATAACTGTTCTTCTGTACTTATTAGAAAAAAGGGTGTTATTTCATAAATCAAATAATGTCCCATATCTCGAAACGCTGCAGTAAAATGGTTTCATATGAGGAGTGCATATAGTATGGGACGTCCATATAAGAACTGACCATTCATTTTGTGTACTTATTAGAAATTAGGTCTTGATAGCTCTCTAAAGTGTATTACTGTCCCATATCTCAAAAAAGCTGCAGTAAAATGGTTTTATGAGGTGTGCATGTAGTATGATGTCCTATATAGAACTGACCATTCATTTATTGTACTTATATTTGGTCTTTATAGTCTCCTCCGAATAATGTCCCATTTATGGAAACGCTGCAGTAAAATGTTTTATATGAGGTGTGCATATAGTATGGGATGTCCTGTATAAGAACTGACCATTAATTTCTAGTACTTATTAGAAATTGTGTCTTTATACCCTCTAAATGTATTAATGTCCCATATCTCAAAAAATGCTGCAGTAAAATGGTTTCATATGAGGTGTGAATATAGTATGGGATGTCCTCTATAAGAACTGACCATTAATTTCTAGTACTTATTAGAAATGGTGTCTTTATACCCCTCAAATGTATTAATGTCCCTTATCTCAAAACGCTGCAGTAATATGGTTTCATATGAGGTGTGCTTATAGTATGGGTGTCCCATATAAGAACTGACCATTCATTTCGTGTACTTATTAGAAATGGGGTCTTTATAG
Organism: Gymnocypris eckloni scoliostomus; assembly: GCA_027564155.1. NCBI lineage: Eukaryota > Metazoa > Chordata > Actinopteri > Cypriniformes > Cyprinidae > Gymnocypris > Gymnocypris eckloni. Next base: position 16,648,479 of record CM050419.1, read on the forward strand.
TCCTCAAATCGAATAATGTCTCATTTCTTGAAAACGCTGCAGTAATATGGTTTCATGAGGTGTGCATATAGTATGGGATGTCCTCTATAAGAACTGACCATTCATTTCTTGTACTTATTAGAAATGGGGTCTTTATAGCTCTCTAAAGTGTAGTAATGTCCCATATCTCAGAAACGCTGCAGTAAAATATGGTTTCATGAGGTGTGCATAGTATGGGATGTCCCGATAAGAACTGACCATTCATTTCGTGTACTTATTAGAAATTAGGTCTTGATAGCTCTCTAAAGTGTATTACTGTCCCATATCTCAAAAAAGCTGCAGTAAAATGGTTTCATATGAGGTGCATGTAGTATGGGATGTCCTATATAAGAACTGACCATTCATTTATTACTTATAAAAATTGGGTCTTTATAGTCCTCTAAATCGAATAATGTCCCATTTATGGAAAACGCAGCTGCAAAATGGTTTTATATGAGGAGTGCATATAGTATGGGATGTCCTGTATAAGAACTGACCATTCATTTCTTGTACTTATTAGAAATGTCTTTATAGCTCTCAAAGTGTAGTAATTGTCCCATATCTCAGAAACGCTGCAGTAAAATGGTTTCATATGAGGTGTGCATGTAGTATGGGATGTCCTATATAAGAACTGACCATTCATTTATTGTACTTATAAAAAACTGGGTGTTTATACCCCTCTAAATCAAATAAAGTCCCATATCTCAAACGCTGCAGTAAAATGGTTTCATATGAGGAGTTCTATAGTATTTTCATAAGAACTGACCATCTGCGGTGTACTTATTAGAAATTGTGTCTTTATAGTCCTCAAAATGTATTAATGTCCCATATCTCAAAAATGCTGCAGTAAAATGGTTTCATATGAGGTGTGCATATAGTATGGGATGTCCTGTATAAGAACTGACCATTCATTTCGTGTACTTATTAGAAATGGTGTCTTTATACCCCTCAAAAATCGAATAATGTCTCATTTCTTGAAAACGCTGCAGTAAAATGGTTTCATATGAGGTGTGCATGCAGTATGGGATGTCCTCTATAAGAACTGACCATTCATTTCGTGTACTTATTAGAAATGGTGTCTTTATACCCCTCAAAAATCGAATAATGTCCCATTTCTTGAAAACGCTGCAGTAATATGGTTTCATATGAGGAGTGCATATAGTATGGGACGTCCTATATAAGAACTGACCATTCATTTCTTGTACTTATAAAAAATTGGGTCTTTATAGTCCTCTAAATCGAATAATGTCCCATTTATGGAAAACGCTGCAGTAAAATGGTTTTATATGAGGTGTGCATATAGTATGGGATGTCCTGTATAAGAACTGATCATTAATTTCTAGTACTTATTAGAAATTGTGTCTTTATACCCCTCTAAATGTATTAATGTCCCATATCTCAAAAATGCTGCAGTAAAATGGTTTCATATGATGTGAATATAGTATGGGATGTCCTCATAAGAACTGACCATTTCATAGTACTTATTAGAAATGGTGTCTTATACCTCTAAATGTATTAATGTCCCTTATCTAAAACGCTGCAGTAATATGGTTTCATATGAGGTGTATAGTATGGGACGTCCATAAGAACTGACCATTCATTTCGGTACTTATTAGAAATGGGTCTTTATAGTCCTCTAAATGAATAATGTCTCATTTTTGGAAACGCTGCAGTAATATGGTTTCATATGAGGTGTGCATATAGTATGGGATGTCTATAAGAACTGACCATTCATTCTTGTATAAATAAGAAATGGGGTCTTTATAGCTCTAAAGGTGTAATGTCCAATATCTCAGAACTGCAGTATCTGTTTCAAATGAGGTGTACAGGGACAGTATGGGATGTCCCATATAAGAACTGACCATTAATTTCTTGTACTTATTAGAAATGGTGTCTTTACTCCCTCTAAATGTATTAATGTCCCATATCTCAAGAATGCTGCAGTAATATGGTTTCATATGAGGTGTGTAATATAGTATGGGATGTCCCGTATAAGAACTGACCATTCATCGTGTACTTATTAGAAATTAGGTCTTTATAGCTCTTTAAAATGTCTGTCCCTATATCCCATATCAAAAAAGCTGCAGTAATATGGGTTTCATATGATGTGCATAGTATGGGATGTCCTATATAAGAACTGACCATTCATTTCGTACTTATTAGAAATGGGGTCTTTATAGTCCTCTAAATCGAATATTAATGTCTCATTTCTTGAAAACGCTGCAGTATGGTTTCATATGAGGTGTGCATATAGTATGGGATGTCCTCTATAAGAACTGACCATTCATTTCGTGTACTTAAATTAGGAGCTTGTCTTTAAAATGTATTAATGTCCCATATCTCAAAAAGCTGCAGTAAAATGGTTTCATATGATGTGCATGTAGTATGGGATGTCCTATATAAGAACTGACCATTCATTTCACAGTGTTAGAAATGGGGTCTTTATAGTCCTCTAAATCGAATAATGTCTCATTTCTTGAAAACGCTGCAGTAATATGGTTTCATATGAGGAGTGCATATAGTATGGGATGTCCTCTATAAGAACTGACCATTCATTTCTTGTACTTATTAGAAATGGTGTCTTTACCCTCAAATAAATCGAATAATGTCCCATTTCTTGAAAACGCTGCAGTAAAATGGTTTCATATGAGGTGTGCATGCAGTATGGGATGTCCTTTATAAGAACTGACCATTCATTTCGTGTACTTATTAGAAATGGTCTTTTCTCTAAAAATCGAATAATGTCCCATTTCTTGAAAACGCTGCAGTAATATGGTTTCATATGAGGAGTGCATATAGTATGGGATGTCCTCTATATAAGCTGACCATTCATTTCATTTGTACTTATTAGAAATGGTGTCTTTATAGTCCTCAAAATTTATTACTGTCCCATATCTCAAAAATGCTGCAGTAAAATGGTTTCATATGTGCATGGATTAGTATGGGATGTCCTATATAAGAACTGACCATTCATTTATTGTACTTATAAAAATTGGGTCTTTATAGTCCAATGTAAATGTCCCATAATCAAAACGCTGCAGTAAAATGGTTTCATATGAGGTGTGCATATAGTATGGGATGTCCCATATAAGAACTGACCATTAATTTCTAGTACTTATTAGAAATGGTGTCTTTATACCCCTCTAAATGTATTAATGTCCCATATCTCAAAAATGCTGCAGTAAAATGGTTTCATATGAGGTGTGAATATAGTATGGGATGTCCTCTATAAGAACTGACCATTAATTTCTAGTACTTATTAGAAATGGTGTCTTTATACCCCTCTAAATGTATTAATGTCCCTTATCTCAAAAACGCTGCAGTAATATGGTTTCATATGAGGTGTGCTTATAGTATGGGGTGTCCCATATAAGAACTGACCATTCATTTCGTGTACTTATTAGAAATTAGGTCTTTATAGCTCTCTAAAATGTATTAATGTCCCATATCTCAAAAATGCTGCAGTAATATGGTTTCATACGAGGTGTGCATATAGTATGGGACGTTCTATATAAGAACTGACCATTCATTTCTAGTACTTATTAGAAATTGTGTCTTTATACCCCTCTAAATTGATTAATGTCCCATATCTCTTTTTCTATGAATCCTGCAGATTTGAAATGTAGAAAAATATAGTAATACAGAACCGTCAAAGACACCAATAAATAACACAAATATTAAAGCAGATATACAAAAAAAAATCGCGAAAAATTTCATTATATTTCAGTTCTGGGCGTCCAGAAGAAAAGCGCTCTAAAAGCGCGTCTCCTCTGTGTTGTTCCTGTGATTACCGTAGTCATTGTAATACACGCGCACGTCAATTTCAATCGCGGCTGGCTTGACCGTGTTTTTCTGAACTGCGGCTGGCTTGACCACGGTTCAGTTTTGGTCAGGGAGGAACGAATGCGCGCCGCTGTGAAGAGAAGGAAGTTGTGCTTGAAAAAACACGGCTATAATCTTTAGAAGCTAAAAAAAACATTAAATAAACTCAGTTTAATATAACAGCCACAGGCCTAAAGTGTAAGCATGTTTTAATTTTTAGTTCTCTCTTCTATCATACACAGGGCTTTCATGTTGCGCGTGCTTAAACTCATCCACGTGAGCGCGATCTGAATTGGGAATAGCAAAAATGCATCATAGACAAGAGTTTGAATATTATTGCATATAAAAACAGCTGGTGACTCTGGCGGGATAGAATTTGCAAGATAATGTGTGTATATATATATATAGCAATAATAAATGTATGTGTGTTTTCTTAATTTCTCCAGTACCGATAGCAGAACCGTTAACATCAGAGCTTATCGATACTCCGGTCTTTTATAATTTAGCCCCGAGACCGATTAAATACCGGGTTTCGGTACCCATCCCTAGTCAGCAGAGTCAGGTTTCCTGGTTGAGCTGAAATCTGCTCTATAACCATTAACGCTAGTAACTCAGGTGTCCCGTTTGCTCCCAATGTTAACCACAGAGGTTAACAAAGAGGTCAAAAGGGTAAATTCCCAGGGCCAGCCAATCTCAATAATGCTATTTTATCTTTCTTTATTTTTTTCTAGGATTGAAACATTAGCATTTTCCATGCAGAGGTTGTTGTCAAATCTTTGGAGTGGAAACCACTTACACTTCAACAGTCTGTGTGTTTATGCAAGTGTTCACACACTGAAGTGGTTAGGGGTGTAGTATTTTTAAGGTAACCTAGGCCCTCAGAGTTGTAAGAGGATACATACTCCTGCAGAAAGAATGGGATGGTGGTATTTTCACTGAATTATACCACAGTAGGAGTTTGGAAAGGTCCTGTTTTCCCTTTAATCATTAATCAGATCTACTTTTTGTCCTGGTGAACAACAGAGGAAAGGAGGAAGGATCCACCTGTGCTCTGCTAGTGGATGAGGTTAAAGCATTCTTACATGAAACATATTAAAAAAAGCCCTGTAAAAGGTATTCTGTTCAATTTACAGTAAAAAAATGCAGGTGTGGTTGCCAGACATTTACCGTAAAATATTTCAAGTCTTACGCAATGGCATATTGGTGCCTGTAATTTTTACAGCTCATAACCATATATTTATTAAGTGATAGTAATATCTACTTCAAGTACCAATACTATTATTGATATTGGTATCTATTGATAGTCACCATAATAATGCAAGAGGTAAAACAGAAAGCCACTTTATGAATCATTGTACGTTCACCATAATTGTCCATAAAACATAGACGATAGTCTAGTATAATCTAGGATAATCTAATATAGACATGCACTTAGGCATGCAAAAAAAGATATAACATTTCTGATGTATCACACAGGAACTTCTGGGAATGTCTTTGTAGCATTTTTCACTGTACATTGTAATCTCATTCACAGTTGTTACTTTAATTTGACAGTATTTTAAAGTAAAATTGCATGTGATGTTCAAGGTTTGTTCATCAGAATATAACCAGCAGTAAAATGTAAGGTCAGCAGTGAAATGTAAGATGATGTAAGAATGATGTTAAACGATTTACGATTATTTACTGTATAGTTTCGGCATAACTTATTGTGTAGGTCACAGGATTATACTGTAACATTTTTACAGTCTTCAAGAACTTACGTGTTTATTTGCATCCATATCTGAATGTTTTTTCAGCACAAATATTTAACAAAACGTTAAAATTGCACCAATCAACAATGAGCTCACCTATATCGTTTAATTTTTTGTGTGTGTGATATTCTGAAGTTTATGGCATAATAAAATGAGGGACAAAAATTCCTTTCTTCTTTTTATTTATTTATTTCAGAACCTACATTTCAATTTACAGTACACAAAAGCAAATACACTAAATGTTAGCCTAACCTCTTCTGAAACATGCTATTGGCTAAATCTGTTTGTCTAAAGTAAACCCTCTCAGTCGTAATTTTTCTCCTGCTCTTAAATGTGGCGTCTCATCGCATTTATCCCATAATTACAACTGAGCCCAGGTTCCAAAAACCCATCACGACGCTAACAAAGTTTTATTCTCGTTCCTGCAAACAACCATAATTACAACATTGCATTCAAGCAGAATTTGGATATTGATAATGCATGTATGTACGCCTGCATAATTAAAACTCACAAGAAAACAGCAGAGCAGCTGAATGAATGTGTGGCCTGACCCGCGGAACCCTCTGCAGTGGTCAGTTGCTGTAGAAGTGCACAGTAAGTGAAAGGACAGTGTCGGCTGTCCCCAAAGAGGAGACTTGACTTGGGTACAGCCATGTCATTTTGTGATGCTTGGCTCCATGCCTCAAGCCGACAGCTGCCATATATAAGCAGTGTTGAGAGCAACTGGCTTACAACCAACCACGTATTCACTGGAGGGGAGCAGAAAGACTACTAGACAGAATTTGGCTCTGCACTGGAAGCATTGACCCTCTCCTTAACCCCATTCATTTAAGTGCTTAAACAAAATGGCTGAGTAAGTAGTGCACAGTAAGAGCAAAAAAATAATATATATATATATATATATACATAAGGAAATACAAAAATGCTATTCATCTATTCTATTTTTCATAAAAGGCCCTGGGGCCTCATTTATAAAATGTTGCGCAGAAACCATCCTAAAATTGATCTTACGATCACTTCTCGAATATGCATACGTGTGATTCATAAAATTAACGTACGTACAGAAAACGCATGGACGCATGTGTCTCTTTCAGATGTGAAATTTATGAATCGCAAATTATCTTCAACTTGCGCGCAAATAAATGGTTTCAGCTCTCTGCCTTGCAAACGACTTCTAATTAATGTCATTAACATATAAAAGATCACAGTCATCATCCAAATTATTTAATTTAGAACAGCGAGCTGCAAGAACAGCTTACATTTCCAAAAAACAGCAGTATTCCGACAAGAAAAAGTGTGTAAGCTACGTCTGCTCAGACCCTGGCATAACGCTAAGCACTTTTCCACGTCATAACCCGTTTTTACAGTTTTTAGCCGTGCCATTTTTCTGACCCCAAGCTGCGCGCGCACCCAACCTAGGCTTTCGATGTTTACAAACATTGAAGGGGTCTATACGAGCGTTGGCGTGGATTTAAAGGGGTCATATGCCGTTACTACAAAGAACATTATTTTGTGTATTTGGTATAATGCAATGTGTTTATGGGATTTAAAGTAAAAAAAAAAACATCATTTTCTACATACTGTACATTATTGTTGGGTCAACATTATTGTTGCTCCTCTATGCCCCACCTTGCTGAAACGTGTTGATTTTTACAAAGCTCATCGTTCTGAGAAGCGAGGCATGCTCTGATTGGCCAGCTATCCAGTGCATTGTGATTGGCCGAATACCTCAAGCGTGTGACGGAAATGTTACGCCCCTTACCATATTAGGATGGCGTTTCCCAGAGAGACAAGACTAAAACAATAAAACCAATTACAAGTCCAGTGAGGAGATTAATGACTTATACTTACTTTTTACGTGTCGCATTGCATCACGCTGTGTAAACATTACCATGTCTGCATTTGTGATCGGAGAAATGACAAACAACAAGCACTTACTCTACACTGCTCAAAACTCGCGTTTTAATCGTCAGTAGTAGAAACGTATTACAGGCTGTGAGTCAGAAGCTCAGACTGTCCTTGCAAAGTTGGAATTGCCCCAATTTATAGAAACAGTCTTTGTGCAAGCCAACATTGTAGGCTACTCTTCCAGGATCAGGAAATATTCCTCTGTAAATTGCGTCGCACGCAGTCTAATATTTGGGTTGAACTGTTCTGGAACAGTGTTGTAAATACAACTTAACCACTGATTTGTGTCCTCTTTTGGAAGCCCAATCAAAGGAGTTTCGCTTTCACAACAAAACACAGCGTCTCCAAAATTACATCTGTGCACATTTACACATATACAGGGATCAAATGTACTACAGCCACTGAATAGTTCAAGCAAAGCAGAGAACAGATGGAGAACGGATGAGGTGGTAAACAGCCGTTGTGTGTGTTGCACAATTCAGAAGAAAAAAAACAAGCAGAGTGTGGGAGAAACCTTTGCTTTATTAGTTCTGCCCATTTTTCCAAAGAGTTCACTATGTTTTGTTACTCCATCTGAGTATCTGAGACTTAGATAAAAAAAATACACCAAAAGGAATATTTTGGGCTTTTTCAACAACAATTCAAGAATGCATTGGAGATCATAATCAGAATAACAGAACTGACTGCAAAATATGATAACATAGCAATTCATGCAGGCTTATACAGAGCAAATCAAATTTCTAAGCTGTGAAGCTAATAAAAAATGTAGTATGGCGTATGTTTTCAGTGAGTGCTATAAGTGCTTATGTGGTGACTTGCATGTGGTCTTTTAGCCTAGATGTGTTGATAATGACATTAAGTGATGAATGCAGTCTAGAAGTTTTCGAACTGACAATCAAAGTCTGTCATTCGGCACAAGATATACTTCCACTGCCGATCCCTGCAAAGCATACAAAACAGACAGTTATCTCCCTCCAAAGGAAAACTATTTTTAATCCATTAACAACAACTAAAATGATGACATTAAAGTATCCGTTTGTAATAAAACAGATGTTATTTTGACATAAATGCATTAGAGGCAAAACCTTTAAGTGCAAAGTAAGAAGAAATGTTTAGACAGACCTCAGTACACCACTGAAAGTAGTTTGAGCCCCCCTTATGAAGTAGCCATAACTGGGGACTACCATCTCCCCCTCTTCTCTGAGGTACTCTGGGACATCATTTGTCTTCCTGTGCATAAATCACGAAAATGCCATCAAAGGAAAGGTTATAAATCATGTGACAAAACATCCTATTGTAGTGTTTTAATCTAAGTGTCAGAGGACAAATAATCTCACATCTGTGAATAACTCGGGATGTATAGAGATTGTTTGGTAACTGTATGAATATATGTGACCCTGGACCACAAAACCAGTCTTAAGTCGTTGGGGTATATTTGTAGCAATAGCCCAAAACAAAATTTATGGGTCAAAATGATAGATTTTCATTTATGCCAAAAATCATTAGGATATGAAGTAAAGATCATGTTCCATGAAGATATTTTGTAAATTTCCTACTGTAAATATATCAAAACTTAATTTTTGATTAGTAAAATGCATTGCTAAGAACTTAATTTGGGCAGATTTAAACGTGATTTTCTCAATATTTAGATTTTTTTTTGCACCCTCAGATTCCAGATTTTCAAATAGTTGTATTTCGGCCAAATATTGTCCGATCCTTACAAACCATACATAATTGGACATCTTATTTATTCAGCTTTCAGATGATGTATACATCTCAATTTGGAAAAATTGACACTTAAGACTGGTTTTGTGGTCCAAGGTCACATATTAGATCACCATTTGTTATTACAAGACTTACCAGCAGGAATATGGGCATCTGCGGGCATATCGACAGCAGTAGAATTGCCATTCTCGATCCAGAACTGCTTCAAAATACTTACTTTGCACACCAGCAACCAGCCCATTGTTAGTGCAAACGGAGGACCTGTAGACAGTACAAATATGGCTTTTATATTGAGTATTTTATATTGAGTATTATTTTACATTAAGAGGCTAAACAATAGACATTTGTTATTTGTTAAATGAATATGAATACTTCAGAACAAAGCATTGGAATATTGTATTCCGAGGTCTCACATATGGCATGTGGTTGTGTGAGGTGTGCCTGCCTTAAGCTATTGACCTTTTATTGTGTGCATCATCCTGTTTATACTGAAGCGCTGACTAAAACAGCAAGAGGAACGTGTGCCTGACATACATGCAGGAACACAGCATTGGTTCTGTCCTTTTTGTCTGGCGCCATTAGCTCCATTATGCCACTACAGAGCTTTAAATGAAGAGTTTAAAATGAATCTTTTGGATTCAAGTTGATTGTAGATAGGGCAGATATTCAAAACAGCACAATTTTGAGTGAGATATGAACAGCATAGTGCTATTGTGAGTGCTACTGAACAGCAGTTAAAATAAAAATAAATGCAAATTGTGTAACTTATATTTTAGACCCAATATTGCCAGCTATTTTGTCTGTTTTTGCTTTACTAATTAATATAGTTCCAAGATAAGCCCCAGTAGTGCTTGAGCAACAGATAGTAGTACGTTTTTTTTTTTTTTTTACCATTGTTTTTGAATGAATCGGTTGAGTGAATAATTCAATGGCTCATTCATATAGACAATTGATTGGTTTGATTCCAGAAAAAATAGTATTGTTAAACAAAAAGATTATGAAGTGAATTAATAATTCAATGCGAAGTAAAATCTTCAGTGACTCGCTCATAAAGACATTTCAGTTGTTTCATTCCTGAATAAATCAGCTTTGTTCAAAGAATTGGTTGAGTAAATGTTTCATTTACTTTTTAATTAAGACAATTCACTTGTTTCATTACTGAATTAATGGGTATCGATGAATTAATTGGTTGAGTGAATATTTCAATTACTCATTTATAAAGACAAATCGGTTGTATTGTACCTGAATGAATCAGCAATATTGAATGAATCGGTTGAGTGACTCACTCATGGCGAAACCATGTAACCTGAAGGAATGCATGGAGTGATACAGTGAACATCCAGTTGGGATCCTGTCTCAAGACTCTTGGTATGCCACTCGTCCAGTCAGATGTAAGAACTGGAACTGTCATATGCATCACCCACAATATGTTTAGAATATTTAACCCGTGTAATTAAACTTCTGCAGGTATGATCAACTTTGACCATAACGTATTCATGTTTGTTACAGCAGGAATTGAGCAAAATACGTTTTTACATGTCATTGCAATAATTCTAAAATGTTTTAACCAGTCTGTAATTATAAGACAGAGAAGTTGTTTTGATGTAAGTTTTTTAAGACAGCAAATGTCACCTCTGAAGTGGCTGTGAAACCGGGAATAGTTTTTTATGGTTTTCTGCAAATACAGGTTTATTTAGGCTTTCTGATTTTTTATGGCCCTTACAGTCTGGTGCCATCACAACAACAGGCAAACAATCATAAGAACTGCACTGCTCCCTCCCCAGCCACCAGCAGTGCCAGACTTTTGTCATAGCAACACTATTGCTATGGGCAACTATTCCACCAATAGGAAGTAGGCCAGGGCCTTCTCCCAGTGGAATGTCATCTATGCCATAGTGCAAATCAGAGAGACCACTCTTACAATGTGAAGAGGGAAAGAAGATCATCTTAAAAGACAGCCATTGATTTAGGTGGGGAGTATATTTAAATTAAGCAATCATTTCTGATTCCTCAGCAAGATGAATGTCTAAATGCAAAAAGCGCATACTTCCGATATGGCAGATATATTCTGAATATACTTGGTAAACAGCACAGTTTAAGGAAACAGTTTTTAAATTGAAAATATATTTTGATATGCCAATATACATGTGTGTGTGTGTGTGTGTGTGTATGTGTGTGTGTGTGTGTGTGTGTGTGTGTGTGTGTGTGTGTGTGTGTGTGTGTGTGTGTATGTATGTATATGATGTATATGTATATATATTGGCATATCAAAATATATTACATTATATACATTATATATATATATATATATATATATATAATTTACTTCAGGTGGCAAGAAAATACAGATGTTTATTATCACTTATAAAGAACATGTTAATACCTTATTCTGCATGACCATATTTTAGACCCTTTAATGATATCCATGACTAATCTTGACAGCTACCTTAATAAATTAGTAAGTATATTTTAAATCATCCCACAAATTGTGGAACTGATCTAAAGACCATAAGACTGCATAAAATAATTTCTTAATTGTAAGTTCCCAGCATGCAGTACATCTGACAGACAATCTTCACTCACAAAGCTCTAGCAGTGCGCAGCAGACAGGACTTGAGGTCACTGGCACTGGCTCTAAGGAAATCTTACAAAGTGGGCATTTGATCACGGAAAACTATACTGAGTCCAACTAACCCACTGGAAAATCTCCCCCAATGCTGTTGGAATGGGTGGAGAAAACTCGATGGAACACTGAATGGCCCTTGGCGCTGTTGCTTATGCCCTCATAGACTGATCGCAGCAACCAGACATTTCCTGTTCTAACAAGCTGGAGAATTGGTAAAATAAGGTCACCTTTGTCATGAGAATCACATGAACTGTAAGTCATCTAAAGGGTCTTGCATTTCTAGCCATGAGCTAGAGCCAAAATCCCAGAAAGTTACTGTGACATTTGTGGTGTTGCAACACACATCACATCATTAGAAAAAGGAGGAAGGGAAGAAGGCAATCATCTCACATCAAGACATTACGGTTAGTGTAGAGAGGAAAATCATGAGAGGGCTATGAATCATTTTTCATGTCGGACCATTCTGGGCAAACATTCACGTTCCTGAGGACAACCAGAGTCTAGAAGCAGGAAAGACTATTTCATTGTCAAACACAAAAGTTAGTTTTAAATGAATAGCTCTTTTCATAATACTTACTGTTCCAAAGCAGCTTTACAAAAAAATTAAATAAATAGTGCCTTATATCCCAGAGTGGTCATGTCAAAGGTGACCATAACAAAGAAAGCAGCCAGTATAATGTTTAAACCAGTGCACAATATGCTTTTGCTTATTGTAGTTTATTTGGTTTGAACTTTATGTTTTTATATCAAGGCAGCAGCAACTGATTATCAAAATATCCATTCATAGAGTGTCCTGGCACTGCAGCACTGTGAGTATAGAATGAGCTTGTTATTCCAGGAAAAGTGTAATCCTGAATGTGTTCAAAACAACAAAGCTCATTCTGCTCAATGCAGTTCAAGCAAGTCTCATAAGCCTTAATTGGTCAGATTTCAGTCTGAGAAGTTAGTCCTCTGGACTCTGTGTAAACCTGGCGAAAGAGAGAGAATAGTGCATGCAATCATTTCATTCATTTAGTTGTAATCGACAGTCAGAGCTGAACGAGAGACTGTGATGTAATTGATTTCAGTATCCTCAATATTATTGTAATATAGATGTGACAAACTTTAATATGCAGTCCTGTTTATACAACAGAATACTGCAATTTCTGTTTATCATCACAATGCATTTTCATAATGGCTGCATTCTGTGCACTGAATCTCACTTGAGTCTCATTTGAGTTAATTTACTATTATGAATTTAAATGATTCATATTCTTACAGATTTCTTTTGTCTGTGTCTGTTTGGTACTGCATTTCCTTCACATACAATCAGAGCACTGTAGAGGCATACACCACACTAAACATATACATTTTAAATGTACTCATTAAAAATAAAATATAAAGAAATATATATAGAAAAAAATGATATATTAATTTATTTAAATGTTTTTTTATTATTATTATTATTTACTGTGTTTGCATTTGGATGACATTTTAAGGTATGTTGTTGTTGTTGTTTATATCAGTTAACCAAATTGACCCTTGCACTTTTTGGAAGTCCTTCAAAAATTCCTTCTTTAAGTTTGTATCCTCAGTTTCCTGTACTCTAAAAAAATAAAAATAAAAATAAAAATCTTCCCATCACTGGAGATGCAGTTAGAAGATGATGGTAGCATGATTTAGCTTTAGAAATTTGGAATTGTGGAGATCAGAGAATTCTCAATTGAGAACCAGTTCAAAATATTGATAAAAAATGATAATAAGCTAAGTAGATCATTCGTATCCACTCCTTCTGACGTGCAGGACAGGTATCTATCTTTATGTGTTCCAGAAATAAGTAATCATAAGAACAAAAGTTTTGGACAGAAACTATTTCATAGTACGATTGATCATCCTAGCACTCACATTATTATAATGGATACTAGCATTTAATGCAACTTTGAATAGCAGATTAAAAAGCATTGATATCTCTTTGGTTAAACATTATTTTTCAGTAACCTCCACTGAAAGACTAAATGGACAGATTTTAGCACACTTGTCAAGTGATCTGTTTGTGTTTTTTAATGCATTTTAAAATGTTTAATGTCATTAGAGATCAAATGTATGGTTTATATGGCTGTGACAAGTATCAGCAGACCCAATATTTGTAGGTGTGAGTGACGATTTTTTCTTACGGTTTTGTAATGTTGAATGCAGAAATACATAAAGTAATTAATTAATAACTATAGATAATCTCAGAAATGTGTTGGATATTTAAACTGTAACTGAGTGCGTATCCTGGACCACATTACAGTTCATTAGAAGAGAAGAAGAAATAATAACATGTCAGAGATGGGTCCGAGATATTCTGCTGTATTTGGAATGAAAACTGCAATCTTTGCTTCAACAAGACACCTTTTAACAATCCCAAAGTACAGTCAATACAACATATAACGCAACTTTAATTTGAAATGTCATATAGTGCTGTTCTTAATATGTCACAGAACTAAAGGGATTCACAAATGTGCAATCAAACATGTCTAAGGCACATATGTGGCTGCTTGTTAAAGTTTCATTTTGGCAGTTAAACAAGGCTCTTAAATTAAGTGTTGCCATTACATCTATTCTGTGGCTTGTGGCTTACTGAGAACAGAGACCTGAGGCCAGGATTAAATGACACTTCTCCCCAAACATCTGCTTGCGTGTCTACAGTCCTATTTAAGAAACGTTCATTGTTTTCCTCTTGACAAACAAATGATCATGATGCTGTCAAAGCAAGCACTCAACTATGAAAGCTAGCATTAGCTAGTGCTTTCAGTAAACATTCACATCTGAGTCTAATCATACATGCAGGAGAGCTCTCCGTTTGAGTTAGTCTAAACCAAGCAGATAAACACCAAACCTTTTTTAGGAATGGTCAGCAGAAAAAAAAAAACATTTGCAACACAAGGGATGTCTGTGTTACATCAAAAATGATTTCCAAATATCTGTACAAAAAGCTGATATTCCTTATCTAAATGTGTCTTTCATTCATATATGTGTATTCACTGGTGAACTGAAACTGTATGGAAAGTTATAAAATAAAAATGTATTAATATAAAAAATACTAAAATATTCTTTGTTTCCATCTATATTCTCCATGTACGTGTATTAAACATACTTAAAAAAAAATATTTATCAGGGTGTCCTTTTATGTTTTTTTCTGCTACACTGAATATTATCATAGAAAAAACATATCATATTCCTTTCATTCATTTATGTATATTGGCTATACAAGTCCTAAAATAGTAATTATTAAAACATGAATTCTTGTCATGTTTGGCAAACAAAAGAAAAATATTCTATTTATTCTATCTATTGAATATTCTCTATGTATCTCTATGTAACACTTTTTATAAAATTATATCGACTGGAACATCAGGGTGTCATTTCATGGTCCATTCTACTTCAGTGAATGTTGTCATATAAAACACACTCACAAATGTGTTCTGCATTATAGCGAAATATATATAAATATACCTCTATGAACCTGCACACTGTTACCCGCATGCATACAGACATACCATTCCAACCCGGCTCTGCTGATATCGTCCCACCAGCATTCGTTGGGCTCTCCCCAGTCATAGGGGGTCCTCTGGCACTCAAAGTTCCACAGGCGATCCGAGCCTTCCTTCTCACTGAAGTAACTCTTGATTGCCACTAAGACCTCACCATGGGGACACTGAAAGTTGAAGCCCTGGCGCCAGGTATTCACCCACTCCTCACTGGGATCATACATGTAGCCGTGCTGAGCGCTGGCTGTGGAGAAAACCATCAGCAGGCACAGAGCCTGCAGAACATGTGCTGAGCTCATCCTGAAGTCAAACTCTGTGGAACTTCTCAATGCTTCCTCCGTCTTAAAGGCTCCCTGGGATGTGCTGTCCAGATGTTCTGTGTACGGATCCAGGGGTGATAATTTTCACCATAACCAGCTGGTTGTGGTCAGGGATTGGACTTTTTTGTATTGTTAAGGAGGATGTTTCCAGCCTCCTCCCAGCCTGTGCCGTAGACCCTGAGTTGGACTTTTTTTTTAAAGAGAAAGCTCACTTTAAGGCCAAACATTTATGTAAACAGAATGGGTTTATTTTCGATCTATCATTCGTTGTGTTAAACAATGTGATGGAATGAGGAGCTTTCACAGGAAATAACTTTTGGAGTGAGAAAATAAGTTAGTCTTAATGAAATACACTCTACAGATGGTGCTAAATAGCACTAAATGTGGTTTGAAACATTGGCTTGTAATCATAGGGAACCATTTTAATTGATAGCACCTACCTTTAAAGGAGCTATAAAGCACCTTTGTCAAATGGTGCTATGTAGAACCATAAGAGTAACCCCATTTTCCTTCTTAGATTTTAGATATGTTACTCCACTCTCATACGTTTGCCATGAATGGGAATTTACTACAATGGAAAACGCTGTTTTGAATCACTTTTATGCTTTTCTGAAGTCAAAAAGTCTCGTGTAGGGTCCTTGGATTATTTGCCTTGGAGGCAAAAAGGTTAAGAACCACATTATATTCAGGAAATACACTGTAATGTTGTTTTAATCCTTTCCCCAACTAAACTAAGAAACTAAGAGAGAGTTAGAGAATCCATAAAGAATTATACAGGGACTTAACGGGTTCTTTGTATGGCAGTGGTGCTATATAGCATATTAGCATATTAACCACCACAAAGAACCGCTGAAGACATTTTTTTTATGTGTGTATTGTAAAATGTGTATATTTCTAGGTGTTACCTCAAATATTTCTAGTTGACCTGACTCAAATTACTTTCATTGGTAGGTTACAGCCAAATTTGTTGATTAATATGTGGTCATGTTAAAGGAGTTCACCCAAAGTTCACCCAAAAATGAAAATTTGCACAAAAAATGTCAGGTTATTCAAGATGCAGAAGCATTTAATTCCTCATTGGAACATATTCTGAGAAATTTAGAAATAAAATTGAGTAATAAAATAATTTGTTCTCAATAGCTTTTGTGAGAGCTCCTCCATACATTTAGCTATATTATAAATATTCACACTGTCTAGACTTGCTAGTATATATAGGTTAAGCGTTTATTTGAGGTGGTTGAGGTGCTATAGCATTTCTACCATAAAGAAACTGTTAAGCCCAGTATGGTTCTTCAGCGGTTCTTTGGGGTGGTTAAGATGCTCTAAAGCACCACCACACATAGAAACTGTTAAGAACACTGTATAGTTTTTAAAGGGTTTTCTAGTGATCTCCCTCTTGATCTCTTAGTTGACTTGGAGAAAGTGTTAAAAACAACATTAAAATACAGTGTATTTCCTTAAGAGATAACATGTTCTCAACCTCTTTGCCCTCAAGGCCCATATGACAAAGGTGCTATACAAAGATAAGTGTTACATAGCACTAAAAGTGGCTCCCCTGTGATCACGAGCCAGTAAACCACTTTAGTGCTATTTAGCACTATTTTTAGAGTGTATTTCTGACTTTAAATGTATGGCTGGGCGACAATATAGTTTACATTTTGCAGCAATATGAACAATCAAGCAATTCAGTTGTAGGGTAAAACGGAGAACCCACAGGAACCCTGGGGAAAACATGCAAACTCCACCCAGACAGTCTCATGGCCTCAGTGCTACCTACTAAACCACTGCACACAAGGATATATCTCTGACCCCTTATGGAGCTACTTCTACCTCATTTAACCATTACAATTACCCAGTTCATTTAGATGTTACAACAGGAAGCATTTTTACACACACACAAAAGTGAACTTATTGTTTTAAATATAATTTACTACAGTAAGTTGTTTATTGAATAAAACATGATTTGGAGCAAGTACATTTTTTTATTTAGCATCTCTGAATTAACCTAAATACATTAAGTTACACCAGCCAAAATAAATGCAAGGATTAGATTAGGTCTTAAATGCAACAATTGCAATTTTTGTGTTACCTAGAAAAAGCATGATAATATTAAATAGCTAACCCTTCAGAAACATGAGTACTTGTAGTGACCTTTGGTTCACAACTTACTCAAGGTCACTAATGTCAGAGAACTTTGTGTTATGCATGTGTCTGTACTGAATACAGTTTTTTCTTCTGCTTAATCAGCTGCTGGATCATTACTTGTTTTATATAGTAGTTTCAGTCCATTTCATCCTCCCATTTACTTTAAAATACAAATGCATTGATGTGTGATATTTAGGAACAATAAAAACAGATAATGTAGTATGTCAGGCTACATCAGATGCTGTAAAGCAAGCCTTTGATCCCCTACAACTTTATATCAGAGATAAGTCTTAGAGACAATCTTGTAAAACACAAACATTTATCTACGGAGCTCAGATTACAATCAGTATTTAGGGCTTCTGCAGGCTTCTTTAAGTTATCACAGTGTTCTGTTTAAACATTAACTTGTCTTATCAACGATTGGATGCAAAGCAAACTTTGTACTAGCATAGAGACTACCAGAGCAACAAAGCCATAATGTGGCAAGTTGAGTCATTAAACATTTGAAGACCTAAGCCAAAGTCAAAGTCGATATATTTATATTGTACAGGAGGAAACTGCATGGAGTTTTTTTCATATAAACCATTGTGCAAACATGTAAGACCTCCTCTAAAGCAGACATGTAACATAAAACAGTCCAGGAGAATGGCACTAGTTATTACAACAAATATTGACAGTATAAATATACTGTTGCAATATTGATTTTTAGAACACAATATATAGATGGTGGAAATGGGATGTGGTGCAGAGAACCAACTTTTATTTTATATATTATATAGTTTAGATTTTGTAATTGTATAAACAAATACATTGCCAAGATGCACTAATTGATATGTATATCACTTTATAAACAGAGTTGTGGAATAATATAGTTTTTTTTATACATTTTGCAACAATATAAAAAAATCAATCTGGTTATTGCAACAAATATTGACAGTATACATAGATGTATGTAGTGGACATGGGGCATGGTGCACATAACCAAATTATATTATATTATATATTATACAAACGTTTTATTAAATAATAAATGTGTTATTTTTTGTTAGTTTTATATATAACAAGGATTTATGCTAATAGCCCCCCAAATCCAATTTCTGATTTTTTAAATTATTATTTCAAATTTGTAATTGCCTTAAATGTCCACTTTTTGGCTGTTTTCCTATTTACATGCTCTCTACAGTCCTTATACATTATATGTACACATCTTTGCATTGCTTTGTCTGTTCTCTGTAGATCCCACTTTCTCGTACCCCACGATTGGTCGAATATGAATGCCTGCATGCTATTGGTCAATCTACTTTCAGAAAGTATGAAAACAATAGAAAAACAAAGCCAAAACCTGGACATTTTAAGCAATTTAGAAATCTCAGCCAAGAAAAAGTTGACATGGTCACTCAAGTGTTGAGCAAATCTTGTCATCGGACATCAGTGCACTTTGAGTATACCCTTTCTGAGACGCTGAAGGACTGTGTGATCCACATCTCTGAGTGCTTTCAGTATATGCAGAAGCATTTGAGACCTTATCATTTGGACTTCTACATCATCCATGCACTGATGTGTCCACTGACAGCTGATGTAACCTCCCATCGCATGCAACAGTCACTTTAAAATAATACAATTTGTATCACAACTCAAAATGACTTGCAAAGCTGAACATCATAAACCCAATATCAACTGATATGGCCAAACACGGATATTGGCTATAAATTGAGCTAGTATATGGTATAATTTGAGTAAAGTGAATGAAGTGGGAAAGGACTTCTTGTCTGTAGAGGAATGGTTAAGCACATGCTTCGTGTAAGGGCATGCTCAAGCCTCGCAACTTCAACTTATGAACTTTAAGAGTCCCTTGCTGCTTCAGCAGCTCTGATATAAAATATTTTTCAAGTAACAAATAATAAGATACACTTTACACATTCTATGTAGGGCCTCTCAATAAAACAAGATCCTCAGAAATAGCTCATAATCTTCTGTGTCAGGCTATTAATGCACTTAATGTTTGCATCTGCAATGTAACTTGAGTACAAACAGTATATACTTTTACATTTGTAAATTATGATTATCTTTATTTGAAAAGAACATCATATTTTACAATAGACTACAGTAATATTTAATGTCTGTTAAAAATGTTCACCTCATACACTGGTAACTTGCATTTAACCATTTTTCTGTAGCATGTATACAGTGATATGTGGAGACATCTTGTGTGCAAACATTAATATTAATAAGTGTTTCTCCACAGTTTGGACTATGTTTCGCTTCAAATCTGTGTTGCAAAGATTCATTCTGTCTGTCCTCATCTGGCACAGTGACTGATCCGTTTGGAGACGCGCCACTCTCAAAGAGTGCAAAAATAAATAACTGCACATGCTCAGAAATAACGTGTGAGTCACATCTTTTAGAGTTTCTTATCAGTTTAAATGGAGCAGATCACGGTGATGCGTATTTTTAGATTGATCATTCCATAAAAAGCACCTTTATTTGGGACAGTGTCATGCAAACTTGTCAGTCTTCATTCATTGATTCTCTCCTGTTCTTTTATCCTGTAGTTTTGATGTGCACACGTGTAACATTTACATTATGCATCAATGCACAATATGCTGAAGGTTAAATAATAATAAAAAATACACCGAATCCAAACTTAACTGTAACAACACAACCACAATTGTTCCTGCTATGCTAAAGTAAAGGAAGCCAGATAGTTCACATCTGCTTTTTATTTGGACATCACTGATGTAACATGGCTATGAACTAGTTTGCCCTCGTTAGGCACAACATTTTTGTGTCAGAAAACAGAAAATTCAGATTAGTCTATTAATCATACCAGAACTTTAATAACGTGCTGCTATTGGCCTTTTGTTTTTCACAAAATCACAGATTATCCTTCAACCACCATATACAAGTTCTTGCAGTGCTGATGGTTTGCACAAAATGCAGTTTATAACTGTTCAAGTTTTTTTTATTTAGGATGAAGTCAAGTAGTGTTGAAAGAGATGAGTTTTCAGTTGTTGCTTGAAGATTGACAGGGATCCAGCATTCCGGATAGGGGTGGGAAGATCATTGCACCAGCCAGGAATGGTGAACGAGAATGTTCTGGAGAGTGATTTTGAGCCTCTCTGTGATGGTACCACGAGGCGTCGCTCACTAGCAGATCTCAGACGGTTGTAGATTTGTAATAGTGAGTGGAAGTAGGTGGGTGCTGAGCCTGTGGTTGTTCTATATGCAAGCATCAGTGTCTTGAACTGGATGCGAGCTGCAACTGGTAGCCAGTGCTAGGAGACAAAGAGAGGTGTAACATGGGCTCTTTTGGGCTTGTTGAAGACCAGTCGTGCCGCTGCATTCTGAATCATTTGTAGAGGTTTGATTGTGTTTGATGGAAGTCCAGCCAGAAGAGCATTGCAGAAGTCCAGCCTGGAAATGACAAGGGCCTGGACAAGAAGTTGTGCAGCATGCTCTGTCAGAAAGGGCCTGATCTTTCTGATGTTGTGTAGTGCAACATTTAGTTTCCCTAATTACCCTCACAACTCAGTCATTTCATTTACAAACCAAAGAACCAAGGGCTGCTCCACAACTGAAGAGATTTTAGTGAACAATAAGAGAAGAATAAGGAAATAGGAGAATGAAAGGGTAATGATAATGGTTGTCATGATTTTGTACTGTTCAGTGGGGATGGGATGTAAGTTGTCAGAGTGTTTGCTATGCTCAACTGTTTTTAATTTTGCATTTGTGATTCTTTCTCCGTTGTGTCTTCTTGTCACTCTATAAATTAAATAAATAAAACAATATGTGTAATAAGCTAAATCCTTTCAGTCTCATAGTAATGAATTTGTTAAGAGCTTGCCGTGTCAAAATAGGAAAAAGGAAAAGAAAAAGAACGTGACTTGTGGCCAAGTATGGTGACCCATATTCGGAATTTGTGCATTTAACCCATCCAAGTGCACACACAGTGACGCAGTAAATAGTGAACAAACACATAAAAAAACTCACTCACACACACACACACACACACACACACACACACACACACACACACACACACACACACACACACACAAACACACACCATGAACAACACACCATTTGCACACACCCTGAAATGCCTTGAGTGCCCTGAAAATTGAGTGTTTAATCTTGTAATTTTACATTATTGACACACTATTTTAGGTGACTTGAGTTGACCAGGAGCAGTGGGCAGCCATTTATGCAGTTGGGCCCGGGGCGCAGTTGGGGGTTCATTGCCTTGCTCAAGGGTCTCACCTCAGACGTGGTATTAAGGGTGGAGAGAGCGCTGTACATTCACTCCCCCCACCAACAATTCCTGTCAGACCTGAGACTCAAACCCGTGACCTTTGGGTTACAAGTCCGACTCTCTTTCCATTAGGCCACAACTGCCATGTGTCCTGTATTTGCAAGTATGTAAAACAGAGAAATTAGAAAAATTCAATGTGCAAACCAAAAACACATGGACATGGACTCTCATTAATTTGTTTTTTTAAATTTAAATATCATTATTTACTCACAGCAAAGCTTTGCAATGATTGTCGTGTGTGCCTCAAAACTTTGGCAACTGACAGCATTTGAAACCTGGCAAAGCACATTTTAAGCCACAATATGGTTGTAAGTAGTGTGCAACGTGTGACTGCAGAAAACATTGTGCATGAGTGTTTGTGGTTATCATACGTTACACGGCTGTCTCTTAAGTGACGCACTTTCAGGAAGAGAAAGCAGCAGTCTGTTTCCCCTCTTGTGTGGCTGCACACAATCATCCCCACCCCTTTGACCCAAATACATATCAGCACTACATCTGCTTACGTGCTGCCTCAGTATATTTGTTTTTGTTTGTTTGGTTTGGTGTGTGCATGTTTATACATAAAGGAAGTAAAAAAAAAATAGAACCCCCCCCAAAAAAATATATATTTATGTGACCCTTTCTGTGAAAGCCCAGCTAAAGTCATTTTTTGTGATTAGCTTTTTTCTACAAAAGAATCATCCTTCATATGGTAAAGAACTTTCGGTGAAAATGTAAACTTTATATCTTTAATATGGACTGAGTAAGGTCATGTCAAAGTTTGAAATTATAGTGAAATGAATGGTAGCAAGCTTTGATGCTTGTTTTCTCATAATTAGATTTTTAGACTTTAGCCTGGTTTTCACAGAGAGGGTCACATATATACATAAATATATATATTTCAAATAAACACTGAACTTTATATTAATCAAAGAATCCTGAAAACAACCCTGTTGAAATAAAACAGCATATGCTAGTCAGGTATGTTTTAAAGCATGGCAGCTGGTTTGAGCTGGTTTAAGCAGGTCCGTAATTGTTCTTGAGCTGGTTTAAGCTAGTCCTGAGCTGGTTATAAACTGGTTATGAGCTGGTTTAAGCTGGTCCTTAGTTGGTCATGAGCTGGTTTAAGCTGGGTTAAGCTAGTTGGTTAAGATAAGCTCAGGACCAGCACATGACCAGCTTAAACCAGCTCATAACCAGTTTATAACCAGCTCAGGACTAACTTAAACCAGCTCATGAACGATTACGGACCAGCGCAAATCAGTTGTCATGCTTCAAAACACACCTAACCAGCAAAAATATATAGATATATATCAGCAGGTACCGTGTTCAAAAACAATAATATAAGCTTCTTAAGCACCAAATCAGCAAATCAAAATTATTTTTGAAGGATCACATGACACTGAAATCTGGAGTAATGGCTGTCTTGTGGAGAGCATAATAGACTTCTTCTCATCTAGTTAAATTCACCCGGACTCATATTGCATCATTCGTTCAAAACACACTGAATTCTGACCTTAACTAATACTCCCACATTCCAGCTTCATATATCCAGTAAAAATCTGATATCTACCAGGCACCTTCAAGTGTTTTGGCCACTTCACAGTCTTGTGGTTCTTAATACTCAACTCCATTACATAAAACAGGAAATGACTGTAGTGTCATGTGAGATAGTGTCATGTCTTGATATGCATTGATTAGCATGTCATGAAGGTAAATGTTAGAAAAGAATATATCTTTCATGAGTGAAGATAATTTTTAATGCTTATACAATTTTATAAATCATATATAATGTTTAATATTTATTTGTATCAAATCATACTTTAATTTTAGAAGTATTTCAGGTATAACAGATTCCTTGTAAAGAATATGTACAGTAAACAAATCTAAATCCAAATGTGCAGTACCGTTTTCTAGAACAAGGGCTTGATTTTCTTCAGGACCTGTTTTGACTAACGGAGCTTCAATGATTAATTTAAAAAGTCAAAAGGCCACCATGCATTAAAGGGTTCTTTAAAAAAAAAAAGCACTTGCCTGACTCCAGGGCACCCACCTCATTAGAGCAATGGATCATGGTTTCTCGGAAGAAGTGTCGAGAGCCTTTGTGAAGGCGGTGGACATTTTACTGTAAGCTGCCTTGACAGGGAAATAATGGGAGAAAAGAGCATGATGGGTGAGAAACGAATCATGCCTCAGAAGACTTTGAGAAGGCTCTCACCGTTTTTGTTTCTCTTCCGCTCATCCTTCTTTCATTAAAATAAAAATTACTTGCACACCAAAGAGTCATCAACAACCTCAAGCAGCAGCAGAAGACACACATCTTCCACAAACAATTTACCACTTAAATACTTTGTAAACCAAGGCACTTACTGGGAAAAAATTATACTGGCTCTGTGACAACTTGCTTTTTGAAAATGCTCATTTGTAAGTCGCTCTGGATAAAAATGTCTCCTAAATAAATAAATGAAAATGTACCACACCGTCAACCGTGTTTGTTTTGTTTTTGTAAGTGATAGGCTGAATCTGGAATGGCATACTAAGCTTACTATTTTTGTAATATTGTATTTTAGTATGATATAATTCTACCAGTCAATGTGTCTGATACAGGGGTCTAATAAAAAAGTATACGGCTGGTCATTTGACCCCAACATGGCTGCCATCATGCAGCGACCCTATAGTTGTGGCTAGAAGGGATACAGCTAAAAAACTACCAATAAATGTAATTCTCTACCTGTTAGATTGTGTTTTATTAACATCTACACCTACCCCTTACAATAATACAAAAACAGTAATTATTGTTGTATAGTGTCACAAAAATTACGCTATATTGACATGCGCATGAACAGTTGACAAATCTGTATACCGTCTAGCCTTAACCTGACCCCATCCAGCTTTTACTACTACAACAGCTTTTATTATGCTACTCATATGACTAAATGCCATTTCACGTGAGTGTACATTGTTTTAAATGCACTGCTGTTCAAAAGTTTGGAGTCGGTAGGTTTTTGTTGTGGTTTGTTTTTGTTTAATTTCTACTTTATTTAGCAAGGACATTTCAAAGGCATAGCTCACCCAAGAATGCACTTTTTTTCATTATTCACTCAGCCTCATGTTGTTCCAAACCTGAATGAATTTCTTTCTTCTGTTGAGGAAGATGTTGGTAACTGAAGAGTTGCTGGCAGCTCGTTGGCTTCCGTAGTATTTTACTATGGAAGTCAATGTCTACAAGAAACTGTTCGGTTACCAACATTAATAAGAAATGTCATGAAATGAAATAAAGCATATTGATGCCGTTTTCAAAGCACAATGTAAAACTGTGACATTTAATTTACTGACTTGCCAGCAACCCGCCAAATTAATAGCTTGCTGAAGTTTGAAAATGATGGAAATTCATATTTAAAAAAAGTAAATATTAACCCTTTTTTAAAGTTGACTATAAAATAATTGTATTTTTTAATACTCCCTTTTTATTTGACAATATAATAGTATTATCACAAATGTAATTTTTTATATTATTTTATTTAAAAACAAATTAAATAAAGTGTGCTAATATTATTATCGCTATTCATTTTTTATTGCTATATTTAATGCTCTTTTAAATGCTCCTGCAGTCAATTATGTTTTCCAAACCTAATAAATTATAGAACTAATCACCAACGTTTCGGTTTAGTGCTGAAAGATTTGGCAGTGGTCTTTCAGATGCTCTTTCATTCACTCCTCTCCATGGATTATTATGACCTTGTGATATCCTCCGTCTCGCTGACCTTCAGTGAGCATGTCACTTCTAGGGAGCTCACATGGCTGGGTGACTAGAGCGCTATATTAAAACAGCCATCATTCAAGGGTGGAGTCTATGTGGTCTCCACCTATTGGTGGCTTACACCACAGAGGGGTGTGGGTTACCTCAACTTCATGACCAATCGTTTTACTAGCACTTCTGAAAGCACAATATTGACTTTAGTTTCTCTCGTATGTCACTGTGGAGCAGCCTGTGAAGTTAAGTGAGCCTATCTGCCAAAGGAGAAGATTTTTTATTTAACTTCCAGTGATAGTGACACAGTTTGTAAGTCTTTAAGTTTGTAAGTCTTTAAGTTTGTACTGTCTATATGTAAATTGTTTCTGTACTGTCTGGAGCACGCTTTCAATAATTTCACTAAGGCACATGTGCTGTGACAATAAAAGTGATTTGATTTGATTTGATTTGAGTTTGTGTTGATTTTCTGATTCAATGTGACTGAAGATCCATAACTGCTCACAAAATCTGCTCACCCTTAATATAGTCTTACATTAGCTGTAAATCACTCTCTTCACATACACAAAGTTTATCAGATGTGGATAATCTTTGAGAGAAAACTGACAGGTGTCAACTGATATGCTGTCAGTTTCTTATTTCATTATACTCAGATGCATGGATAACAACTAAAACAGATTAATTTTTAAGCCTATGCATACTTTTACAGTATTTATATGGCACAATGTATTCACAAAGCACAAGGTTAGTCGCATCAACATCAAGTGCAAGCTCACAATGTACACGTTAAAAATAAGTGATGGTAGCATAGTACAGCGCATACAGCAAATAGTGTGCCATTTTTGGAGCAGGAGGGATATTGATTATGCAGTCAGTCTGGCCCACACTTCCCTCAGGCTGTGTCCCTCACTGGGAGCCTGCGCTGGGTTGACTGTCTCTTCATCACTTTCTAGATCTCTCCTCTAATTATGTGTGGGGTGATGAGCTCTGGCACCCCGCTGACCTGCTGGCTCCAGTACAACTTTGCAGAAACATGAGGCGAGAGAGTAGAATAAATGTACGTGACAGAAACTACATCTACATTAGTGGCACCTAATAGCTTCCTGCTATGCTCCATTTGCACAACATCTAGGTTAGTTGTTATATCACCAGTGAGAATACTAATACACAATGTGCTGCTTCTTCTTTTTACATTTTTTTAATTAAATATGATTTTTCAAAAAAATAATATGTTTTATAAACTCAAAATTATGATTTCTGTATTTGCAAATCTGAGTTTACATCTTACAAATCTGAAAATGTTTCCTTTTTTTTTAAAATAAGAATTAGTTTACATCTCACAATTCAGCTTTTTTTTACCAAGGAATCTTTTTCTCATAATTGTTTGTGAGTTAAGATCTTTCTTTGTCATGAATCAGACTTTTTTTCTCAGAATTGTGAATTAAGATCTTTCTTTGTCATAAATCAGACTTTTTACTCAGAACATTTTGAGATATAAATATATTGTGAGAAAAAAAAATCTCAGTTACGGTTATATATATCTCCTGTGTGGAAAACAAGCTTCCATATTAAATTAACAAATTAATATCATGAATTGTTTAATTTTAACCCATAAGGGTTTGTTGTTCTTTTTCAAATCTTAAAATATTATATTTATTTCCATTTTAAATCCATTTTGAACCCCAAACTTTCAAATGGAAGCCTCTGGACCCAGTTTGTGCAGTATCAACTTAAAACTCACACATAAAGTAATTAGGCGTTCTTTTTTTTTAAGGGGACTTCAGTATACAGAGAGACTGGTACATTACTTCTCCCTATATGAGTCATTATAAAGACCATCCTGACTGCAGGGCTGCACTAGTACTGTGCCCTAACGTGGCTGCAGATGAAACAAACAGCAGTAAACAAAGCAGCCCAGAATAAATTAGACAGTTCTGAATAAATATATAAATGACTTCATTAGACAAGTCAGTGCTTTAAGACACGGTAAACTACACAAATACCTCAAGTCCTGTAAGTAAATTCAATTCAATTATCTGGTGTCAATAAAAAAAAATAGAAAATAACATTATCCTTTTTTTCAGCAAGGATTAATTCAATTGATCAAAAGTCACAATAAATACACAAAGAGACTGTTCTGTCTATTCAATAATCCTGAAAATAGTATAATGTCTTCCACAAGGGCAATGATAAAAAGTTTTGTGCTATAGCTATTCTCACTTTGTGAATATGATTGCTTTACCAAATAAGTGCATTTTGAATGTGCACAATGCATTTTTTTATTTTATTTTTATCAATATAAATAATTGTGACTAAAAAATAATGTTTAGAGGTTGTAACCAGCTTGGTTGCTTATCATGTGTACAGAAAATAACAAGAGGATACAATATTCCCCTCACTGTTTTATACTGGACAAAGCCAGTTTGAGCTCACTTACATAAACCCAACTCTTTAGTGGAGCTACTAGTGGTTTAAACACTCCAGATGTGCTACTCTGAGAGGATAAATATGGTCATTTTTTATTATTCTCAGTCTTTGGAATATACAAAATGTCTCATTTTCCAGCCTTTTCCAGTTGCATTCCAGAGCAAAGGCTCTATGTAAATATGACATAGAGGTGATGGGACACACTACTGCTCCGCCAAAACACAATCATGATGCAATGTTTTACCTATAAGGTATCTTTGAAAGTATATTTACAAAAGTATGCTAAATTTAGAACTATTTCTGAGTTTTAATTCTCTCATTCTATAACTGTTGAGCTCATGACAGCTAATTACCTTGGAAAACTAATGATGCACTATAAGCACAAACGCTCCATCGCCCTCCATTTTGTCATTTACTGTAACTCTTACATCTACACGACTGAATTTTGACACCGCTGTCAGCTGAGGTTGAGAGATATCCATCCCAGGCACGTTAGAGGCCAGGGGAAAAACCCTTATCACCATCCATACTCTCTACTGGCAATGTGAACCAATGTCATTACTAAGATAAACACAAAAGAGGCCACGAACTTCATGCTTCTCAAAACGTCAAGAGCTCCAGGCAGCCTTTGAGACGATCAGGCTAGATATATTTAATTGGATCACAATTGTGTTCTGCACAAATCAAGAATACACTGCTGGTGCTCCATGATGCACTGGCTGCGGGAGAAAGGGCACTGAAAAAAGCTACGACTAAGAATAGGCATCAAAGGGCTCAACACACTATCTACATCTCAGCTTGTAAAGAGCTGTTTTGAAGTTGAAAGTAATGGCAGAGTTTACTTAGTGTCAAAGGGATGGGGAACAGACGAGCACGTCTGCTTGCATGCCATCTTTCCGTGCCGCTGCACAGGTATGACATTGTTGATGAACTAGGGTCTGGCAGTTCATGCGCATGCCACATTCAATCAGCAACCTGGAATGCAGCACCTCCCAGAGGACTAGCCAATAGCCTGATCTATGTCAATACAGAGCCTTTTCCTTCTTACAGCCAGGAAGCATCAGCAGGACTTCAGAAATGTGTTGAAGTTTATGTCACGTAATTTACGTCATAATGTCATTCCAAACCTTTTTGCATTTCATTTTTCTGCAGAACACACACATACATACACACACTGGGTCTTTTTGACCATGCTATGAAAATCAGTGGGGTTCATTGTTGTTTTGTACCCCCCCGGTGTTATTCTAGTATAACTGAGGTACTATACTTGTTATAGTTTTTATGTATTTTACATTTTAATTTTACTTAAGGTTTTACTAATGTGTGTTTTTATTTATAGTATAGCTGTATATTATCTTTATTATAAAAAGTTTTTTTAGCTGAAGTTTAAAAAAGTATTTTATTTTAGTTAATGCATATTTATTAATTGATTGATTGTGGTTGTAATTTTTGGTTTCAGTTTTAGTCTTAGTTATCTTAATAACTTTGGACCCCACTGACTATCATGGACAAAAAATAGTTGAAACATTCTTTAAATATTATTCTTTGTGTTCCGCCTATGTAGTAGACCTACGCGATGACATGTAGACCTACATTTTTGGTCAAGTGCTCTTTTAAAATTACAAATGGAAATGTATGGGAATAAGGATGTTATATTAACCTATCAATTATTTTAGCTTATTTACAACTTTGACCGTTATAACAGAAGTTCAGTGATGACGCATTTATTCTTTTCTCAATGAAAGTCCTTTATGCTTCAAAAGCCACATTGAAAGGAATTATACTGATTACAGGAGGCCCAGTTGAAGCACCTGTGTGCACATGTTTGAAGCTCCACACCCAGAACAATACATGCACCTATTTTCTGATGATTTATTACAAGATTCTGCAATTTAAGCATACCCTGTTTAAACATCTCATTCTGGTATTACTTACACATTCATATTATTTACATTTACCTGATCATTCTTAGGTTTTGCTGTTAAACAGACCCACAAACCCACAGAGAGAACTAGTAATCCCAGTGTGCAGGATTTAATACCTGCAAGGATTGACACTTGTTGGAGCTTGTCTATGATTTATGAGAAAGAAAAACAAGTGAAATGACATATATTCTCAAATGCCCTTTCGAGAGACTGAAACTCTATGGCTCAGTGCATGTGTACAGGCTTGGTGTAGGTGGCTTCACCTCTCTGCTTCTGTTGCCTCCTACAAACGACCTTGAATGGAGCACAGATCACATACTTGAACTTGAATCTTTCACAGGTCATCAGGAAAATGTTTCCTCCCCTTAACAACACACACACACACGCATTTATGTCCACTTGATCTCACCGAATGAAAACCTACAAAGTGAAGAAAATGTGCTGTGTATCATAGCACCATCCGTACCTTAATGAATGCTACATGAGTAAATTATATTATTTTATAAAAGTATTTTGATCACTTAAACTGTTTTCTGATTAACTTCTTACAGCAACAACTTATCTAATATATCATGGTTTATATGGCATCAAGGTACTATAAGAATGACATTGTACTGTATCGTGGTACATGTAAAAAAAAACTGAACAGAAGGGTAGGCCTACATGTCCAAAAAAATCATGGTAGCACCTTTGTACTTTATTGTCGTTCAAGCAGTCCCATATACAGGGTGATTTACACATTACATTACTTTATGGTATAAGACAAGGTAATCTGTCATTTAGAGGTAAAAAAAACACAGTTCAGAGTTTGAAAGAAACAGAAATGAACTGCTCGTGCGAGCATGAATTCCACCCCCGTTTACGAGTTATTACGCAAAAGCAAGTAGGTCTGTGATTGGTCCGAATCTGCCCTCCTTCTTTTGAAGGTAACTTATTAAAAGAGCCGATGGGCGGAGCCAAGCCCCGGCTATATATTGAGCGAGTACAAGCAAAGGTACCGGGTACGACTTTGTCCTTTTTTACAACATTTAGGAAGGGGAAAACATCGCTGTGAAGTCTATAAGGCCTGCTCAAACGCCACTAAAAAGGGAACTAAATACCGAAAATGTCTGCAAATAAAGATGGTGGTGGTGGATGGAAGAGCTTTATCTGGAATTCTGAAAAGAAGGAGTTTTTAGGACGCACAGGCAGCAGTTGGTGTAAGTGTTCTCAAGATTGTTCCTTCAGCGCCTCTTCTCTTGGATTAAACTAGTTTCCCTCCTTTATTCGATGTTAATATTGATACGTCTCGACGTTAATGACGGGAGAAACGCCTACAGCGTGTTTCCTGACTTTGGAAAAAGCTCAACACCTGTTTGATCGAGTCGTGCCTTTAGTTTTCGAAGGGAAAAAAAATGCCTCGCGGTGGCGGCTTGCTATTATACTCCGATTATCATATTAAGAGATTCTCATAACAAAAATGAATGGATAAACGGTGTTCTAGTGCATAGAGTGTGCCGATAGAAACGAGTTATATTGTAATAGATGAACCGATCAGTGAATAATACGCGTAATGAACCACAAGGTGGTGAACATCGCAACTGAATGGAAAAATATGAAAACGGTGTTTTACACAAACTGGTTTTATGTTTTGATCGATTGTTCAGTTAAAGTCTGGTTCCGTGCTGAAGGTGTTTAAAACGAAAAGGTCATTCTGAAGGTCGTGATACGGATTTTATTTAGTATAGCATTAATTGAAGGACAATTTGATAATATTTCCAGCTTCTAAAAGTAAAACGAGTGAAGAGTCAAATAACATAATGAAGCTGCAAGTGTCAGTCAAACAAATGACATGAACATGTTTGTGCTGGTGGCTAAATTTAGTATTTTCTGTCTGTCCTCAAGGTGACAAAGTAATATATATATATATATATATATGGCTATATATATATATATATATATATATATATATATATATATATATATACTGGTTCCTGTTCCTGCTTGCTTTGCAAATATGCATTACATGAGTGTCTCAGTATGCTTTTAACGCGGGAAACCATCTGTAGCGGATAGTTTTATCAGTTTTTATAATTTGTTTATCGCTGCCCTCCAGATGCAAGTTCAACTTGTTTAGATTTACTTCACTTCCAAATGCTGGTTATTAAAAAGTTAGATTATCCAGTAACCATGCGTGATAATAAATGCCTTTAATATTCATTAAGACTCGATAAGTTGAATTAAACACGTAGTTATGCATTGAAACGGAAGGAAATATAATGGTTGAGTCTGACACATGTGGAGTATCATGAGCGAGCCCGTCACATGTAGCTTAGCCAGCTAACTTAGGCTTTCTCGGTGTGCTTGACGTTTCACTTTAAAATGAACATAAAAGTCTGCGGCAAGTTTCGTAAAGTACTTTTAAAACCAAAGACTTAAAATTTTATGAGTATTATAGTTTGTGTGGTCTGAACTTTTGCAAACGCATTTCAAAGAAACCGTTGAGAAAGCAAGTGGAGGCTAGCAATAGAGGAAGCGTTTTCACTGACGCACATGATTTCATTAAAACACTTATTTAAAGAGAGGAGCTTTTGGCTTTGTTGTATCTATTTAACATCTTTCTGTTTCCATAGTTGTTTATTGGACGTTTTATTATGCCAAGGTGCTGCCCGGAAATACATTGCATGACTCACGAACATGCATTGTTTTACACTATTTCCTTATTTTAGTGAAACCAATGAGGAAAACGAAGTGAGAGACTGAAGGGCAAAGTTAATAACTGTTGTGCTGTTAACGTTTACTGTTGCATCCTTGCTATCTATCGTCCTGTATGTGGGTTTAATAAGCTTTTAAAGCATCATTGTAGTTTAAAACAAACATCTATTATTTATACCCTTAGGGACAAGCTTCTTTCTCTGCCCACACTGAGACTGCAACACGTGAAACCCTTGTTTGTAGGACTGTATTCAAACTTGAATGTTTCCTGTAGATTTTAAGAGGCGGCAAATGTTTTATTGCCAGGACAGAAGGAAAGGAAGTATAACCCCGTCATCCATACACACAAACTGACCCTTGTGTTCAGTGGGGACTAGTTTGAAGGGGATTGTTGGGGGCCGCTTTCAATGAAACCCACTGACTGGCACAGTAACTGACAGACAGGAATGTTTTCTGCGGGTCGCATTCTGTTGTTGCATCACACAGGGGATATGTGAGTTCTGGGAGCTTGTGTTCTGAGTAATGTGTGAGTTTGACTGAAGCTATTGTAGCTGTTAATTCAGTCAGGAAAGTTTGGGTTGTTTCACAATTACTAGCAACTTTGCATGAAATGGCTGGGCTCAAAAGTATTTTTCAGCTTATAAAATTAAAAAGGCCTAAGATGCATGTTGTGTGTGTGTGTGTGTGTGTATATGTTTTGAAAAATAATATATGATCAGTAAGACTGAATTAAAGACTCAATCAGTGTGTATCAGATAAATTATCTGAATTGTGAATTATGAAACCTTGTTTAATTATGATTTCATTTAAATAATAATATCATTTTAATTTGGAGTTACATGAGTATCTCATGAGACGGTTGACTAGCTACTCTTTATTCTTAGTTTAGACACTGTGGTGCTCTGTCACGGTGAAACTAAAGTAGCGAGAGAAATTTTCTTCTAACTGTACATCTAAATTAAATGTTTTATCGAATAAACAAGAGTGTTAGGTTGGGAATTGGCTCTAATTGCTGATTGGATGAAAGCAGATCTAAATGCAAACTTGCAGATGATTGTAAAAAAAAAAGAGGTGGAGTTTAACCGCAATAATTAATTAGAGAAGTTAGTCATTTCTCTGGAAGATCGAGTTAGGACATTTTGATTAAAATTACAATGTATACAAATAAAAAGTGAATGGATTAATCGTTCATAATAAGATCAATAACATGCATTTTGAAAATAGAGGGACATTTTTATTTCATGCATACTTTAAATTCTCAATTTCTGTCATTGAGAATTGTCATTGTACATAAAGTAGGCTACACATATGCTCTTCAAAACGAGACTGAATGTGGATACATTTTTAGCGCCTTTACATAAGTGTGTTTGTGGAAACTCAATGTCATTTTCTTCTTGTATGTGCTCCGAAAAATCCTGTTGATTTCATGCTATATATTTTTCTTTGCAGTCAAAATCTTCATCTTCTACGTAATCTTCTATGGCTGCTTGGCTGGAATATTCATTGGCACCATCCAGGCCATGCTCATGACTCTCAGCAACTACAAGCCCACATACCAGGACAGGGTTGCACCCCCAGGTAATAAAACCAAATTTATTGATGCCAAAGATAATACATGCCCAGAATTGTTCAGAGGTTGGGTATTATTTGTACATAAACGCGGTGAGAAGGAATCACCAAACTGAAGAGATACAGAATGAACTACATGTACTTTACTAGTTGTTTTGACTGGCAGGATTTTTGATAACTACGATATGTGACAGTGTTGTGAGACTGTTGTTGTGTAGCTGATGATTTTGACTAACATGGAAGCCATTTCATACACAATATGAACAATGTTTTTGTCTTGTTCTGTATTGGTTATGTGGTAAACCTTCCTTTTAAAGTGCACTTGAAACTCTGAGATTTGTTTGTTACCTGGTCAACAAGGCCTTGGCTTACTTGCTTTTACAAGTAATTGAAGTAGCAGGAACATTACATGTTATCCTTTGGAATATGCAGTATGGAAAATTTAAAGAAAAACCTGTTTTGGGGACATTCTCGTATACACCCACTCAAACTGTTCCATAACGCAACTATTTAAACTATAACGCAACTATTTAACATAACGCTGGAAGTTAATTTTGTTTCTGCAAACCCTGTGACATTTCGGCAGCTCTAAAGGTCTGTCTGAGCTCAGAGAGAGAGGGTGGAGGTGGTAGGAGTGTGAGGGAGGAGAAGGAGAGGGACACAGAAAGCCATTTTGACCTTCACACTCCCGGCTAGTCTGACAAGGCTTCCCGTTTGGGTCCTTACAGCATAGTTGTTCCGCATCTACACACTTCATATGTCTTTGAACTTGTATGTCTTGTAGTATTTCAGTTGGGGTTGGTGGTATCAGCACTCAGACATACCTACATCAGGATCAGGGTTTATGGCTAAGCTTGTTTTGCACAAACAAGAATGTTTTGCAATAATAATAAAAAAGAAACAGTGGAGAAAATTGTACACTGCAGTTTCCATAATCCCTGTCAGTTTGCCCGTTGCTCCACTGCCAGCCATTCGCAACACCAGCCATGCCAGTGATTGTTTGCACACTCCCGCCTTGGCATTACATTTATCTGTCTTCGTTAAGGCGCCAAACATAAACGCCTCTGCCAAGAAGAACCATTTCCCCTTTAAGAGAGGCCCTTTAAGTCTAAAAAGAAACCACACAAGTAGGAATGAAGTGGAGATCACCATGGTGTGAAGCTATTTGCTGCAAAGAAGGCTGGACGGAGAGAAGACACACTGCCTGCATTCAAGTCCCGCCTTCCTCTCAGAGGCTAAAAGTTTCCATTGTGTGACAGAAGCACGTGAGGTTGTGGAGAGGAGGAGGGGGAAGACTGGGAGACTCTCACAGGCTCTAACCGGAGTCTTAAAAGTGTATTAAACCATCCACGTACATTTCCAAGTCAGAAGCTCCTCTTTTAGACAAGCTGCAGCACATACACGGAAGGTCTTTACCAGTCTGTTGAAACAAAAACTGGCATTAAACACAATATAAAGTTTCCCTTTGCTTGTTCTCTGCTGGCTCGGCTCACGCCACGCCCCGCTTTGGCCGTACGTTTGAGCTGGTGGAAAATTACTGCCAAGCTGAGAATCTGAATAGCAAACTTCCATGACAATGAATGGACCAGGCATTCTCCGCACTCATAGCTGGAGGGAAAATCACTCTTCTAAATGTTCATTTTTATGGTTAACACCAGTTGTCGAGGCACATTTAACCTTTCTGCTTTACTTACAGGCTTATCACACTCCCCACGCCCGGACAAAGCGGAATTTGTCTTCTCCATGAAAGATAATAAGACTTACAGTGCATATGTGGATCATATTAAGGACTTTTTGAAAGCATACGACGAGGAAAACCAGAACAATGACCATTTTGAAGACTGTGGAGGTACAAGTTCTAAGATTATCTTGAAACTATATAAACCAAAGCTTTTAGCTGTATTATAAAGTAGGTCACCTGAACTCCTACATTACTCCCCAGCTCTGTCATATGATCTTCATTCACAAGTCAACAGGGCATGATTTAGCCACTGCTTTGGTAGACATTTAGGGCTTTATTTGACCCATTTTACTGTCCTGCATGTCTGTGCACTGTTTTCTTTTTGAATGACAAGAAAATAGTTGTATTAGTCAGTATTAAGGTTTAATGCATTTCATGTTCAGAGACACCCCAACCCTATACGGATCGTGGAAAACTGGATGACAGTAATGGTGTGAGGAAGGCCTGCCGCTTCGAAAGAAAGTGGCTGAAGGATTGCTCAGGAATGAAAGATGACAAATTCGGCTTTAAAGACGGCAAACCCTGCATCATCGTTAAACTCAATAGGATTGTGAACTTCAGGCCACGGGTGAGTTATCCAACATTTTGGTTCAAGATCATGCCATCAATATTAACCTATTTGTTTGCCATATATGCCAGTTGCTTGCGAACTATTTTTGTTAGCCCAAGGCAACATTTAGCTTTATATTATTGGTTTGTGAATGGTTTACTGATTTTCTCCTAGTTATATATTATTGTTTGTTGTGTAGCACTTTGGTCGGCCTTGTTTCGTGCTTAAATTTGCTCTGGAAATAAAACTGAACTGACATAATACCCTGCCATTGTCTCTCCGCAGCCTCCAGCTTCGAATGACAGTATCCCTGAGCCAATCCGCCGTTACTTTCAGGGCAATCTGATTCCAATCCACTGCACAAACAAGGCAAGAGATACTTACAAAGCATCTTGGTAAAATGGCTATATTGGATTCGTTTTTACATATAGATGACCATCATTTAATAACATAGTTAAATGTAATCTTGAGCAAATATCAAAATTAATATAAATTTCATTCAAGATATTACAACATTATTTATACAAAACCGTATCTAATATCAGCTATAGTCTAATTATAGATTTGGATTTGGCAGATGCTTCAATCCAAAGCAACATGTATGTGACCCTGGACCACAAAACCAATCTTAAGCTGGGGTATATTTGTAACAATAGCCAACAATACATTTTATGGGTCAAAATTATCCATTTTTATTTTATGCCAAAGATATAGGATATTGGACATTGATGTTCCATGAAGACATTTTGTAAATTTTCTACTGTAAATATATTAAAACTTAATTTTTGATTAGTAAAATGCATTGCAAAGAACTTCATTTGAACCACTTTAAAGGCAATTTTCTCAGTATTTAGTTTTCTTTGCACCCTCAGATTCTAGATTTTCAAATAGTTCTATCTCTGACAAATATTGTCCTATCATAACATATTTATTCAGCTTTCAGATGATGTATAAAACTCAAATGCAAAAAAATGTACACTTATGACTGGTTTTGTGGTCCAGGGTCATATATTGCATTCAAGGGAGAGATTTACTTGTGATCAGTTTTAGCTTTTCCTTGGAATCGAACACTTGATCTTGGCATGCCATGCTCTAGTTTGAACTATAGGGATGCATTATGAATTCTTAATATTAGTAGTAGCATCAAAATAATTTTCTTTATTGATTATACTAGAATTTGAATATCACCGCATCCCTAATATTTTTTAGTCTAAAAGAAATAAACACAGTGACTCAAATCTCGATACTCCATGCGCTGTATGCTCCAGAGAATGATCTAATACTTATTCTTGTTGTCAACAGAGAGAAGAGGACGCAGAAAAACTCGGACAGGTCGAGTACATCGGGCTGGGGGCTGGTTTCCCTCTCCAGTATTATCCTTACTACGGAAAGCTGCTACATCCCCATTACCGCCAGCCTCTGGTAGCCATCAAGTTCCACAATATCAGTCTGGATCACGAAATGCGCATAGAGTGTAAAATATACGGACAGAACATCGATTACAGTGAGAAGGATCGTTATCAGGGACGTTTTGACCTCAAAATCACCATCAACTCATGACCTTAGCTATGAAAATAGCACTTTTATTCTGCCCATTTCAAAACACAGTAATTTCAGATGAATAAACAAAGACGAGCACAAATTCAATTGGAAAAACAACTACGACAACTAGTCTTGAACAAAGTTTCATAACATACGGGACCCACACTTAATCTGAACGCTTTACACTAGCTTTCTCTGCATGTCTAGGGTTAGAATGTAAATTACAGGAAGAGTAGCAATAGCAAAGTATTTATTCTACTGTAAATGCGAATATTCCGTGAGCCATGGGACGTTCATTTATTACTGTAAATTATAATTCCACTACTGATGTAGCGAGCAGTGTTTCTGTCCCCTGAGTATTTCTGCCTAGTGTGGTCTCTTTATATTTTATGGAGTGTGCTTTGCTGTAGTCACATACGATAGTCCTTTCCAAGCCATGTTGTCATTTCTGTTGTCTTATGTGAGAAAGCCTTAGCGGTCCAAGGTGTGTGTCTGTGTGTGTGTGTGTGTGAGAGTTTTAAGTGTGAATGTGCTTATTCGTCTACTTAAAAACTGAAAATACTGGCATGGTACGCTCTGAACTCCCCAGGTGTGTGTGTGTGTAAGTGACTGCACTCCGTTCAAACCTTTCTTTCCTTTTCTTTCCATTGATTGTGGGGAATGTTTTTACATCACATTTTGACTTTTTATTTGATCATCTTCCGATTTGGGGAACTGGGGCTAATGTCAATTCTGTGTAAGGCTTTTATTTTCCTTTACTATTAAGTGTAGAACTGTGTGTCTAGTCTGGAGGACTGAAGTGGCCAGTGTTCACCATGGCAACTCAGTGCATTTAATATTTTTTTCTGTTTTGTTCGGGAGACATCACGTGATGTGGTGTTACTTTCTAATTAATGTTTTAGCCATTTTCATGGTGGAAGAATTTTATATTTATGCAGTTGTACAATTTTTTTTTTTTTTCAGCAAGAGAAAGTGTAATGTATGAATCCAAAAACCAAAGTCACTTGTCAAAGGTTCGAATCAGGCAAAGCAGTACCCCATGTAATAGGATATTTTGTTTTGTTGTTTAAAGTTCTTAAAAGTCATTGTTGGACACCAGAACACTTGTCAATGTTATTTAAATCTGGGTAAGCCCTAAGAAGAAATAAATGGACAGACAACTGAGGTATTGTCTTTCAAGTGGTCTTTATTTAAATAACTGCTGGACAGATGTTTCTCATGGTTGCTTCACCAATCTAAAATCTTAAAGAAATACTGGACCTGCAAAACAGAAATTCCCACAAATCAGAAAAAAAGCTTCCATAATGACGCTGACAAAGTCAAAACCTAGACAAAAATACACACTATAAAAGCACTATGTACTGTCTGATGTATGAATTTGTCATTCAATCATGCAACACGGGAGTCCTGTAAGGAAACCTGCGGCAGTCGAAATACACCGCACAACGCTTGTATAGAATTTTGCCCTGATTTGTGATCTGTATATACACTAGTTTTCAAAAGTCAGAGCTAGTCTGCTGACTTCAAGCTGTCGGAATTGATAGATTTCAGACAAAATCCAACTTTTTTTTTTATGCTTTAAAATATGATTCCATTATAGTAAAACATTTTCATATTTTGAACTGATTTTAGAAAAAGTTTTCATTCCCAGCAACAATGCAAATGTTTCTGTGTGACCTGAAAGTCTGGTAAACATTTGTTTATGATACCTAGTTTTAATGTTCAGATTTTAAAAGTCATGTAGTTTATCCCAGCAAAGATATGGTTCACCCAGCCAAACCCGAAGATTTTCGCTCATCTTCGAACACAAATTGAGATTTTTGATGAAATCCTTTTTGAACCTCCATAGAAAGCAATGCAACTGAAATGTTCCCAGGTCCAGAAACATAGTAAGAACATCATTAAAATAGTCCATGTGACATCAGTGGTTCAACCATAATTTTACAAAGTTACGAGAATACTTTGTGCACAAAGAATTTTTTTTTTTATTTAACAATTCTTCTCCTCCAAGTGACCGTCTTCCGCCATTATCGAGAGTACCATAATAGAAGCATTCTCAAAAAGTATTCTAATAACTTCATACAGTTATGAACAACAGATGTCACATTTTAATGATGTCCTTACTGCGTTTCTGGACCTGGGAATATTTCAGTTGCATTATCGTCAATGCAGGGCTAGAAAGCACTCAAATTTCAACAAAAATTTCTTAATTTGGTTCTGAAGACCAATGAAGGTCTTACGGGTTTGGAACGACATGAGGGTGATTAATGTCAATTTTAATTTTTGGAAGAACTAAACTTTTAAGTTCATTAAGAGTCCAATATTTCACACAGATTTTTTTTTCTACTCACCCTATTTATACTAAAAATGGCATATAATAGTGTACAAGTATGTGAATTGGGACACACCTTATGAGAGTGTTTAATAAATCACAGTGTCTTATATAAAAATAAATAAACCTGTGTTAATTCGAAAAGCACTTTTAGCACTTCATTGGGCCTGAGCATCAGCTCACCAGCTTGTTTTACTTTCAAACAATTGACTTTCCCTGAATTGTGCCTGTTACGGCAGCCGGCGTCTGTGCTGGGCCTCTGTGAGGCCTGAGCTCTTGGAATGTCATGGCTGAGTCGGTCAGCAGGCAAATGATTAACAAGGGGCCATTTGTGCTAAGAGGCTGGACAGATCATGAGTTGTGCACAACAATGACGTCCACCGGGGCAAAACCCACTCCTTGGCATAACAAACAACTCTATCTGCCTGCTTCCCTTCCTGTGAGCCGGGCTGTGGGTCTGCCTCGACCCACTGCGGACAGTCATGAGACCTAGATG
This sequence comes from Gymnocypris eckloni scoliostomus, assembly GCA_027564155.1. Classification (NCBI taxonomy): domain Eukaryota; kingdom Metazoa; phylum Chordata; class Actinopteri; order Cypriniformes; family Cyprinidae; genus Gymnocypris; species Gymnocypris eckloni. Next base: position 16,689,624 of record CM050419.1, read on the forward strand.
CCATTTTGTTCTGGGCTTCATACGCATTTGTGGGATCCAGAAATATTTTTGAAGGGCGAACTAACTTCCTCAAAATGAGACTGAATACAAAGCGTGACTGTGTGGCTCTTGCATAACATTTGAATGAGGTTTGCTTGAGCTCACCTCCAGAATCCCGTCTTCCGGTAGGTCGGTGCAGTGAATGGCATTCAGCACTTTGTTTTTGCCGTAGATCGCTCGTAAAGTGTCGGGCCGAAGGTGGCGTGCAATTTCCTGTGTGGAAACAACACATTACAGGGTTTCTACAGATATGAACAAGTTCAATTTAAGACTTTTTAAGGACCCGCGGACACCCAGCATAACATGATGAAAGCTCTGTGATGGGTAACAGTAAGTACAATGGAGCATATGCTTTGAACAGGGTTTCCTTGGTAGAGCAATTGGATAAAAGCACAGGTGACGACGCATGTGCTGTGATGGTTACTCATGCTCAACAACGCTGCTGTGAGATCACACAATGTCACATTCTATCCAGGGAATCAGGTTATTCACACCTGCTTGTTACTGCAAACATCAGCTTCCTAAACAGTCCTCTTTGCGTCACTTGGGAGTCACAAAAAACTCAACAACAACAACAACAACAAAATCCTTTCAGCTTAAACTCAAACTTAAAGGGATAGTTCACACAAAAATGAAAAGTTTGCCACCATTTACTCACTGTCATGTCATTCCAAACCTGTATGAGTTTCTTTTTTATGTTGAACATAAACGATATTTTGAAAAATGATGGTAATCAAACAGTTGACGATCCTCATTGACTTCCATTGTGTTTCTTTCCCTACTATGGAAGTCATTGGGACCAACAAATGATTGGTTCTTCGAAATTCTTCAAAATACATTATTTTGTGTTCAAGTTGTTCCAAAACTTTATGAGTTCCTTTCTTTGTTGAATACAAAATATGTTTTTAAGAATGTTGGTAATGGAACATTTGTTGGTAGCCATCGGCCTCCACAATAAGAAAAAAAGAAAACTGTGGAAATCAGTGGCTAGTGTCAACTGTTGTGTTCTTGAAAACATCTTCTGTGTTCAGTGGAAGAAAGAGACTCGTACAGATTTATAAAGACATGGAGCTGAGAAAATGATCAAAATGGTCATTTTTCACCAAAATTGGCACTGACAAGATGGGCTGTTAATAATAGAAAGAAAGAAAGAAAGAAAGAAAGAAAGAAAGAAAAAAGAAAGAAAGGTGCTAAATAGAAGACAGAAAAAGCTCTCTTTTTTGCCAAAAACTTCAACAGCCATAATGCAATTTTGCTTTTAGCGCCACCCTTCTGTTGATCCTACTGTCTGTGGGCGGGAATACCAAAATGTGGAAGCTTGATTTGTAGTTTTTACAAAAGCCCTGGAGTTGTCACAAATCTGGCATTTTGTGTCATTCGCCCATCCCAATTTTCTGAAAAACAGAAATTCCCACAAATCATTCCAAGCTTCCATAATGACGCTGACAAAAAGTTAAAAACCACGACAAAAATACACACTAAAAGCACAATGTACTGTCTGATGTATGAATTTGTCATTCAATCATACAACACGGGAGTCCTGTAAGGAAACCTGCGGCAGTCGAAATACACCGCACAACGCTGGTACAGAATTTTGCCCTGATTTGTGATCTGTATATACACTAGTTTTCAAAAGTCCGAGCTAGTCTGCTGACTTCAAGCTGTCGGAATTGATAGACAAAATCCAACTTTTTTATGCTTTAAAATATGATTCCATCATAGTAAAACAATTTCATATTTTGAATTGATTTTAGAAAAAGTTTTCATTCCCAGCAACAAGGCAAATGTTTCTGTGTGACCTGAAAGTCTGGTAAACATTTGTTTATGATACCTAGTTTTAATGTTCAGATTTTAAAAGTCATGTAGTTTATCCCAGCAAAGAGATGGTTCACCCAAAAAAAATGAAAATTCTGTCATTTATTACTCACCCTCATGTTGTTCCAAACCTGTAAGACCTTCGTTCATCTTCGGAACACAAATTAAGATATTTTTGATGAAATCCTTTTTGACCCTCCATAGAAAGCAATGCAACTGAAATGTTCGGACATCATTAAAATAGTCCATGTGACATCAGTGGTTCAACCGTAATTTTACAAAGTTACGAGAACACTTTTTGTGCGCAAAGAAAAAAAAAGATTTAATTTAACAATTCTTCTCCTCCAAGACCGTCTTCCACCATTATCGAGAGTACCATAATGCAAGCATTCTCAAAAGGTATTCTAATAGCTTCATAAAATTATGAACAACAGATGTCACATTTTAATGATGTCCTTACTGCGTTTCTGCACCTGGGAATATTTCAGTAGCATTGTCGTCAATGCAGGGTTAGAAAGCTCTCAGATTTCATCAAAAATATCTTAATTTGTGTTCTGAAGATCAACGAAGGTCTTACGGGTTTGGAACGACACGAGAGTGAGTAATTAATGACAGAATTTACATTTTTGGGTGAATTTACAACTTTTAAGTGCATTAAGAGTCCAATATTTCACACTTGTTTTATTTTCTACTCACACTATTTATACCAATAAAAGTATAAATAAAAAAGGATATTTGAGTGGAGGTAACATGGAGAAATTGTCCACATTGTTTATTTACATTTACAGTACTACCAACATTGTAACTATTATTAACCTTTATTTAACCAGGCAAGTCACTCTTATTTACAACAACAGCCTGGCACTACAAAGCTGGTTGAAAATGGATGAACATTGAAACATTAATGGGCAGTCTCATTTACTATTACTCAAAATTTCAGACAGAAAATACAGTCATTCCAACAGGAAGTAATGACTGAGTTTCGCGTGATGGTGGAAAAGTTTGCCACACAGATTTTGCTCATGTTCAAGTTGGTTACACGAATTTGCCACATTGACCAACAGAAAGCAACTTCTTTGTGAGATGCGCTTCATACATTTCTATGCTATTGACAATGGACCTGTTTTTGCACACACAATTTCAAAAAAATCTTGTGAATCGCACCTTTAAAATGACAGTTTAATTTTTGTATTTAGACAAAATACTAAAATTGTTCATTATTTAATGGTAACTAAGACTATCAGGGAAAAATAATTGCACATAATCAGCCCCTAAAAAAGTGTATATTAGTTTCTCAGAGTAGTACCTTTGTACCCTTAAGTTACCATTATTAACCTTTTAAGGCCAAACAATGTAAAAAAACAAGTTAAATTCAGAACTGTGACATTATTTGTGTGAAACCCGACCTTCTGTGCTATTTTCTCTGGTCAAGCTCATCTCAACCTGACATTAACACCAGGCTGCTCAGCATTCTGGACATGCTGTCATCTAGCAAAAAACAGAGAAACATAGCAGAGGAATACAAGATATGAAAGTACAGTCAGGACTTCAGACACGAGCAACAAAATGAACTGATGTAGTCGAGTGTAACGGTATAGCCATTTTAAAAATACATGATCATCTTTACAAAGGTGCACAAATGTTAAACAAATACTCCTCCCCTGCCGCTACAGCGTGACAGAAGTTCAAGGGGTCTTGGCTGAGTTTGCTTTGAGTTTATATTTCACTGCCCTTTCAGCAGAATGTTGGACTAATACCAGGTCTTGACTTTAATTCGAGCTCACATGTGCTTCTCATTTAGAGCTCAGCTGGCCAACTGGCGAAGGCTAAAATGGAACGTGATGAAATGTGATGTTCCCAAGGACACAAACCCCGGCGGCTCTACTGTCCTCTGCTAATCTCTACCAGTAGGAATTTTAACTCCCAATCACCGCCCATGAGGGACGGGTTTTCTACATGTAAATAAATTGGGTTTCCTTCCACACCCATCTTGTCACCTCCAATTTGATCTCTGGATTTCCATTTCAGTGGCCTGGAACTTTCTGAGGACCACACAGTTCAAACAAAGAGGGAGTATTAAGCGACCACACATTGTCATGAGAGAAAGTTTGAAGGGAAAATTAGTGTTTTGGTTTCAATAAAGAGCACTGTTTGTAACATGTTTTTCCTTTCTAAAGCTTTGGCATATTTAGAGAATCTTACTGGTTAGTTATTATCCTTATATCTTGTTGACTTAGAAAAGGCACACGGAGACAATGAAATCCTTCCCTTCTTTAGTTTTATCTAGATTTAATGTCTGCTTTTGATTACTGTAAAACAAGACAGAATCTGATGTCATATAAAGACATTAGCAAGCATCGTTCGTTTCTTAGGCCCCGATTACACTAGTGCGTTTTCGTTTTAAAATGGCGCTTTAGAAAGTAAACGATCAACGTAGACCTTATTATTTAGATCGCGGATGCGTCTGCATGCTTGGAGCGTTAGAATGGGGAATCTACCTATACATATCTATGGGTACAATAACGAGTATGATGCTATTGTTTACATGGTCGTCAAGGATACGCAGAGTGAATGTGGGCAGCCATGTCATCGTTTTCAAAAGTCTCCCGTTTTGGTCCGTTTACACTGAAACGCTACCCCGGAGTTTTCTAATTAAAACGGGGTCTGCAGCGTTTTTAAAAGTCTCTGTTTTCGACCTTGAAAATGCCGGAGTAGTATAAACGATATGCGTAGCCGTAGCAAAAGTTATGCGTTTTAAAACGAAAACGCACTAGTGTAAACGGGGCCTTAGTAATGAGTCAGTTCAAAGTGTCAAAAGCACATCCTCATTTGATCAAACACATATGACTAACACACATCTCTGAGGATTTTTTTTTATTATGAATAGTTTGTTCAGGCAATATTGGCAGAGAGTAAATGATAACAATAAGTGGGGGACAAAAAATGAAATTCAAATGTAACAAAGGATGCTAGTATAGCAATAAGAAAAGAAAGGTTACACTATTTTAAGATATCTTTGTTACACGTTACATACTTACTATTACAATAATAAATTGTGCATAATTACATGCAAGTAACCCTAAGCCATACCCTAACCCTATAGTAAATAGATGTATTTAATGTAATTACTTAGTACTTAATTGTATAATTATACTGTAGCAAGGACACCTTTAAATTAAGTGTAACATAAAAGTACTAAAATGTATATATGTGACCCTCTGTGAAAACCGGTACATTAGTAGTTTATCATCAAGTGCTATAATAAACATCAAAGTACCATGTATTATCATCTGCTTTACCGTATTACCGCCACCATATTTTTAAGAGTTCGAAAGTTTGGTTTCAGTATGATTTTTGATGTTGAAATCTCTCATGCTCATCAAGACTGCATTTATTTGATCACAAATACAGTAAAACAGTAATATTGTGAATAATATTAGAATATTATTTCAATATATTTTAAAATTTAATTTATTCATGTGATGAAATCCACATTAGCCATTCGCCATTTTAGTTTTAGTGTCACATGATCCTTCAGAAATCATTCTAATATGCAGATTTGGTGCTCATAAATAATTTTTAATGCTGAAAAGAGTTGTGCAGCTTTATATTGATGAATATAAAGTTTCTAGCAATTATTTGAAATAGAAATTATCTGTAATATAATTAATGTCTTTACTGTCCTTGATCAATGTAAAGCCTCCTAATTTGATCTCTGGATTTCCATTTCAGTGGCCTGGAACTTTCTGAGGACCACACAGTTCAAACAAAGAGGGAGTATTAAGCGACCACACATTGTCATGAGAGAAAGTTTGAAGGGAAAATTAGTGTTTTGGTTTCAATAAAGAGCACTGTTTGTAACATGTTTTTCCTTTCTAAAGCTTTGGCATATTTAGAGAATCTTACTGGTTAGTTATTATCCTTATATCTTGTTGACTTAGAAAAGGCACACGGAGACAATGAAATCCTTCCCTTCTTTAGTTTTATCTAGATTTAATGTCTGCTTTTGATTACTGTAAAACAAGACAGAATCTGATGTCATATAAAGACATTAGCAAGCATCGTTCGTTTCTTAGGCCCGATTACACTAGTGCGTTTTGTTTTAAAATGGCGCTTTAGAAAGTAAACGATCAACGAGACCTTATTATTTAGATCGCTGGATGCGTCTGCATGTTGGAGCGTTAGAATGGGGAATCTACCTATACATATCTATGGGTACAATAACAGTATGATGCTATTGTTTACATGGTCGTCAGGATACAGAGTGAATGTGGGCAGCCATGTCATCGTTTTTCAAAGTCTCCCGTTTTGGTCCGTTTACACTGAAACGCTACGGAGTTTTCTAATTAAAGGGTCTGCAGCGTTTAAAAGTCTCTGTTTTCGACCTTGAAAATGCGGAGTAGTATAAACGATATGCACCGTAGAAAAGTTATGCGTTTTAAAACAAAACGCACTAGTGTAAAGCAGGGCCTTAGTAATGAGTCAGTTCAAAGTGTCAAAAGCACATCATTATTTGATCAAACACATATGACTAACACACATCTCTGAGATTTTTTTTTTATTATGAATAGTTTGTTCAGGCAATATTGGCAGATAAATATAACAATAAGTGACAAAAATGAAATTCAAATGTAACAAAGGATGCTAGTATAGCAATAAGAAAAGAAATTACACTATTTTAAGATATCTTTGTTACAGTTACATACTTAACATTACAATAATAAATTGTGCATAATTACATGCAAGTAATAAGCCATATAACCCTATAGTAAATAATGTATTTAATGTAATTATAGTACTTAATTGTATAATTATCTGTAACATATACACTTTAAAAAATTATGTAATCATATACTAAAATGTATATATGTATTGTAAAACACATTAGTAGTTTATCATCAAGTGTATAATAAACATCAAAGTACCATGTATTATCATCTGCTACACACCATATAAGAGTATGAATAGTTTGGTTTCAGTGATTTTTGATGTAAAATCAATGTATCAAACTGCATTTAATCACAAATACAGTAAAAAGTAATATTGTAATATTATTAGTATTATTTCAATATAAAATAATATTCATGTAGAAATCACATTAGTAATTAGTTTTAGTTAAACACTATAAAATATTTAATAGATTTGGTTTCAGAATATAATGGGTTTCTGAGATATCAAGTTCCAGTTTAAGTGAAAAACTGATGGTAACCCTAATCCCAAATGAGTGATGTAGGACCTTGAGAATTAATGACGTCACAATTATGCTTTCACCAAAGTGCCCTCGAGCAAAACACTTCACCACAGGTGGTGGCAAGGGAATTGTCTGTGTAATTAGCACACTTGGAGTCTTTTGAATAAGAAGCTTCAGGTAAATGGCAAGGAACAAAGTTGCCATTTGTTTAAAGGTGCAATCGCATTTACCATTCATCTGCTATTATTTTTACGGGTGAAATCCTGGCATTTCAATAGGAAGTCATGTGACTGAGAATTTCGCGTGTGGGCGAAATATACCCCCATGCAGATTTTGCAATTGGTCACTCACTCAAATTTGCAGCAACGACCAATAGAAAGCAGCTTGGTTTTAAAGTGACTTGTGTGTCAATTCACTTTTTTGCCCCTCAAAATTGTGCTAATTTGAGCACATTTAACGGCATGACAACAAAGACTACAGTGCTTAGCTAGAGTGAATGTTGGACAAAAAGTTGACATTTAAACTTTTTTTTGTTGCCAATGATGAAATTTTCAACAGGCAAACCAAAACAGGCTTTTTGGTGGCAGATGAGGGGCAGTTCCAGTTCAGTCCCAGTCACATGGCTCACTCTCTCCCTGTTCCTAAGCAATCGATGCTGTGGGATGGCCTCCTAAGAGAGCACCACCATGGTAACTACAGGTCTCCACAGCCCTGGCTTTATGGCCACATGCTTACAGCACTGACACCATGCTAGCCCTCAGCACCAACTGACATCACAATTAAACTCTCACTGACAAACTTATTTTCATTTTATTTAGGTTTAGACATTAAAGGCTGTGTGTTGAGTTATTTTGAGGTTTACATTGTAGCAAAGTGTCATTTCTTCAGTGTTTTCACATGAAAAGATATAATAAAATATTTACAAAAATGTGAGGGGTGTACTCACTTCTGTGAGATACTGTATTAAATGCAATGTACAAAGACATTGTAAGGTGATAAAAATGGGATAAATCATAATACTCAAAACCTTACAGTTAAAAGAGCCAATTCAGATTTTTCATGTAAGTAGGACCTATTTATTTACGCATTTATTTATTTATTTATGAACGCACAATATCTGAACCAGCCTGAAAATATATATATATATATATATATATATATATATATATATATATTTTACATGGTTTGAACACAATTTAAGAGAAAAGCAAGGGACTTTGACTGTAAAAACACTACCGTTCAAAAGTTTGGTACAATATTTTTTATTTAAAGAAAAAAAAAATGGTATGCAGCTAAGACGCATTAAATTGATCAAAGTACAAATAAAGACATTTATAATGTCACAAAAGATTTCCACAAAAATATTTTCAACAATGTTGACACAAAATGTTTCTTGAGCACCAAATCTGCATATTAGAATGATTTCTAAAGGATCATGTGACTCTAAAGACTAGTAATAACTGGTGAAAATTCAGCTTCACCTTCACAGGAATAAACTACATTTTAAAATATATCAAAATAGAATACATTTGTTTTAAATTGTAATAATATCTCCTATTTATATTTAAATATCTTAAAGCATGAGAGACCTCTTTAAAAAACATTAAAAAGCTTACAATCCTCAATCTATTGAACGCTAGTAAAAAAGCAACTGCTCTTATTAGAAACACTATGATCTTTCAGAACAGTATTTTGGCTGAGTATTAAAGAAGCATCTACAGAACATTTGGTTATTTGTACTTGAGTGACTCATTCCTTGTCAAATACTCTAAAGGAAGGAAAAACCTCATTGTTCCTAATTGCCTTTGCTCTTTATTTGCAGGCTATAACACGTTGGCTTGTCAAATTTCTCACAGACAGATCTAACAAGACTGTACAGAAGACACGTGAGACAACAGTGCCAATTGTGCTTTGTTTCTCTCGGTAGCAGGCAACACAGGCCTTGACTGACACAGAGGCATACTAGAACAAGCACACTAGATTACTAACATCCTATAAAACTCAGCTCAGCACTCTGAAAAAAATAATTCACAAACTCGACCTTACACTTTAGTGCTGTATTAAAGATGCCTCCATAAACCACTGTGTTTACCTTTGTTTACGATTGGAGGACATGCATACACAAAATTCTCTCGTCTAAAGTAGGCAAACACTGCATCCAAACATCTAATCCTTTATCTTATCACAATTGTCTGTGACAAATCGGGCACGGTTACATTCCCATTGTATAGGTTTACCATGTTACAAGTAAGTCACCTTCGTTTCCAAGTGAAGGTTCTGTTACGGTATTTTGGCACCTAGAGCTGAAAGCCAGTCAGTCATTGACAGCCATTCAGTTGAACTTTGTCAGTTGATACGATCTGTCGGCACAATACATTATTCATGAACTCCAACACCATATGAGACTTAAGCACAACTAAGAGAACAGGACCTTGGTGCGTTCTCACACAGAAAACAAATGGCCAATTTCTGCTGTACAATCTTGGACAGTCAGCCTTGGAGCTTATCAATTTCAAACAGACACATACAGAATGTAAATGAATGTAGAAAATAAACAGCAGGTATTTAAACATGAACCAGTGAATTCATTCTTTTGTGAGGTTGGCCTGATCTAATAAAACAGAAGAATACAATTTCACACATTTAGAAACAACCTTGTAACTTGTTCAAGGAAGTTTTGTCTAGAAAGACACTGTTTCCTTGTGTACACACTGCACAGACACTTGAGTCAGAGAATCTGGTTACACTGAACAATCATAGCAAGCAGGAATAAGGAAGGTTAAAAAGTCTCAACACTTGACTTGAGTGGAGATCTTAAAGCCAACAGGATCCACAATTATGAATTTTTCACAACTGTCACACATATCCCCTTGCTCTTCTTCACTTCTATCAACATTATAAAGTGATCTTTAACATTGAGAGAAGCACAGTATTCCACAACCAACACTATTACAAAAAGAGGAGAACAGTGTTCAGAAAATACATCCTTGAAGAAATATTGGTAAAAAAAACTTAACATAGAAGTGAGACTGCCCTCAAAATCAGATGGTGTCAATGAAAATGACAAGATCTGATTTATGGCTAGTGTAAAATCCCACAGTGTGCATTGTTGAGGGAAAGGATGATGCCTCACTATAATTGTCTGATGTATCCAAATTATTTGTAGCATACAGACTACTTGTTAGGGCTGCACCAATATAAAAATGATGACCAATAACTGACAACCATTACAATTCTACACTATTTTATCTAAATACATCAAATATTAAATGCAAAGTGTTTTTTCAGTCATTTTAAAATGCATTTTAAATTGATTTAGACATTCCAAAAACAAAATGTATAAATTCATTTTGAGATTTGCCAAACATTACATTTAACAGTGTTGTTAAATTATTAGTGTTTAAACCAACTTTAAAGCTAGGAGAAGCAATGTTTTTCATAAACGTTTTTTGTTATACTGGTTGAAAATCTCTTCTCATTCTGATAGCAAAGAGTTAATTAAATGATATGGTGGCCTACCTGCCTGTCTACCAATATACTTGCATACCTCCACACAACCAAAAGGGTGTTTTTCTGTATTTCATTGCAGAAGTGCAAGCAAGCATGTTCTGTGTATTTTGTAAAAAGACTTGCCAAAATACACAGAAACAGACAATTGGATAAAACAAGAGTAAACATTGGTAGTGTTGTTACAAGATGGAGGAATTTGATGGAATATTTGGGTTTCAATCGAGCCAATGAACTTGCAGAGTTTCTTCTTTACAGGTAAGCTAAACTTCAAGTTAAAAGTATTCCTAATATGTTGGATCATTTATTGAAAGTAGCTTACGTTTTACCTGTTGAGACATGCCTTTGTTGACCCGTAAAAGCTGTGTTTGTGATGTTTGTATTGGGAGTGATGCGTGAACGTTTGTTTGAAAATATTCATTATTTTTCTAAATCTGCTAGGTGACACTAAGAATTGTTAAATTAATAATTACATACCCAACATTGATGCCAATAATTTAAAATATCTATAATATCGGTCAATAACCGATATGGTACCGATATGTTGTACATTCCTTCTATTTATTGTAGCTTTTAATGTGTTTTCATTTAGTTGCTGTTAAACACAGTAATATACATTTAAGATATTGCCCATTAATCAGTTATAATTTCATTATTAGTGAATCTATATTTTTATTTATTTATTCATTCATTTAAAAAAAAAGCACAAAACAACAATGTCCTCCTTGCAGAGACTGGTGCTACACTAGGACACAAAGAGGCTCAAAGTGTGATTAAATCTGCCAAATGAAGCATGTATCTTCAGATATGAAGTTAATCTTCAGTGTTGGTGGCATAATGACAGACACATGTTCTTACCAGTTTCTTGGTTTCCACCACATGATGGACCATGCTGTGCTATTGCTACCCAATACAGTTTTTCAATCAAAAATAGACTTTACAACTATTCTCATGGACCTTCCCATTTAACTATTTGGTAAGACAGATGATACATGGAACCTTTTGAGCAATTTTGCTGGGCCACTTTTTTGAGTAATGTTGCTTGGGCACTTTCCCATTGAGAATCAGTAACACTTTTCTATCTGGATCATTTAGATCGGTTGTAGGCCCTGTGTCTCACGGTCTCACCTGGTTGCCTGCTGAAGGCAACATTGCTCAAAAAGTTGCCCCATGTATCATCAGCCTAAGGCTTTACATGACACTAATCTGTGTCCAGCAGTGGGAAAACCACTGAGGTCACTAGACAAAAGCTTGGTTAGTGAAGCATGCTGAATCTAGACTGACTAAACACATCATCAAATACTGACCTCTCCCCCAAAATCTATCATACACATCTCCCACCTTTGCAGAAGATGTCATAAAAAGATGAGCTGCGCTCAGAAAACTTCATGATGCTCTGTCAAGGTCTCACTAAACTTTACACATTCCAACCCAAATTATTGTAATCTTTGTGTTTGTACAGGATTTTAAAACGTTCGGCTGAAACTAAAGAAAAAAAAAACACGCCTGCCTCCAGACTCAAACAGAGTATTATCCTCTCTTTATGAACTACAACTAATCCTTCACAAACAATGCTAAAACTATTTCTCCCTTTCTTTTGTTCACACAATCCTGGAGTCTCAAAGTGTTAATGGTTTATCCTGCTATCCGGCTTGCAAATCACTTTTGACTTTTTGTATTGGCCTTTAATGCAATCCTGCAATATTATTTTAAGGACTGTTAAACTAACCTAATATATTTGTTTTGACTAGGATTATTACAGACCGAAAGCACGAATGCAAACATGTCATTGTAGTCAAGGAGACAACAACAAACAAAACTGCACGCAACTTAAAAAAGAAAAAAAAGTTGCATTAGGTGTGTCGACACTAGACGCGTGCAATCATAACAAGATTTCTTCCATTACAATCAATAAAGCTGTCTTTTTATGTATTTTCAGTTGACAAACTCTCTATATCTACTCTGGCTACTTTATTTAGCCATCAATCTGAAATGAATTTGGTCATCAACAAAACATATTGCAAGACATTTATTGCATTCATTGATTTAAGAATGAAGAACACTGGAATGATTGTTCAGGTTGGAGCAGTTCCATATAAAGGCCTTGCAGTTAGTATGCTATCTGAAAAACAGAGCTGTAACACTCAGGCAAGATGTGTACAAATACAGCTCGAGTCATAGCATGATGACACCTCCCTCCATTTCCTGTCCTCTTTCTAATGCACCACTGTTGTTAAAGCTAAAAATTAAACGATTAAATGAAATTAAACAAACATTTTAAATTATGGTCTTTAATTGAAATAAGGCTGAAATAAATACAAATTATAGATAAGCTTTTAAAAAAAATTTAAAAGCTGCCTTGACAAATAAAATAAGTTGAAGTAAAAAAACTCAAATAAAAATAGATTAAAGACATATCCTGTTAAGAGCTGTGCTACAATTTAAGATAAATGACTGAATTCAGTCTAAACAGTACTACAATGATTTTATACGTTTATAAATTGATGTAAAAGGCGGCTCAGCACACATTTGTTTAGTGTGATTTGGTGAATGGAAAGGAATGGCTGGAAAACACTCATTTATACACAGCAGCATGTTTACGGTACAATATACAGACCAGGTTATCTCACCAAAACACACATAATAACTATGTTTTATGCATCATACTGGCAGTGTTTATAAACCACAGACATGCAGCCACAGATCCAGCACAAAAGGAGGGGGGAAGGGAGCAGGAGAACTTGTCAAACTAAAGAGTATGGGTTAAAAGAACTCATGAGATATAAGACAAGTGTTGCTGTTGTGACCAGACAATGTTGATATACAGCCTGTCAGAGTGTTTAAAAACCAACCACACGCTCTCACGCTTTCTCTCCTTCCCTCTGTGCCATGTGAATGTGTTTGTGTGTGTGAGAGAGAGAGAGTGTGGGGAGGTCCAGGGTGGGGTTGTCAATTGAGAAGTGTGGAGCTCTTTCCGGAACCCATGATTGAGCAATCCAGTTTGACCTTGTAAAGATCACAACACTGCAGCCATGTCTTGCATATCAAAGCCATTTGTGTCAAAGAACACAAATATCTAGCGGGTGAGAATCAGCTTGTGTAAGGAATTAAAATGTAGTAAATAGAAACATTTCACGCCATATGTCCAATTTGCAATTTGAATTAAAAAAAAAAAAATTATATTAATAATAATACTTTATAAAATTGTATATCTGCTAAAAAATGATTTAGTTAAATTTTAAACTCAATGAGTTTAGACTGAAAGTCACAATATTCCAATTTGATTTCACTGGGTCCTTGACCAGATGACTAAACTCTGGAGCCCTTAGTCCACGTTTTTTCATCACAGGAACCAACTGCACCATGAGCAAGCACCACAATGAAAATGACAAAGTCCACATTATTATCAAACCTTTTAGTACCATGCATAAGGCCGATAAACCCCAACCCAAGGACTCCAAGAAGCAAGGATTGTAATTCTTATCTAATGGTACATCATGACTGGTACCTGCAATTTACAAAGCTATCTCTGGCAGTAGTAGAAATCAGTTGGCAGATTGGTGGCCACCTAGAGCGGAAACAGTAGTCATGCAACATGAATAGGCAGACTAATCTTTCGTCCAAGATGAAACCTTCATGGTGGTGTACATTACGAATGGCTGATGCAGACACAAAGCAGGTTTTTTAACCAGGGAGTACAGATTAAATCCCTTCAGAGTGCTACAGATTACATTATAAATAAGGTAAAAGAGGTCACTGAGTCCAAGAGACAGAAGGACCATTAAGTCTATATTATAACCTTCATATGACTTTGAGGTGATAATGAGGTTATAAGTTCATATATTGTACATACAGTATATAAAAAAGATAACTGAAACGATTAATGCAATGCTTGTGGGTATAAACAATTATTTTTAGTTTTGGGGGAAACCTCAAGAAAATAAATACACATTATAACAAGACTGAACCTTCTTGTTACTCACAGGGTCTGCGGGTCCACAGAACTCCCGAAAGGTTCTGGGTGCATCGGTAGCATGGATCTCCAGGGCCATGCAAGGTCCAGAACAAAGTTCATCTAGCATATTCTGCAACACAAGCAGTCAAGAGTTAACGATTCCCTTCGGTCTACCTGCCTGTACCAATGAAAGAGCTTATTATCTGAACAGACCTTGGGAAGACATTGGAGCAGCTGGAGGACTCAAGTTACCAGTGTGCCTCTTAATAAATATATAAATTAAAGGATGTCAAAGCAAACAATTGTTTCTATTGTTCTTGGAACAGGTCATTTTCAATAAGACTAGTTCTCATTCTCTGTTAATCTGGTTTGATGAGTTGGCCTCTGGTTTTGGCATGTATAACTTTATGGGATATGGGAATTATGGGGTGAATGTAAAGTGCCCATCATGCACAGACCACTAAACAGCCCATGAGCCACTTTCACATATAGTTACGGTGTTCACAATGGCAACTTTTTAATTTTAGATTTCAAAAATAATAATAAGCGAGGAAGGTTTTAAAAAAATGGCAGCTTTAACTATTTTTTAGATCTTAAAGACACGATAAACAAACAATGAACAAGTTCCTTCAAAATATAATATTTCAAAATCAAACATTTCTGACATATACAAAACATAAATCGCAAATGCTATATACCCATTAAATTACCATCATAAACCATTTGTAGCCTGCATGAGTAACTGTTAAAAACAGCAATGCCATGGAAGAACAATTTTGGGTTCCCCAAAGAACCTTTCAGTTCTAAAAAGAATCACATAGATAACCACAAGATAAAGAGGAATTAAAGAGCTTCTGCACTTTACTCGAAATCTGCACTTTATTATCAGTGTGCATGTAACCACAAACTCCACAACAGCAAGCAGTGCTGTTACAATGATATGACAATGACATGATGCAATGATAACGGGAATATATATATATATATTATTAAGTATTTGGAAGCAATTCCTTCTATGTTCTTAAAAGGTTTATGCTTATAGTGGAGATTATATTTTAGTTTATTATAAAATTATTACCAAAGGCTTTGCCGTATATTACATAATAAGAGGAGTCATTGAGTGATGACATGGAAACATGTTGCAAAATACATCATACAATATTGGGAAGATCACGGTGTTCATTATATTATAACTCCACAGAAACTTCACGAGTTCTAAAAGCCATCATTGAAGAGAGAAAAAGGACTTGGAGAAAGAAAAAGAGAGACCAGTGGAATTGTTCTTTGTACTGAACTGTGCTAAAGTATCATGATAAGATCTGCTTGGCACTGGTGCACTTTGTTCCAGCAGCCAGAGTAAGACAATTAAATGACTTTACTAATGTACTTTTGCAGAACACTAGTTCCCACTCTCTCAATGTGTAAACTCACACGGTTATAGTAGTGGCAAGCTCAGTGCAAGTGTTTCTGGGCACTTTGCACCAGCAGTGTGCAGTGTGTGTGTGTTTTGGTGATTGTATAAGGCAATCAATATGTTGATGAGACCGTTTTCATGGCAACAGACTCCAAAATAGCTTCTGGCTTCAATGACCCAGAACCGAAATTGGCTTATATTTGTTCTAAAAGACTTGTGCAGGCTTTATCAGAATAAATTATTGCTATTCGGCTGAAATTCACAAAAGACAAGAGCGATTTATTGCAGCTTTATAGGCAACAGGAATGTGAAGGTTGTTCCTGTGAACCAAAATTCCATGTACTGTGACGTAGTACTGTACCCAGAACAGGGAAATTGCCACGAGGGGACATGTTCACAAGTGGTTACGACATGCTTTGGCGACTACGCCTTCTTTAAATGAATAATTAAACATAACATGTGAGCTAGAAAAAGGAGAAACTGAACTTCTTTGAATTGACTATCCTATTAATAAACTATAACAAATAAGGGGGTTATTAATGCTTTTGGCTCACTTAATTTTATGCACTCGTAAAAAAAGGTTAATTGTTAGGTATAATGTACTTACTGTATTCGTGTGGTATTACAAAACACAAACACGCTATTGAGTTGGGATATGGATAAGGTCAGGGACAGATTTAGTTCAACAAGTATCTAATCAACAAGTTAACAAGTATCTGAGTGCACTGTATCAAATTATTAATTCAAATGTTAGTACATAGTACTAAAATGACACAACATAAAGCAGGTTCATGTTTCTTTAGTGGACCAATTGAAATCATAGAAGAAAGTGCAGCAACATATACTTACAGTGTACTCGGCTACAACCCCTTTATAAACCTCCAAAAACTCCTCAGCATTTACTCGATCCATGTTGAACTGTAACAAAACCAAATCAATGTGATGATTACTGAATAAAAACAAACGTAACACTTACAGGGACATTGTAAAAAGGAGTGAATATAGCAAAAATCAAGATATACCATTATATATATGACTATATAATATATAATATGATTCCATCATTCAGGATAAAACTACAAGAACATTTGTTTTCACAAACAAAATCAATGTATTAATCATTTATGACTGGAAAATGACCCATTTGAGTGGGTTATCCAACACATTAGAGATAAAATCTCTAAGCCAACTATTCCAAAACACCATTATCACTGTCTGATATTCTTTTTATAGACCACCAACTGTACATACTGTACAGCCCTGGACATACATGCTTCCTAATAGAAACAAAACCTTCATTGATCCACTCTAGCCCAGGGGTATGCCCTGTACACTATTTTCAGCAGGGTCAGGTGGCAAAGCTGCTGCGCTGTAATTGGTCAGCAGAGGACTCATTTGGAGATGTGGGAGGCTACTGATCCGGTCCAGATTGCATGGTCGATGACGGGGTCATGTTACACCAAAGGGAAACATAATTGTGTTTGCCCTCGGTTCATAGAGAGACTCTATTTTCACTTCTTTTAGCTTGCTATTAGTTTGGTAATTTGTTCTTTTATAGAGAACTGGTTTTAATACATAAAATATGTATATCTTTCTTTAAAAAAAATACAAAATTATGTCAACTTTATTATTTAACAGAGTTTGTATGTTAATAAAAGTATTGCTATTATATGTAAGCTTCATCAGTTACACTTTAGTTTTGGGACCAATTCTCACTATTAACTAGTCGCTTATTAGCATGCATATTAATAACAGATTGGCTGATTATTATTATTAAGCACATATTCTGCATGACAATATTCTATATCCCTAATCCTACCCAATACCTAAACTTAACAACTAACTTACAAACTATAATAAGTTAATAAGCTGCAATAGGGGTTTATTGAGTCAAAAGTTGTAGTTAATTGTTTTTAAAAGGTGAGAATTGGACCTTAATGTAAAGTGTGACTGCTTCATCAAATTGTAATATTCAACGCGTTTCTTTACTCGGCAACATTATTGGCTAAAAATAGAAATATGATTTAAATTTAACTCAAATACGTACCATTTGTAGGGCAGATATCTCAAATCCATTTTCTAGAATTGACTTAAGAATCTTTCCCGTCAATGCTGAAAAAAAATCAAATGAAAGACGCTCACTTAAAACTGGCTTGAATACAATTGTACATTTTACAAATAGCTATCAAAATCATACAGAACTGCAATTGCAAGAATGAACCACTCAACAAGACTTAAGTATTTTAAATCATTCTCCACATATGAAAACTTGACACTTCTGTAGTTACATCTTGTACTAAGACTGCCAGAAAATGAAAAGTTATGATTTTCTAGGCCGATATGGCTGGGAACTATACTCTCATTTCGTGTAATAATCAAGGAACTTCGCTGCTGTACCATGGGTGCAGCAGGCGCAATGAGATTACTAGGCCATATTGGCCTAGAAAATCGCAACTTTTCATTTTCCGTCGGTCTTAGTACACAATGTAACTACAGAAGAGTCAAGTTTTAAACCGAAAAATATAAAAAATCTTTGGTCATTTTTGAGCGAGATGCTAATGGTCTAATCAGATTCAATGATCTATGCTAAAAGCGTTACCGCCAGACCCGGAGACCCTGTGAATAAAACTCAACTGTTTAACTCTTGGAGAGTTGGAAAATGAGCCTATTTTCAAAAAAGTGGAGTGTTCCTTTAAGGACAGCAAAGTATAGTACAGAGTCTATTCATGTGTTTCTGGAAATAACTTGCACTTCTAAGAGCAGACTAATCATTAGATGGAAGTCTAATGATTAAGGATTTGAGATGCTAACACAAAGGTTTCAAGTTCAATACCAAGTAGCAGTGACCAAGGAACTCATGTGATCCTGCTCTATCGACTATGTGCCCTTGCTCTAGGCCAGGGTGACTGTACATGCAGTTAAACAACTATATGTCACATTGGCTGCATCAGTTAAGTGGCAGTGGACGAGATCATGAAGGAGTAACTTCAAAGGACAGACTTGATCTCAATAACACAAGAGTGAATTTCTAAGTCTGCTCTTTTGGACTGAGAGATTGTATTAATAAAGGGCAAAGTGGTGTATGCATTGGGTTTCCAAAGCACATATTTAATTAGAGCATGTAACTCAATTTGCAGAGTTTTTTTCCTCATACCTTTAAGAGAAAGGGCAAATACTACATAGCACAACTTAATGTGATTTCACTCATATTCCAATAGTTGAAAAGGGCAAGGACAGACAACCCGTTTAACATTTCCATATTTCAAATTTCATCTTTGCAATTTTATAAGAAATTAGAGGGAAATTATTAAATGCAATATGGCGTAAAGGCCATATGACAAATAATTTCCCCGTGCACCATAGTAACTGCCCTAGATCATTTTCTTTTGTTACATAAATGACATCTTCACACATCTCTAACCCTTCCTCGGCACCATCGGTGAGCCTAAAGGTTCCTATTCTGACAGCAGCTTCCAGACACAATCTGCCCTGTTGCTAAGCAATGGTATCAGCACTGCCTGGCTACACATTTGTCTATTCCAGCCATGAGCTAGTTCAATACAAATCAAACTGCTGTTCTACTAGCCGAGCCGTATCAGTTTAAAAAATAAGGCTTCATTGGAGGACATTTACAAATGCTTAAAACTTCACATTATTAAAGTGATTTTGGCCAATAGTTTCTAAGAAGTCAAATCTGCTTTGAATGTCTAATTTCAGAAGGCTGGACTTGTATAGATGCATCCAGCTATAGCTAACTTTAGTGTTATAGATTTTGAACTATATGACGTGAATCTCAGAATACATTAATGAACGGTGCACAAGGTTTAAGCCATTTCACACTGACCTTGATGACAACATTAACCATATAGAGAAACTCACTTCACACTGCACACTAGTTAATCATTATATTCTATTAAAAGAACAGAGAAAGTTGGCAGGTAAAAATGTGTTACAAATCTGTGATAACCCTAACCCTGCACAATAGGTTTGAGTAAATCATTATCCATTTATTATGGCATGCTGCTTGCTGGAATATACATCAGGTGCAGACAATTCACAGAACTATGATCTTTAGGTTACAGTGCAGCGTGACACAACTGTCGTGTCCGGTGTAGATACGGTGTGAAGCTGTTAAAATATATACAAAATAGAAAACAAATATTTTAAATTGTAATAATACTTCATAATATTGCCATTTTTACTATATGTTTGATCAAATAAATGCATTCTTGTGAGCATAAAGGATTTCAAGAACATAAAAAAACCTTACAGACCCCAAACTTCTGAACTTTAGAGTATTCAATAAAATGCAGAATATATTGTGCATGTTTTTAGTTTGTAGCACTGCTGCTGCTAAAATTCCTATAAGGGTTTAAATTTACATGGTTGATGACGGCCTTGTGACGAGAAATGGAAAATCACACAATCCAATCTTACGCAATGTGACATTTCACAGAGACTGGTTTTGAGTGAAAAAACCAGTTGAGGGATGCGAACAATATGCTATTGTAGTCTATAATCCAAAAGTAATGTTACAACACAAGGTTAACCAAGCCACATGACTACCCAAAACAAATGAACAGAGCAGTGGCTGCATAATCAGCAGGGACTTTCATTAGTGGCTATTTTTATTTACTCCTTTTGCAAAGCTGGTGGGCTCTAGACCTCCAATCAAAAGGTAATCAGGACTGCAATCCTCTTTAAATCACTGGTTGCCAGCACTTTTGATGGAGGTCTAAAGAGCAGACGCACTGCAGGAGGTTAGTAGCCGGAATAGGAGTGTGGGTGTACGATTGGATGGAAAATTGGGTGACTAATAGAGTTGATACAATGCTGCTAACAGGCAAAACGATGTTGGGTAGAAGCAAAAAGAGAGACCATAAGACTTCAGTGTTCTTCTTTCAATACAATATGACATTTCTGAATGTTCTTGAACTATTTTGATGGGACTGTGAGACATGCAACGTGAAAAGGACATTCAAAGTTTTCGGTGAACGATTGAAACCCTTAAAAATCAACAGATAATGTGTTTCAAAACTGCGAGAGGTCTTGAAAGCACGTATTTTTTGTGTTCGTCTGTTTTTGGGGCTCTGTGTGTTTGTGTGTAACATTCCCTCCATGTTAATCAGCCCACAACAATGTACAAAACCAACTTGGGGCCTGCTTAGTCCACGACGACTATGTGAAATATCTACCCCAGCCCTATCGAGAGGATTTGAGATTTCACAGGTCAGTGCCCTGGCGGCATGCTCCATGAACAGGGATCAGGAGATGGATTTGGACAAATCCAGAGCAAAGGCTTGGTTAAGAGTACACACTGGCTTTGGGGGTTTTATACTCATCAACATATAACAAGCAAAACAGCACTAGGGCAGGAGGGACTGAAGATAGTTACACAAGGAGAAGACAACCACGGAAGGACCAAATTACTCTGAAGTAACACCTTCGCTAACTTAAATGTTCCTTTCATTTTGGGTTCACTTTGAAGAGACTTTTGCATAGAGTAGCCCAGAGGTCTGGGGGCCA
This sequence comes from Gymnocypris eckloni scoliostomus, assembly GCA_027564155.1. Lineage (NCBI taxonomy): Eukaryota > Metazoa > Chordata > Actinopteri > Cypriniformes > Cyprinidae > Gymnocypris > Gymnocypris eckloni. The sequence goes on from CM050419.1 coordinate 16,711,071, forward strand.
CTTTACATTTCGGTTGGGGTAAATCAATCTACACCGAACACAACAGAATATAATAAACAGTCAAATATGTCTGGATTCAATTAGATTTGTTGAACAGAAAGTGTTGGTTGTATGCAGGGGCGTCACTAGTGGGGGGAAAAGGGTGACAGAGTGCATAGGGCCCAGAGGTCTGGGGGGCCCTCGATCGGTTGGCTATTGGGAACACCGGGACATTCCATTCGATTAGTGGGCTGATCGCCGAAACGAGGGAGACCTCCCCGATATTAGGTACCATTTTAAATTACAGCGCATGCAAAACCGCATAAAGCAAATACTCCAAAAGCGCGAAGTAGCGCTCCGATACAGAGAGGTATCAGTCACCCGAAGATGTGACACATGATAATTATACAGTTGTGTGATATGAGAAATGTTAGTGATGCTGGCTGAAAACAGCCACGACAATGAGGTATCTTGAAAACGCTCATGGCTTGTCAATTCAGCACCATAGTAAATCAAATCAAATCAAATCAAATCACTTGCACAAGTGCCTTGGTGAGTGAAATTCTTACATATTTACAGACTGTACAGAAGACAATGTGCAAAATACACATACATATACTCAGTACACATAGTGTACTATAAAGACATACTTAGTTATCAACTACACATTATACACCGTATGTGCACATCTACATTATGTACACTATCTATACATTATGTAGTCTATACATAGTAATAATGTGAAGGTGCAACAGATTATAAATTAACAGCAGATTGGTTGAGCAGCAGATAGTTGTGCAAAGGTGCAACAGATTATGCATATGCAGTGTCGTGGATGTGCATTGTATGGTGTCCAGTGATAGCAGATAGGTTGTGTTAGTGCAGTGTGTGCATGTAGTCCAGTTGAACGGTGTCAAAGTGCAGAGCATGGCATGTTGTGTGAGAGGGAGTGTGGTCTTTGATAATCTAAACTAATTTAACTTTAAGTAATTTAATAATTTAACTTTAAGTTATTAATACAAATAGCCTATGTGTTGGCAGAATGTATTTATTATACATGTTACTGTTATTACATTTTGGGGAATATTTACATTTTATAGAAGGTATTTTGTAGTTTATAAATGTTTAGTTTAGTTTTTTTTGTTTTTACTACAAATTGTACAGTTGATTATTAGGCTACTTATTATTTTAAAACCATATAACCATGGTAATGAGGACCATGGTTTTACTTATTGTAACCACCATCTAATAGGCTTACTAGTCAGCTACTCTGGAATCTAAGCAAGAACGTCTTTATTTTTAGATGTTTAGTTCTGAAGAATTTTAATTGAAGCAAAATGTTAAATTCAATAAGGGCCCGATTACAGATACATAATCCATTTTGCATTTTACATTTTTTTCCAACAATGAGTGAGTAATTTGCTCTGTAGTGACAGGCCACAACAAAACAGCCATAACTATGGTTTCTGAGCAAGTTTGGCACTCTACCTACATTTCCATTTATGCATTTAGCAGACGCTTTTATCCAAAGCGACTTAAAGTGCATTTAGGTTATACATGTATTGTCAGTATGTGTGTTCCCTGGGAATTGAACCCACGACCTTTGTGATTATCTCGGCAAAGGAGAAGTGCTCACTAACACAGATTTAGACAGATTTGTGAACAATATTTGAGAGAAATAGGCCTTGTGTGTACTTAGAAAAAGTCTAAGATCTTTGAGTTCAGCTCAAAAAGGGGCGAAAAATAGGGGCGAAAACAAATGTGTTGCGTTCATAATTTTGTTCAGTGTACTTTTAGTTACTCTAAGGTTAGGGTTATTGCATGTAATTATGCATAATATATTTGTTAGTGGTAAGTACAAAAATATGTATATATATATATATATATATATATTAGGGGTGGGCATAGATACATTTTTTTAATCTAGATTAATTTTGGAATTAATCTAGATTAAAATGGCTCATTTGAATTCTGCCAAGGCATTCAGAATATGTGTTCTACCCAAATAATGGCTAAAAGTAAGTCTTTGAACGGGTTTCTCAAGCCAGGTGGCGATTAGACCAGGGGCTCATCTCCTGTTTCCAAAATGCATCACAAGCTGCTTGAGAAAGCTGTTCTACTATGATAATTGGTGATGAAAATAAACTATGTTCAATAAGATGTACTTGTGTTTACTAACTGTTTATTCAGTTAAACATGAATTGTGAACTGTAGGCCTACATAAGAGGTCGTGATGAACTGTTTACAAGTCCATTGGGAAGCTTCTTAAAAATAAATTTTCCCTGAAGCAAACCCGCGGCTTCATAGCTGCATCCATGTTAGCACGCCACGTCTGATGTGGTAATTTCACAGTCCGCTGCACAGTTCGAATCAGAGGGTGACACGGGAGTGAATTCTCAAGTTCACATGAGACTTAAAGCGCATCCTGTTTGCTTAAAAGCGCAACGTTGTTATTCTGAGTGCACACAAATAAACGAGTCTTTACAGATTCGAAAGATGTATTAGGTTACTTTTATCTGTATGACCAAAAATGACGGAGATTTTAAGAGCAACACAACCGGAGCCTGTCCTGCAGCAAAGGACTGTCTCCACACAAACACTTCAATAGCGCACATTCTCTAGGTTAACATCATATTGAGCGCCATGTAAAGTTGTTACTACATACATCTTTCAGATGAAAAGCCATGTATTTTGAGGATTGAACCATAGTTCCATTCTTGGATGTCCTGCCCGATTGTATTACAACATAGACCAGCCGTTAACAATCTGTCCATTTTCACGGATCATATATTCTAGCCTCTAGTTCAAGATTCTTTCATGCTCGCCCCTGTGCAATTCGGCTAGGTATACATGGGGTGTCTAAAATATCAGGGTGAAAGTCATCAAAGCTTATTAGTATAGACCCAGCTCAACCCAACTTTGAGAATAGATTAAGCGATATTTTTTTATCGCCGATAACTTTCAATGTAACGCATGTTGTTAACGCCGATAACTAAAACTAAAACCATTAAACTATTATATATATATATATATGTACAAGAATATGTAGCAAGGACACCTTAAAATAAGTGTTACCGAAAACATATATGCTAGAATATAGTACAAACATATTTTAGAGCCATAACCTGGAAATGGTATAAATCTTTTTTTGACATTTTCATGACTTTTGCAGGTCTGGTTTTACATTTCTCTGATATTTCCAGAATGTTGGACCACTGGTAGTTACACTTACACTTCTGCCATGTGTCACCAAGCTGCTTACTCGCCCAATGTGAAAGCAGTAACCTATTAATGTGGAGGCTAAAGCAAATACGTGGTTCTTTTTTATGTACAAAGTGAAGTGGCACTGGATTCACACATGTTGTGTGGAAAGGTTTTGAGTCACTATTAGAAGAACTCCTGGACCAGCATTTAAGAGAATATAGCCTGAGTAACTAGGACAGGAATGATGGCCTATGACATACCAGGAGTGTCATAGTCCTTCTGATGATAATGTGCACTTATAAACAGAGATGGGTTAATAATACACTACTAACAGCAAATTACAAATAGCAAATAATTAAATATGCTATATCTCATCTATAATAGGTTATTTCAAAGACACCTGATTAGACATGATGATTATATTATCAGTGTGTGTGTGTGTGTGTGTGTGTGTGTGTGAGGGTTTACCTTCTGAGATGGCATGAGGTTTAATGATACAGCAGGTGCAGTCTGAGTACTTGGCTGTGTTGGCAGGACCGTGTCCAGTAGTGGAAGGGAAGAAGAACTCTAGCTCCTATATAGTTATAATTAAAAAACACATAACCCAATCATTTCTTTTGCTATTATTAGCATATCACTGAAAAGAAATAGAAAAAAATGTTACCCGTGCAGCAGATGCCAGTGAGTCTGACCCATGTCCTGCATTCTTAGTGCCATCGGTACCAAACTGGCCTCTGAGACTATTCGCTGCATCTTTTTGTGCCACACCAGATTCGGTTGGGCCTAGAACTTTTCTCCAAGTCGACACTGCCTCATCCCCCATCAGCTCCATAGCAATCACGGGACCGGAGCTCACAAACTGCACCAAATTACTGTTGTTGAAGAAGACAATTGGCTTTAACAACATTTTTCTGTGGTGCTTATGATTTCATTTGTGGTTAAAAACACGCAGTGTAATGCAAAGTCATGCCAAAGTCACAGTGGCAATCTGGTTCAGGTGTAAGAGTCTCCTTCAAAAGCAGCCCTTACATAGAAGTAAATCATTGACTCAGGAAAGACTCACTTGAAAAAAGACTTTGACTGATGTTCCGTGTAAAAGTCCGCTGCCTGCTTCCTGTAAGAGAGCAATAAAAGAATACAGGGTTAATAAGTGATCTCCAAACCCAGCCGTCTCTTGACTGACTCCTATAGTGAAATAGAATACGAAATTAAGTAACTAAGATTTCATATTTATACTATTTTGTTGTAATTCTATCATTTATTAATTTGATAACGTGTCAACTAGTCCAAGAAATTAGCTAATATGCTTAACACAACTTCCACAACTTATTTTTCTGACAAGGACTGTCTCTGTCAATGAACAGCTGCTTGCTACTTTAAGGGAAGGTTAAAGCAGCAAAACCTGACCAGGCTAAAACAACACAGTCTATCAGAGAAACTCTCCAAGTCAGCATATTTCAATAAGAAAAGAAAAGATTAACCATCAGCATTTTCCATTCTCTAAAAAATGTGGCACTAAACCACATGTATTGAGACATATAGAGAAAAATGTATATTAAAATTCACTGTAGCCATTTTGGATCATATATTCTACCAAATACATAAGTATTCTTTCATGCGTTAATTTACTGTGAAATGGTTTAGTGCAGATGGGGTGTCTACAAATATACAAATCATCCAAAAGATCTCCAAATGTTATTGCTTCTCATACAATCATAAGCTGTTATGACTGACACAAAATTATCTAACTTCCCTTCTCACTTTTTTTTTTTAAATGTGGCATGTTGTTGGGCAAGTGTTGTTATTTTTAACTAAAACTAAAACCATTAAACTATAAAAAATGTTTTTGGGAATTGTAATGAAACTGAAATAAAATACATAATATAAATACTGAAACTAAAATATTTTTTTTATTAAATCCATATACAATACAAAAACTAATAAAAATGACAAAATCACATAAAATAAAAAAATTGAAAATATAAAAAATAAGTAAAAATTAAGTATTACATAAATTATACTAAAATAACACTGTCTTGGGGTTTCTTTTTCCCTACATTTGTTATGATGTTTACATAGTAAATGCACTAAAATAACTACTGATGTACAGAGTTAGAGTTTATTATTTTATAATTTTACCTTAGTTTTTGATGTTGCAGAAACAAAATACATTTAGCTTATTTTAGCCATGGATGAAGTTAACTTAATATTGCATTTTAAAGCTCCCTGCTCTGCTTGGCTCATCCTGGAAGGCGCTTTTTATTACCCACATTCGTAGTTGTGAACACACAAGGTTACTAAGCCCTTTAAAGCCATTTTACTCTGAAATCACCTGAAAATATCCTCAGATCTACTCCTAACAACTCCTTGAATCTGAAGGTCAAATCCAGAAGGTCAAATCCACGGGTCTGATTTGCTCAAGGGCACAGTTTAACTTTGTGAAAATTGTGACTTCAGTAACTCCCCAGTTCTTGGTCACTTCTCCCTGTGACTGAACACGGTCTTTGTAATAGATGATAGATCCAGACTCTAACTTTTAGTCTATCAGTGCCCATATTACCACAATTTATGCAAACCATGCATTGACCTTTACAAAACAGGCCAAAGAAATAATGTCTGCTACTGCAACTTTAAACACAGCCTCTTTTCTCTAACGCTCTCCCTTCTCACCACTTCAGTTAATAATTGCTGCATTGTACGGTGAATGTAATCCATTCCTGGTACTGTGCAAAGGCAGCTGCTAATGAGATGCTCAGTAGCTTTACATTGCAAATTGTTTCCGAATACAGAACACAGAGTGTGCAACATTTTTAGATTTCATTCCTGACTTTATCTGTGTGAGCTAAAAATGGTCGGGGTCTCCGAGAAGAACAAATGCATGCCAGTGATATACAGGTTAATGTATAGAGCAAGAAGTGCTGTGACTTTTTTGCTGTAATATACTTTTTTTCCTGAAGAAGTGACTTTGTCAAATCCACCCATCACACGTTCCGAGAAATCACTCTAGTCTTTCTGAAACACCTAATTTACATAATTAGTCATAAACTGACTTAAACAAGAAACCCAGCAGCCTCCTTTTCTTTGTAACTACTGAAATGTAGCTGAAGTACTGCTGCCAATATCATTATTTGTTAAGTCTGTTTATTAAAACATAAATTACTTACCATGTAAGTTTGGTCATTTTGGCTTTTGTGACTATAAGATTGGCATCATAAATCATCTGAATAATGTCGCCAACTTTTGTGACAGCATCCGGCTTAATCATAGCCAAAGTCCTGAAGAAGACACAAGACATGAGTATAAAAAGCAAATCAGAACGTAAGAAGGATGAACCAAAGTATCAATAAATTAGACATAAATTGTAAATTATCTATAATGATATTTGTTTTGAGTAATTTGTTTTAATGAGTGTGTGAGTGAGAGTGAGTGAGTGAGTGAGTGTGTGAGTGAGTGAGTGAGTGTGTGTGTGAGTGTGTGAGTGAGTGAGTGTGTGTGTGTGTGTGTGTGTGTGTGTGTGTGTGATGTGTGAGTGTGTGTGTGTGTGTGTGTGTGTGTGTGTGTGTAGTGAGTCCTCTGAGTGAGTGAGTTGTGGTGAGTGAGTTGTGAGTGGTTGAGTATGATTTTGGAAAAGCATTGTTATAGTGAACGTGTAAGTAGCTGAAGTCAGGGTCTGAAATCTTATGTGTGTGTGTGTGATGCCACTGAGCCATCTTTAGGGTAGTAGAGCAGTGAGTCTATCTAAGAGTGACACCACATCCATAGTTTTGCTAAAGTGATGTGTGTGTGTATCCTGTGAGTGTGTGAGTGAAACACACAGAGCAAATGCCAAGTTGAGCAGGCAGTGAGGGAATGTCACTGATCTGACCCTCATGCTTGGACAGGGAGTCACAACAGCCGTGCTCTGACCCTCAACACAGACGGGCAGCTGGGCCTGCTATCATGCTGAGTCAGAGGTTCAGAGCCCTTTGATCCTCTGTGTGTGTGTGTGATGGGGAGACATTATAGTGCTGAGCTACTGCTCCAGAAAGAAACTGTAGTATGCAGTGAGTTACAAATATAGAAACTATCAATAGACTACAGATAATATATTTAAATTCATAGAGTCGTCATTAGAGGGGCAACCCAGAAATGTTGTGTGTGTGTGTGTGTGTGAGGGAATGAGTGAGTTGTGTGGTAAATGAGTGAGTGATAAAGGAGTGAGTGAGTGAGTTCTCACTTTAGAGTGGTCCTTTATATTTAACTACAAAAATAATAATAATAATAAAAAAACTAAAATGCTAATACAATGTCCTAACATTACACAAAATTAAAAAGTGACAAGCAATAAAAAGCTCTCTTCCATATTAACAAATTAATGTAATTTTGGTTTCATGTCCCACCATGTTTGCCAACAAAACAAAACAATAAAAAAATGTTTAAGTGCACTTCATAATGTTTGAATTTGCACACTACTTGCACCAGTATACTACAAAACAGCATAGAATAGCAGATGCAAATTAGGAAGACACCTATAGTGACTAAACCTATATTAATTTAGTCAACACAATATTATGATATATATAGTAGCATACGTGAGAAATGAATGCTATATATTGCAACCCTAAAAAACATGCTAAAATGTCTCTGAAGCAGGAGGCTCAAGATATTGTCATTTTCATAAATATTAGTATTAGACATAGCTAAGATTTCATGAGTATTTAATGCAGGACTTGTTGAAAACAAAGTATTTAAGACGTTATTAAAATAGACAGCATCTAAATCTCAGTGAGTTTGACTGTTGTTTCACTATTAAGTGGCTGATTTCACCTTGACACCAACCAGGTGCCCTTGAACAAAACATGGAGAGCAAGCATGTTGGTGTGATCTTTATTCCCCACAGAGCGCCACCTTGTGTGTGAAATTCATAGCACAGGCTGTGATTCTGTCCCTCTGTTAATCTTTAATGTTGATCAAAGCATCACCACTATGAACTCAAGCAAATAACAGCAGGCCTACAACAGTGACTCATACGATCCATTAATATTCATAATAACTGACTAAATAACTGGCAGATAATCATCATCAGTATATATCAGAATCATTGTTAATGTTGCATTTCATTAGTAGGGCACATGTCATCCATCTTCACTTTAGGGTATCACAGGTGTTTAAGCGGTAAGGATGTCAACACTGAGCCCAAACATGAAAATGGGCTAATGACTTTCTTGTGATATACAACAACAGATCATTAGTGCATCTACAACATAAAGATGATTAAAATGCTTTCTGATTCAGCAAACCGTAGAGACTCAGTGAGAATCTTTCCCCAAACAAGAGCTATATTACTTTCAGTCAGCTGGGACAGAGATAATAGACTGTTCAACTCAATATATTTTAAAGAATGAGGCACAGGTCTGGCCAAATCATATCTGGGCTCTATAGTCACTGGCTTTCCACAACTGTTTGTGCCAAAGCAAGTTCAGGTGCTGTACTGAAATTGATAGTTATTATCAGATAAGAAAACTTATACAAGTTAGTAGAAAACTGTTGAAATATTTTCCTCAGCACATTAAATCATTTACATACTATAAATATTATGTTACTTAGGAAGATTGTCTTTATTTTAAATCAAAGAAAATGACTTGTCTTTTGTTTTCCAAATGTTGTTTGAAAAGCTAATTTCTTATGCATTAAGTCAGTCTTATGACTTTTTTTTAACAAGTAATAATAAAAATATAGGAAGACTTGTTTTTAAAAATTATCTAATTTTATGTCCTTAAATAAGAAAATGATCCAAACATAATCTTGTCTTTCTGAAACATAAGTTTATTTTCTTCACTGAGAAAGGTTTAGTTTTTTGGCAAAACAAGACAATATCTCAAGTCAATTTGGCTTCTCAAGTAAATGTATCTTGACTTAATAGTGTTTAGATATTTGTAATGGAAAGCAAGACAAAATAATGAGGAATAAAATCTGTCTCAGCAGTGCAGTGCACTGTTCATGAATATGACAGAAACAACTGATTTACTACTAGCCCATGTTTGTTGGCTCAAGACAACTGCAGTGTTTGGTGGCATTTTTCCAGTCTGAAGGAATAAGATGTTCAGCGGGTAGTCCAGCACACAAAGTTAAGAAATATAAAGCTTTTCATAATCTGAATAAATTCTCAGACACCTGAGCAAGCTGTGTTGAGCAAATGACATTAAAGCTTAGTTTCTGGAAAAAAACTCAAATGAGTTATATGACAAATGAGAATGTTGGCTACAACAGTGACTCATACGATCCATTAATATTCATAATAACTGACTAAATAACTGGCAGATAATCATCATCAGTATATATCAGAATGGCAGTGCTTTAATGTTGCATTTCTAGGCACTATGTCATCCATCTTCCAGGCCACATGCTCGCTAATTCATAGCGGTAACATGTCAACACTGAGCCCAAACATGGCATCGCATTATCCTAACTATTTTAACAACAGATCATTAGTGCATCTACAACATAACGCGAATGCTTTCTCATTCAGCAAACCGTAGAGACTCAGTGAGAATCTTTCCCCCAAACAAGAGCTATTCTTACCCCTCAGTCAGCTGGGACAGAGATAATATTGACAATGAACAGCCTTCTTTGTACACATACTGAGGCACAGGTCTGAAAAGCCATAAATCACATCTGGAGGCTGTATTAGTGTCACATTAGGATTTCCACAGTGACGTTTTGTGCCAAAGCTAAAAGTTCCAGGTGCTGTACTGAAATTGATAGTTATTATCACCTCTCATATGAGGCCTTATACAAGATAGAAAAACTGTTGAAATATTTTTCCTCACAGCACATTAAATCATTTACATACTAAAGAAATATTATGTTACTTAGGAAGATTGTCTTTATTTTAAATCAAAGATACATTTACAAAATGACTTGTGGCTTCTTTCTTTTTCCAAATGTTGTTTGGAAAAGCTAATTTCTTATGCATTATATAGTTATGTGACTTTTTCCAAACAAGTAATAATAAAAAATATAGGAAGACTTGTTTTCTGAAAAATTATCTAATTTTATGCTTAAAATAAGAAAATATATCAATGGGCTAAGAAACATAATCTTGTCTTCCCTCTGAATTAAGTTTATTTTTCTTACCCCACTGAAAGATTTAGTTTTAGAAAACAAGACAATATCTCAAGTCAATTTGCTTCTCAAGTAAATGTATCTTGACTTAATAGTGTTTAATATTTGTAATGGAAAGCAAGACAAAAATAATGAGGAATAAAATTTGGAGCAGTGCAGCTTTGTTACTAGAATATGACAGAAACAACTGATTTACTAAAACACTAGCCTACATGTTCATGCTCAAGACAACTGCAGTGTTTGGTGGCATTTTTTCCAGTCTGAAGGAATAAGTTTCAGCGGGTAGTCACCCCCTACAGCACACAGGGGGCTATATTTCCACATTCTGCCTGGGGCCAAAGTTACCTGAGGACATCTGTATGTCTAAGAAGAAATATGGAAAGCTTTTTCTCCAATATTAGCACAGTTGTAGTTCTTAAGTGAAAGCATCATGAAAAGCCTTTTTTAATCTGAATGGAACAAAATCAGTAATCAAGGCATTTTGAGGGGTGTGGGGTTCTAAATGAACATTCCAGCACAACAAAACCACAGCCTCCTGGTTAATGATCCTGGCCAGATGGAACTGGAAATAGCTGGGCTTATCTGCCACCTCTAACACTCTGAAAAATAGGGCTTTCCTCTCAGAGCCCTTCTTGGAAGCGGAGACTTTCTCAGACACCTGCTGTTGCCCTATGCTATCACTGCAAACATTTCATGCTGTCTGCATGGAGATGGATCAATGTACACTACTTAAGGAGACAGAATGTGAATTGGAAAATAAACAGTGTAGGAGTACAACAGAGCAAGTAGATGATGGTAAAAGTATCCTGTTACCCAAAGAATAACAAGGTTTAGATTGTTGAGCAAATGACACTAAAAAAGCATATCATTCCACTTAATGACATTAAAGCTTCTGACTGAACTGGATCTGTAATTTCAGTGAATGGCATCTTCAACATGACATTGTAGAGCCCCAAGCCAGACATACAGTTTTCAAATCCAACTGGAAAACAGTTAAGCAGCTTACTGAAACCTGCCGAATCTACATTCTTTTAAAACTTTTTGTTTCTTAAAGAACCTCAAGCAGGCCAATGCTGACATCTAGTGGCAGATCAAATGAGAGCATTCAGTACGTCAAGAGCTTTTAGCTTACAAATTATGCCATTGCAAAACTGCTTTGCTTTGTAAATTATTGTGAATTAACTTCATTTAACTAGGATTTAAATAGCCTAGACGCGTGTTTACTTGCTTCTTTACTTGATATGACTTAATGCATCGCTTTATTACAGTTTAAATGAGATGTTTACATGAGAATGTTCTTATGGAATTTTATATTTAGTGCAGACAACACATTTAACCTCACTGGTTTATGTGACTTGAGTTTCTTTCATTGAAAAAAACGTAACGTTATATTGATAAAAAGCAAACTAACGTTACTTCCGCCAAAACCACAACAAACAAACATTCATGAGCATATGAGTTGGATCCTTTATTACTCATATATAAATAATGGAAAATATACTCTCCCACTTACCATATCTGAATTCTTTAAAGGATTGATAATATTTGTTGATTGTTTTTAACAGACGGTCGATTGTCTTCCTTTTAGCCTCGCTGTAAAGTCCCATCACCATAGCAACAACATCAAACGGGCTACCGACGAATACAATAATAATCCATACACCCTGTGAACTCGTAACTATATTGCGTGGTGTTTTAACATCCAGCTCATTTGATTTTAACATCTGGTGAGAAAGTAGACGTTTAAGCCGCCAATAGTCTTACTGTAACCCGGAAGTAGTAGTTTCTGAGCTGTACCGCAAACTGCCACTCGCACATGGGTTTGTTATGGTGTGGACTTTGACACTAGTTTCGCTTCGGTATTATGCAGAGCTTCTTACCAGGGCTATTAAGCTATTGGCCACAATTTAACATTCTTCAAAAGTTAGGTTTAGCTTAAAAAGTTGTAAATCTGTGACAATGTAAGACAAAGGTCCTTTGCTGGATTTCAAAAGTGATGTAACGTTAATGTTTAGTTGAGGTTTAAAATTGAAAGGTATTTCCACGAACCACAGCAGTCAAAATGGATCCCAGTCCATTCATTTTAGACGGAGGTCTAGCAACAGAACTTGAAGCAAGTGGATTTCAATTACAGGTAACGTTAGGTAACGTTACTATTAAGTTACACAGACATACTTACTGTCAACAATCACAAGTTTAATCACGCATATAACGTTACTGTGTTTGCAGGGAGATCCCCTGTGGAGTGCAAGACTTTTAAATACCAACCCACAGGCCATTAAGGACGTACATTACAGGTAATTACAGGCTTTATTATGTTCTGTGTGTTGTCAAGCAATGCCTGAAGTGTGACATGGCATACTTGATGTAAAACATTTGTGAACAAATATTTTTGCTCTATATTAATTATACATACAGTGGTTTATTTAATTATTTTTGTAAAAGCTAAATTATATATACAGGTAAATCTCAATAAATTAGAATTTCGTGGAAAAGTTATTTATTTCAGTAATTCAACTCGTGAAACTCGTGTATTAAATAAATGCAATGCACACAGTCTAAAGTAGTTTCAACAAATCTCAACAAATTAGAATATGGTGACATGCAATCAGCTAATCAACTCAAAACACCTGCAAAGGTTTCCTGAACCTTCAAAATGGTCTCTCAGTTTGGTTCACTAGGCTACACAATCAAGGGGAAGACTGATCTGACAGTTGTCCAGAAGACAATCATTGACACTAGGGGTATAACGGTTCACAAAATTCACAGTTCGGTTCGATACGACACAGTGGTGTCACAGTTCGGTACATGTTGGAAATATTTCTGTTTTAAACCATGAAGACAAGCCAATGTATATCACACAAGCACACGTTTGTACCGGGGTTTGGCTTGAAATATTTCACTCTGTGTAATGAATCTATATAATATATGGATTTCAATTTCCAATAAACAAAATATTGACCTTTTTCATGGTATACATTTTTTTAGATGTACCTGTATGTATGTATATGTGTATATATATATATATATATATATATATATATGAAAAGACCAGAGTAATGGATGCTGAAAATTCAGCTTTACCATCACAGGGGAAAATAAAAAAAATATATATTTAAAAATAGAAAACTGTTATCAGGGCTGTCCTTAGCTGATGCGGGGCCCGGTGTGAGGTAGGGATCAGGGGGCGGGTCCCCCTCGGTCCGTTCGCCGTGGGGCCCGGTGCGACCATACCAGTTGCACTGCCCAAAGGATGGCCCTGACTGTTATTGTAGATTTTAACAATATTTCACAATATTAGTGTTTTTACTGTATTTTTGTATAATACAATACATCAAATAAATGCACCCTTGGTAGGCATCAAAAACATCTCAATGACCCCAAACTTTGTTTTGAATGTACATTTATATTTTCCTTCATACATGTATCTAAATGTAATCATTTCTAACCTAAAATCTCTCCATCCTATCAGTCATTTGTGTGCTTCTATTCTGTGACAAGAACTATTTAATATTTGATGAATGATTGATTCAACTTGTTTTAATAGATATCTTCAAAGCGGTTCTGATGTTATAACAACAGCCACATATCAGGCCAGCATTGCGGGATTTGTGAAATATCTTGGTCTCCGGCCTGAAGAGGCTCAGCAGATGATAATGTCAGGGGTTCAACTGGCAAAAGAGACAGTCCGTGAGTTCATGTCTCACTCACCCGTATCAGGTGTGCAAGTCTAGCTCTACTAAATCAGGAATTCTATCTAGTTTCTGAACAAAATGTAGAGACACCAGCTACAATTGAATCTAAAAAATGAATAATTCCCCCAGAAGGCAGAAGAGAGCCCGTGGTTGCAGGTTCAGTGGGTCCATATGGGGCGTTTTTACATGATGGGTCAGAGTACACAGGAGCCTACGAGGACAAGATGACAGTGGAGGTAATGCAGAATGAAGCTCTGTGTCCACCCAAGCCGCCAACACAGAAGAATTTCAAGTGCATGATTTCTCTTTTGTCCTAGGAATTGAAAGACTGGCATCGTCCACAGATCCAGTGCTTAGTAAAAGCCGGAGCTGATCTTGTTGCCATGGAGACCATTCCAGGTCTCAAAGAGGCAGAGGCTTTGGTGGAAGTACTCAGAGAATTTCCAGAAGCTAAAGCCTGGCTTTCCTTTTCTTGTAAGGTGACTGATATGTTATATCTAATGACAAATTTCATTCATAAAACATTTGTTACTGTTTATGCTCATGAGTTAGACATTGCTATTAATGTAATTAATGTGTTTCAGGACGCTCATAATATTTCAAGCGGGAGGACATTTTCTGAGGCGGTTCAGGTGGCTTGTAAGTCCTCACAGCTGGTGGCCGTAGGGGTGAACTGTTGTCCCGCACCGTTAGTGAAACCGCTTCTAGAATCAGCCAAGTCACACAAGAAAGCAGATTTGAGCTGGGTGGTCTATCCTAACAGTGGGGAAGAATGGGACCCCAAGACAGGGTAAGGTTAAACAGTAAGTTACAATAGAAAGTTAGAATTATTTGCCATTGACTTTTGTTTCCATTGAAAAATGTTATGTATTTTTAAATGATAATTTCCAGACCTGGAAAAAAAACATGGGACATTTATATATGATTGTTTCATCACAGAAATATTCCCTATCTTAAATCATTTTAGATATAATCTTTTATTTATATTTTTGAGATCAGATTGATGTTTTTAAATACTCCTATTTAGCAAAGTAAATACAGTTTCAAATCAAAGCTGTCCTTTTGTTTATTTCGTTAAATAAAAAGTAAGACATATTTCATAGGGCCTTAAAAATAAAATGTTTTTTATTTTTAATAAATTGTTAAATTGTGTACGTTTCATGATTTCAATCAATTAGGAATGCTTTTTGATTAACCAAAAATTAGTATAACCATCAAAATTTAAAAAGGAAAAAAACAGAATCCAGAAAAATTTAAATATAAATAAATAAAAGTGATTTAATAAAACTATTTTCAACATTGATAAATGTTTATTGAGCACCAAATCTGCACATTAGAATGATTTCTGAAATACAATGAACACTGGAGGTATGGCTGTTAAAAATTCAGTTTTACCATCACATGTATATATTAAATATTAAAATACTAACAGCTGTTTTAAATTGTACTAGTTTACAATATTATAGTTTGTATTTTTTTTAATAAATGCAGCCTTGGCGAGCACAAGATCCTTCATTTTTTTTTTTTTATAAATAAAAAACATAATCCAATAATCAGAAATGTAAAACATGTGAGAACCCTGAAGTTATTTACTGATTTGTCTCAGTACTTTGATTGTGTAAGCGGCTGTTCTGTGGCTATTTCAGATGGAAAACTAAAAAACAGACGTCATTTGCCAAACTAAGTCTGGACTGGAAAGAACAAGGGTCTTTGTGGATTGGTTGGTACTGTTTTGTATCAGTAAATAAGCTGTACTGTATTCTTATACTATGACTTGTTCTTTCCAGTTGCGCTGACTCACGGAGAACTGATTTCTGTTAACAGGTGGCTGCTGCCGTGTGGGTCCTGCTGATATAACTGAGCTGAAAGAACAACTACATGCATAGCCCTGACACAATGACATCATTTAGTTTATTCTGAAATAATGCAGTGATGTGTAAGAAGGTGTATAAATATTTTATTTATAAATAACAATAATACCAACACACTAGATTCACAGGAGTATGAGCTTTGTGATGACTTGAACCTTATACATTAGATGTTGCTGTGTTAAAGGAAAAACAAATCACAATTCACATGACATGAAAGCAATCATGCAATCTTAGCTCACAGCGTTTCACAAAGAACGTGATTGTAATCCTCCAAGTTGCTATTTACAGATGGTAACATCTTATTGAACTGTCACAATCAGATCCATTGAAATATCAAATATTCACATTATTAAAAAGTCTGATATCTTTACCATCACCTTGACTTAGTTTGTATTTTTTAGACTTGCACTAATAAAGCCATTTTTGTTTATACAATAATAGAACCAGTCTTCATAAAGAACAGTGTCATTTTTCACTCCATACTGTCTACCATCGATACCAAATAGCATATAACTGAAATGGAATGATGCTATGATCTCAAAATCAAATATTCACTTCATAATCTTGGTACACTTTAAGGTGCGGTCATACATTTTGCAGGCAAAAATCGTCCACTGTGTATAGTGTAGCAATCTATGAAGTGCAGTCACTTTCAAACCAAGCAGTTTTCTGTTGGTCAACATGGCGTGACCAACTTTAACCAACTGCAAAAACTGAGGAAATCTTTCTCGCTTGCGTGAAATTCCTGATTGTGTGGATTCCTATTGAAATAGCTTGATTTCACCTGTGAAGATGTGCAGAACAATGGTAAATGTGACCACACCTTTAGTGCAGTTCATTGCACATTTATTTAATGATTAGTTTATCCACAATATGTTTAAAGAAAGCAGCATTTTGACCTACAGGACTTGACTCAAAGTCTTGAAGAGAGAGTCATTGTTAAGTATTTCTAATCTTAATTTAATGCAACATTATTGAGGGCTGTGGAATGTGCTGTAAAATTGTGGCGTCCTTCATAAATGTCTTTCTTATGGGCATCAAACCAGCAACCTTATGCTTACCACAGCATTAACCCCACCATTTGGCTTGCAACCCCATCTATGTTATGCAATTCTAACTTTCCACTGTTGCTAACAACCTGGGAAGGTAAATATTCTTGTTTAAAACTGTCGAAATCTCAATTGGCTCTTCAGCAGGCAGGTTGGACACTAGATTTAGTTAGATTCAGTTATGTCTTCATCTAGGTCACTGTCTGGAGAGCTTCTGTGCCTGTACTCTGCTGTGTTGGACAAACGCTTCCAGGCATTCTCAGACTTGTTCCCCGTACTGAGGGATCTGCCGAGACGTTTCCCCGCTCGCTCCTCAGAACCGTCCTCTGGCGCAGCTTGAGCTCTGTGATCTGGAGCCTGATGGTGGAGATCATGCCTCAGATTTTCCAGATTCAGTGCCCATGATCCCAACTTTTGCCAGTTCACTCTCTGAAGGCCATGATGCAATGCAGATTGCCTCCAACCTATGAAGAAATTAGGCTTCTATACTTAACAGCATACATTCAGACACTTTCCTAAACACACAATTCTTCATAATATTCAGGTTATTGTAGAAATACCATCTCCATAGTCCTGAAGTTCCTTACCTTTTTGGTTTTACGATACTGAATGCCTCTCTCTATGTGGCGAATGTCTAGGTATTCTGGGTTCTGGGTGTTCAGATCCGTCACAATATCTGTCCATCTGATTGTAAACAAAGTCAGAAATTTAGAACCCTAATTTATTCATAATTTCACCAAGGACTACAATGCCATAAAATGAACCATACTTTTTACAGTGGATTGCAGGGTGTTTTCTGCTCGGTTCACCAATGAGAATCCAGTGCTCCGTGTCATTAAGCGGCAGTGGTCCCCTGTAAAAATAAAGAAAAATAAATTTGTTTCATTCTTGATTAGAGTAGGGTCTTATAAAAGTGGTAGAGGTTAATAGTTTACATTTTCGTGATGTTTTATAATGTGATACTGGTGCTCCACAATAAGTGGCCCAGGGTCAGTATGAGAGATTTCTGGGCCATTTTGATGTCGGTTAGACTTTTTAATGTCTGTGAAATAAGTTTCTTAAGCTCACCAAGGCTGCATTAATCTGATCAAAACAAACAGTAAAAACTAATATTGTGAAATATCAAAAATATATATTTTCAAAATTTCCTGTGAGGCAAGGTCTTCAGTTTTATCCTTCAGAAATCATTCTAGTATGCTTTGACTGAAAGCACAATACATTTTCCCCAGGATTCTTTGATGAAGAGAAAGTTTAAAAGAACATAATTTGTTTGAAATAGAATTTTTTTCTAACATTATAAGTATATTTACTCTCATGTTTGATCAACATGAAAAACATATCAAAAATGATATACTATATAAATATTTTCTGGCACACAATTTTTTTAAACTTAAAAAAAAAATGAATGTTTTAGTAGTGAAAATGAACAATGAAAAGTTTGACATTTCTTACAACCATAACCACCTAACTTGAAGTAATTAAGCAGTAAAGGAAAGGCAAAGTTGCTGTATGTTATACCTGTACGCTTTGGCTGCTTTTAGAGGTGTAGCTTCATAGCCCACAGGACAGAAGTAGTGATTCTGACAGTGGTAAATGTAGGCCATGGATTCATCTTTAAGTCCCTGCGTCAGCTTCTGCAGCGCCCCCTCAGCTAGAATAAAGAAACACGCTCTACATCATGCTGCTAAAATACTTTCTGACAATATAATATGCTCTTATAATACATAAACTATATCTGAGAGAAAGCTAAACATAAAGATTAAGGAAATATTTATAGACTGGATATTACGTTTAGAATACTGTCTGCTTAATAAACTACATAAAAAGTGTATTTGTGTAACAATATGCTGCTGAAAACTGTTCTAATGAAAATGATTGAAAATTCACACACCTGTCTCTCCCGCTGTCTTGTGCTTCCCATGAGGCTTGTACAGGATGTAAGAGCATCCCCGGACACGAAAGTTCTCGTTGATTTGTCTGAACCATCTGCAGCAATATAAAAAACAGATAATGTAAAGTTTTTTTTTATAACAAAATTATTTTATTCAGCAAACATGCATTCAATTATTCAAATGTGACAAAATTCAATAAAAAAATGCAGTTCTTTTGAACTTTCTATTACATAATTTTGAAAAAAAATGCATCACAGTTTCCACAAAAATATTAAGAAAACACAAATCTTATTATTGATGATAATAATAAGAAATGTTTCTGAAGAATTGTGTGACACTGAAGACTGGAGTAATAGCTGATGAAAATTCAGCTTTGCCATCAAAGGAAAAAAATACATATAATTTTTAGGACTTATTATTTTATAGAATACTGTTATTATGAATTATACTAATATTTCACAATATTACTGTATTGCCTGTATTTTCCACAATAAATGGTGAACATAAGTATAAGAGACATCTTTCAAGACCACAATCAAGACCACAATACTTTTAACAGTAATGTATGTATTAATGAATTTTACATTTATTCATTTTGTAGACACTTCTATCCAAAGCGAATTACAATTAAGCTATTCATCTTAAAAAGGCAAACAGACACAGGAAGTGCTCACAATACCCAGTTTCAGGCATTGTTTAAATAAGTACAAGCTAGAAAGGGAAGAAATACAATTTTTTGTATTTTTTTTTTTTAGGATGAAGTCAAATAGTGTCGAAAGAGATGAGTTTTCAGCTGTCGCTTAAATTATAACATTTTGAGAAACTGTTGAAAAGCAATAAATACAGTAATCTTACCGCATCAAAGTGGCATTGCCAGTGAATGGTCCAAACTTGATATCTTCAAATGGAGGCTGGAAACCAAGTATGTGCAGGGCTTCTTCTTGAGAAATAGGTGGGAGACTGAAAAAAAAACTCTAAATGTTACTCTTTGCAATTTCTACCAGACCAGATTGGAAATCTAAAAATAGATCAAATGAATGTGCTGTTTTTGCTCCTAAAATACCCATTCCTTTGTATATTTTGGAACAGTTTTGGCATTGAATCAGAGCCCTATTTACGATTTCTAATTCGCCATCTAAAATGAAAAATGCGGTCATACATTTCAGCAAAGAACACACAGACCTGCCAGCTCCTAAAGTACTGTAGAGAAAGTTCCAACAGGAGACAAGCGAGGAGATTCCACACGATGTCTTATATTGTGGGCGGCTGATGCAGTACCTAGAACATCAGAGGGAACAGCTCTTAATGATCAAGTTTTTAAACTTGCTCTCTTTGACTCTCATTCTCTTTCCAGGAGTGTATTACCATCTACGGAGGTCCAAGACTTTTCTCTGTTTGATCTCCTCCAGAGAAGCTTGCGGTGGGAGATCTTGCAGGTTTCTGCTTGGCCTGTCAGATGATTTCATTTTCTTAGAGTTGAATTTCTTTAAATTACCTGAGAAACAACACAGACTTAATCCTTTAATAACATTCTAAGAAATATATTAGACTCATGCTGGTTCAAATTTACACTCACATATCTACTAGGATCAAGTAGATTGTTAAAATGCAATGAAGAATGGGTCAGCTGGAGTTTGGATAAAAGCAGGCTCAATGTTAAGCTTCATTATTTAAATGTAGAAAACATGATTATCATTCCAAATCTCCCCTGTGCTCTTTGTCTCGGCAACGATTCCTCAGAACAGCAATCTTGTAGTTATCCTTAGACTTCTTTTGCTTTGCGTTTAACCCATCCAAAGTGCACACACACACACACCGTGAACACACACCCGGAGCAGTGGGCGGTCATTTATGCAGCTGCGCCCCGGGGCACAGTTAGGGGTTCGGTGTCTTGCTCAAGGGCACCTCAGTCGTGGTATTGAAGGTGGAGAGAGCGCTGTACATTAACATCCCCCCACTGCCAATTCCTGCCGGCCCGAGATTCGAACTCACAACCTTTCGATTACGAGTCCGACTCTCTAACCATTAGGCCACGACTTCCCCCCATGAATCATGAGGAATGAGACACTTCCAAAACATTCTGTCTATAAACTCTAAATATGGGATTAATTACAAATTAAAACATTGTCTGTTCACCATGAGGTGAAAACCACGTGGCACAGTCACTTGTGTCAGTGAGGTCATAGCTGGAGTTATATAAACCACAGCAGAGGGTCAATATGAGCTCGTTTTCCTGGCATATTTTTGCTTAACAGCTTGTAGATTTAAAATGATTTAAAATCGTGATATTTCAAACTTTTTCATATTTCATAAATAGCTTACTGAAAATAACATTATGATTATAGTTCATAAGCATTAAAATATAGTTTTAAAGGTGATATGTGGTCTAGAGCAGGGGTTTTCTAAATTTTTATGGAATGGGCCCCCAAACAAGATGATCCCTATCCTGAAATATATACACTACACAATATATATATATATATATACATACATACACACACACTACACAAAAGTTTTTGAACGGTAATATTTTTTAAAGAATTCTCTTCTGCTTACCAAACCAGCAGTAAAGAGCAAAAGCAGTAATATCGTGAAATATTTTTACCATATAAAATAACTGCTTTCTATTTGAATATATTTTATAATGTAATTTAGTCCTGTGATTTCAAAGCTGAATTTTTAGCATCATTACTCCAGTCACATGATCCTTCAGAAATCATTCTAATATTCTGATTTGCAGCTCAAAAACATTTATCTTTATTATTATTATTATGTTGAAAACAGCGGAGTATAATCTTTTTCAAGTTTCTTTGATGAATAGAAAGTTCAGATGAACAGCATTTATCTGAAAAAGGAAGCTTTCATAATATAATAAATGTCTTATTTTATCATCATTCACTGTTGGCTATGAAGCTTTTGATCAATTTAACAATTAATGCATCCTTGTTAAATAAAAAGTATTCAGTTCTATCACCCCCAAAAAAAAAAAAAAATTATATATATATATATATATATGTACTGACTCCAAAATTATAAAGTATATTCAAATATAAAGCATATATTTTAAATAGTACAACTATTTCACAATTTTACTGCTTTTGCTGTGTGTTGGATCAAATAAATGCAGGGTTGGTGAGCAGAATAGAATTATTAAAAAATCAATTTATATTGTGTGAAAAAGATAGAAAGTGTGATTATAAAAAACAACCAAATTAAATGCTTCCAAAATGTTATTTTATATAGTCAAATTCTGGAGAATATAAAAATAAATAAATTCAAAAAATATATATACGTAATTAATTATTGCTGTCAATAGATTCTTAATTAATGATTCTACTGATCTTATCAGAATAAAATAAATAATGATCAAATCTGCTAATTGTTAATAGAACAATATATATATATATATATATATATATATGCATGTTAAATTTGACAGCTCTAAAAAAAAATAATGATTTTTAAATTTATTTACAAAAAATTGTTTGTCTCCCAAAGTATTTCAATCTGTTTCTGCAGTTTGAACACCCCAGATGACAGTGTGCAGATGTCTTTAATCTTTTTTTTTTTTTGACAGACACCTACTTGTTCTGGCTTTCCGTGTTAAAACTGCATCAAAATCAGAGGTGTCAATCTCCCAGGCGAGCACAGGCTTGTTGCTGGATGACACAACCTCCATATCACAGTTCCCATCAAAAGACACACTTTTTCCCCCTGAGTGACTCTGGGAAGGGGTTGCAGCGCTGGGCTTGACTAATGATGTGGTGTCTGGATTGGTCGGAGGCGCATCTTCAGATGTGATAATGGGTCGGGCTTGGTTGAGCAGCGCATAGTCCGAGCAGACGGTGTAGAACTTCTCTCGGGAGTGTGTTACAGGGCAGGTCCATGGAAGCTGGTGCTCTGTGCTGGAGGCCTGTCGTACCCGCAGCGCATCATTCGTCATCGGACTCAGGAAGCTGCGCTCACGCTCATCCTCTCTGGACGGGGCCCGTGATGGGGCCTCCTGATCAGTGCTAGCAGATACCTTGGCGCCTTCACTTTCCACAGTGTTAGGCATTGAACGGAGAACTGGGATGATGGTTAAGAGAATAACCTACGGATGTGCTCCAGCTGTCACGTACTTGATCCAAGAAGAGAGCTCAAAGAAGGAATCTCATCCACTGACTACAATTAAGAAAAAGACAGAAACACAGATACTAAGAAACTGTATATAACAAGAAGAAATATATAATATATCAAAATAATGAATACTAAATAAAAGAAACTTAAGGTTTTTCTGTCATACATTTTTTTCAGGAGTTTTTATAAATAAAAAGAGCATTTATTTGAAATAGAAATAATTTGTCTATACTGTAATTTTTTAATGCATCCTTGCTAAATAATAGTAATTTAAAAACAAACAAACCCTCACATTTTTAAAAAGTACTTTTCTTGCTATTTGAATACCACATGGGGTGTTTATTTATTTGAAATCAAACATATTTGAATTCATCTCTGAGATTTGAGCATAAGTAATGTTCTTAGAGTTATGCCAAATGCAGAAATACACCTGTCACAGTCACAGGATCTCTGATTCATGGTTTTCTTGTCACAAGATTTCAAAACTGATTCCTGCATGTTGGTTATGCCACACAGATCCCTAAATATGAACATATTTTAAGATGGCTTTGAATTGTAGCCTTTTTCATGGATCTAACATCTAACATAACCAGTTCTGGGTAGTAACTGACTACATGTAATCTGGATTATGTAATCAGATTCCAAAAGTGAAGTACTTTAGATTAGAAAATTAGAGTATATTACATTATAAAATGCTCATACAGTTACTTTTTTATGGATTACATATTATTTTTCCTCATTTAAATATTCCCTTCTAAAAATGGTACCGTGTGTCATTCCATTCAGCTTTGATTATATTCTCAGACAGATGGAAATAAATGTTTCAAGGAATATAATTGTCATCTCTGTTTGCTTTTTATATATCATTATGGTTTGTTTGATGGGAAGTTTAAAACAAGTTTGATCAAAATGTAATCTAAAAAGTAATCAGAATACAGTTTTCACCATTAAATCTATAATCAGTAACAGACTACAATATGTAAGTAATCTACCCAGCTCTGAACATAACTACAACCATTCGTGTAAACAAAAACTAACACCTGCAATAATAAAAGTATGGTGGATTTTTGTGAACTAAGGTGTGGTGGGACACTGTTAACTCCATCACCATGATTATTTATGATTATATAGTCCTAAACTAGGCCAGAGACTGCTATAGATTAAATATTGGATGAAAATAATGGTCCAGTCACAGCTGACCCTGACACAACTTTCAGCTATGTTTAATCGTGTAAATAGATGAAAGCATCGTACCACATGGTTGAATTCCTCCTACATCATCATCATCATCGTCAACACTGCCATTGTTTAGGTCATTCTTAATCGATGACGGTCGACAGGCAGCAGTAACTTACCTTTCAGGAATAGATAACGAGATAAATCACCGAAGACACCATATAAATAATACAAACATTTGAATACAGAGTAATAGCTAAGCAGCAATCAGTGTAGCCATTAATAGGCTCTTCGAAAGAACATGAAACGTCATTTCAGGACGCAAATATTTATCCATATTTCCCAACCCACATAAAGAAAATTCAAAAAGAGTAAATCTGCACCTACCTGGCCAATTCTGCAGGAATAAATTAATTATACTGCGCTGCGCGACATCGACAGGATTGCCTAGTAGTGCCTACCTAGCAGTGTTTCAACGGGCTCTACCAATCTCAAGCACAGGGGTGTTTTAAAACGTAAAAAAATTGAACAAAATTCCTTACATCGGATTTAAATGGTCTAAACAAAAGCATAAGATACATTTCTTTATATTTTAGCATTTCTGTATAAATTATTTAATGTTATGGCAGATAGTTTTGTAAATGTAGATAGTCTTTATGATAGTTCCACCTCCGTTGGTAAAATCTTTCAGAGGAAGTAGAGCGTTCGTGGTCGTCTTAAAAGTGGACTGAACTGCCTGTCAATGAACTGAACAGAGCAGGTACAAAACCGGGGTAGAAGGTGAGCAAAGCGAGTTTATGAAGTATGGTTAAAAACTGAAATGATTGCTTGATGAAACTATTTATTAAAAATGTTCCACGTTAAACGTACAAAGGCATAGGCATTTAGGCCATTCTACCGAATGGCTGCCATTTACTTCCAAAACTTAAAAAAATTACAATAATTTTCTATATTTTTTAAAGACTGAATATAGTAATACACATATTTAACTATTCAAAATCTGTAATGGTCCATCTCAGGTAACTTTATAAAAAACATTTTACGCAATTTTTAAGTGAAAGATGGATGCATTTTTAACAGTCCTGTTAGCAAAACTCGAATGTCTTTTAAAAAGAATGCTTAAAAATGTCTACAAATCACTTAATTTTCCCCTCAGGCAGGTGTTTATTTTAAATAAGTTGTTCGTTTCATGGTCAAAAAATATATTTTTATCATTATAAAATCTCTATTTATCTACATAAGGTGTATTTTTTTAAAGTACACAAACCCATTTTTTATTTTAAAGGCGACTCAAACCTCAAGCTTATCAATTTTCTATGATGCAATATATTAAACAATGGGATAAATTATGGACCAAACGTAACTGAAACGTAACTGTTTAATTATTTTTGAAAGAAAAAAACTATTTAGTAACCGGAATGAAACTGGTAACAGGAAGGAGTATCCATTATATTAGTATAGGTTTGACTACATGTGAGGTATTGACGCCCGCACTGATATAGTGAAAGTGTTGAACATTGACTAGTGAGCTAACATCACTGCTAAAAAGGCCAAATCATGTTTCGATTTAAATCTAGTGGTATGCAGAGGTTTTCGTTAGGGTTATGTTTAGGGGTAGAGGACGGGTTACAAGATAAGATATAAATAACGAAAAAATTATAAAATAAAATGGATATTAAAAAGAATAAACTTAACAAATAATGTATTTTCAGCTTTTCTGTGGATATTCTTTTCTTGTAGCGCAGCTCACAAACGACATTCCATATATGAGTCTAATAAATAATTGCCACAGGACAGAAATTTCAAGTACATTTTCTGTCATACTTGCAGGAATGGAATAAAAAAAACATTGCAGGAACAACCATAGTTTTTTTTTCTGGGCAAAAGCATTGTCTCAGTGTGGATAGACGGCCAAGATATATATTTAAAAAAAAAAGCATTTTCAAATTTATCTAGATTAATATCTACCCTAATATTTACATTAATACATCTGATTACACTACTCACTCCTGTTACTTTTACTCAGTTACTATATATAAGTATAGGATATACGAGTAACAGGATTGAAAGTAACAGGATTGAGATTTTAGGATAAAATGAGCAAATACATATCATCTAGCCACATGGCGTACATGCTAATATTATGAGAATGCTCAGCAAATTATAGTGATTCACCAAAGATTTGTATTTTAAATATAAACAAGTCACATCTAAGAAATGATTTAGGTAACAGGACGGTATATTTATAATAAATGGTGGCTCGCTGCCACCATTACAATATCCTAAAATATACAGAAAAGAAAATAAGAACACATGCTTCGATCATTTCATTGCTTTCAGAAGATCCAGATGTTGCAATATTATGTTGAAAATGTCTCTTGTGGAATTGTCCCAGGTTTGTAGAGGGGGGGAATGTGATAGTGTAACAGGACTGAGTGAAAACCTGGGAACACGATTAGAATGTGTATTTTATCGAAAACAATAAAATGTATTTTGAAATACATTTATTTAAAGGACAGATGGGATATGGAGGCACACTAAAATGCAAAATAAAAATGATTTTGAAGAATTTTAAACATTATTTCTCACATTAAAATGTAGCGTTAGACACTGGGGAGATGTACAAATACATTTCACTTCTATTAAATTTCACTTCTTTATTACATTTCACTTCTAATTATACCCTGTATAATTTATTATGTGACAAATAAAGGAACCTTGACCTTGAAATACTACATTTTTTGTGTTTTAGGTAGTTTTTAATATTTTTTTATATTTTAAATGTGCAGTTAGATTAATGTGCAGGACACTTTGCTTAATAATAAAATGTATTTTATAGTTCATTTTTTATGCATGTACCTATAATGTCCCGGTGACAGAAATGACACCGATTCGGTGGAATGGCATTTTTGCAGTTTAAGATTTAACCTGCAGAAAAAAAACCTGATTAAAAGTTTGGATAGACAGACAGATTTCATGGTCATTTACACCGTGTTGTCTTTGTTTATACACCATGCAAATCTTTTACTTATATCACGTCAAATTTCATGTTAACTTGATTACACATTGCTTTACAGAAAGCTTATGACCCACTTGTTACATGCCTCACCTTAAGAACAAATGGTGCAACCAAGTACTGAGTTGGTTACACATTAACTATTTACTTATCTCCATAGTTGACATCCGAACCCTGTATTCCTTGTTAAGTGTCCTTACCAGACTGATGTTTCCAGAATCACCAGCATGGCTCAGAAGCTGCTGATAATCGACACAGACTGTGGCATAGATGATGCTCTGGCTATCATAGTTGCTCTGGCTGCTCCTGGTGTGAAGGTGTTGGGCATCACCTGCTGCTATGGGAACACTGATGTGAATAATGTGTGTCAGAATGTGATGCAGGTTCTGACTGTCTGTCAACAAATCCAGGCCAGTGCAACTATAACGCAGCCAATACTACTGTAAAGACCTGATATGTTATGAATGTTAAGATCACATTGTATTGCATCGTTTGACCTCAGATTCCAGTTTATAAAGGGTCTGCTGGTTCTCTAATCAGACCCGTGACAGGATTTAAAGATCACTTTGGCACAGATGGACTTGGAGATGTTCTGGAGAACTCTGGGCTTTGGAAAGGGGAGATTCGGAAAGAGCATGCTGTTCATGCTTTAATAAGACTGGTAAATGAAAACCAGGGGGAGGTAAGCAAGAACTATCTAATAACTGTTTATTTCTAGAAATATTGATTTAAAAATTTTAATACAAATAAATATTAAAGAACCCTTACACTTTGTGTCAACATATGCATCGTTTTCCTTGGTTTAAGTTAATTAATGAAATTAGTTCATATGTTCTCAATTAAAGCTCAATTTGATGCACAATGGACGTTTTTAAAGAAAAAACAAGCTATCTCATATTTGCCGGCAGCCATATCACCCTGCAGCCCAAGACCGGTTTCCCACTGAAGCTAAGCAGGGTTGAGCCTGGTCAGTACCTGGATGGGAGACCTCCTGGGAAAACTAGGTTGCTGCTGGAAGAGGTGTTAGTGAGACCAGCAGGGGGTGCTCACCCTGCAGTCTGTGTGGGTCCTAACGCCTTAGTGTAGTGATGGGGACACTATACTGTAAAAATCACCGTCCTTCGGATGAGACGTTAAACCGAGGTCCTGACTCTCTGTAGTCATTAAAAATCCCAGGATGTCCTTCGAAAAAGAGTAGGGGTGTTACCCCGGCATCCTGGCCAAACTAGCCCACTGGCCTCTGACCATCATGGCCTCCTAATCATCCCCATACACTGATTGACTTCATCACTCTGTCTCCTCTCCACCAATAAGCTGGTGTGTGGTGGGCGTTCTGGCACACTATGGCTGCCGTCGCATCATCCAGGTGGATGCTGCACATTGGTGGTGGATGAGGAGATAGTCCCCTTACTATGTAAAGCGCTTTTGAGTGTCTAGAAAAGCGCTATATAAATGTAACAAATTATTATTATTATCTACTGAAATCATTAATTTATTATTTTAATGAATTCCCTTAATATCTAGCATTTTTATTTAAGAATCACGGTTCTAAAATCTGGTAGAAATGAATAAAATAAAGGAAAAACCCTGTAAATCACAAACAACTAGGACATATAGTCCAATGATATTGGTAATATATTATAAACCATGAAGAATGTTTAGTTATCCAAACTTCTAGAATTATGAAACAGTATGTTTTAATGCTATTTATTTGTTAATTTGTCACTCCTAGTTTAATAAATACAAAAGTTTGAAATTGAGTAGCATTGAAATTCCTGCAAAAGTGTCAGAAAAATATTAAAAGGGCATTCAAATATTTGACAATAGGGGGGCCCTGGGGGTCAAAGGGTGAGAACCATTGGGTTAGAGCCAAAGAGTATAATAGTGTTTGTTTCCTGATGAGTTGTGTGCCGCCATCTTGTGGTTGACAATGAATGATGTCCACAGCCCTGTTTGTTTACTCATTCACAGGTTTCGCTCATAGCTCTTGGTCCATTGACTAACTTGGCTTTGGCTGTTAGATTAGATCACACCCTCCCTCAGAAACTCAAGGATCTGTACATTATGGGCGGCAACATGGAAGGTAAGAAAATGAGCTGCAGTACAAAAACTGGCCACCCTAAATGAATGGCAGTAAATTGTACTTTTCATATCAGTGATTATATATATTACATAAAAAACCAGGCAGTGCCAAGAACAGCACAGGTCAGGACACGTACTCCAATTAGGACGCTTTCTACAGAGCTTCATCTGACCCTGTTCATTTTCCAGGCAAGGGAAATCTGACACCATCTGCAGAGTTTAATTTTAGTATGGACGCTGAATCAGCTCATATAGTTTTGGAAGAATATACCTGCTCAACACACATCGCAACCTGGGAGTTCACTTGCAGAAACAAACTATCTTGGGTAAGAGCTGCCCAATGTTAGCAAAATTCATTCTAACATGAATATGTTTAAGGCCTGACTAACTTGTGTGCTTAATTTTTCCAGGAGTGTTTTGATGAGCTGGTCAATCAGGATACATCAGCTGCTCGATTCATGAAAAAGATAACCTCCAAGTCCTGGGCCTACTCTAGAGAACCTCGCATCTGCAACAAAGATATGCTCTTTGGGCACGGGTTTGTACCCTATCGCGTTCGCTGTGGCAGCTTGTGTGGACAGCAGTGTGATCACTGATAGTTTACAGTGTGCCGTACGTGTGGAGGTTCAAGGTCAACAGGGACGAGGCATGATGGTTGTGGACCCAGCCAATACGCTGAAGAAGGAACATCTTGCCTTTGTGATGAGGTCATGTGACCTTGAAAAGTTCAGCTTAATGCTGAAAGCAGCTTTACAAATAGCATAGAAATGCTTCTTTGCAATAGATTTGTAGTACAAGATTTCCATTTTCAAATGTAGCATCCTTTGCACTTTATCCGGTGCAACTGGCCCTGTACTGTTATCGTTCCAAACCCTTAAGACAACAATATTAATTTTCAAAAAAATAAAATATTTGTAATGATTTCTATGGTGGAACACAATGGAAACAAGCCAAAACATAACGAAATTAGCACAACACAATGGAAACAAGCCGCAACATAACGAAATTAGCACAATGGAAACAAGTCGCAACATAACGAAATTAGCAACACAATGGAAACAAGTCGCAACATAACGAAATTAGCACAATGGAAACAAGTCGCAACATAACGAAATTAGCACAATGGAAACAAGTCGCAACATAGCAGGTGGCACAATGTCAAGACATAACAAAATTAGCACAGTAGTGCATAGCAATGATAACATGAAATTAGCAACACAATGGAAACAAGTCGCAACATAACGAAATTAGCACAATGGAAACAAGTCGCAACAACGAAATTAGCACAATGGAAACAAGTCGCAACATAGCGAAATTAGCACAATGAAAACAAGCCGCAACATAACGAAATTAGCACAATGGAAACAAGTCGTAACATAACGAAATTAGCACAATACAATGGAAACAAGCCACAACATAACGAAATTAGCAACACAATGGAAACAAGTCACAATTAGCACAACATAACTGAAACAAGTTGCAACAAAACGAAATTAGTCTTTTGCGTTGTGGTGCGTTGTTATGGCAATGTTGTTGTGTTGTGTAGAATTTATTGTGTTCGGCACTACTGGGCCACCGTATAATTTTATCTGCACAACCAAAACTTTGATGCTTTAAAAGATTATTAAGACGTCATAAAAGCAATCGATATTAACCATTCGTTGATTAAATATGGAATAAAAGCCTAAATCACTTCTATTCATCATATAAAGTGATCAGGTCTCTTTTCAGAAGAATTGGATTAAACTTCTTGATTTATATGGATTGTTTACAATATTTGTATCACTGTTTGAATCATCAAACAGAAATAAGTATCCTTATTGATGTTTTGAAAATGTAAATCTAGGTTTAAAATGAGATGAGGTGAGTCAATGACAGTTTTCATTTTTGGGTGAACTATCCCTTTCAATTTAGGCAGAAATAAAACGAGTCAATATTCCAGCCTGATATGTTTATTTCAACCGATGTGACCAAAACATTCACTTTTGAAGTGACAAATGAATGATGCACAGAACACATTTCAAGTTTTTTAAGCTCCCTTCAAATTAAAAGCCAATTTCAGCAAATGAAACTTTAAGCAGAGAGCAATAAAAATAAAAATAAAATCTGAATCCTGAATGCATTTACGATTTGGCTTTCACTCAGAGGGGTTCAAATCAATGTGCTAATTGCAGTCCAAGCAACCACTTGTTTCTTTCCAAACGTTAAATCAACCAAAAATATGACCAGAAAATGCTCTAAAATGAATGAAAACATCTTAAACCAAAATGACAGCATTGTAGGGTTGGGGTTTTACACAAAGTGCTTATTTTAAGGTTGAGTAACACTGCATCTTGCATTTTAATACCGTAATACTGGAACATATACTTTAAATCCAATGCAGTATTACTCAAAACAAGGAATCTCTAAAATCGTAAAGAAAAACAGCCCTAGCAGGGCAATGGCATTAAGCCAATGTCTTTAATCTTTCGTTTGCTTTGTCAGCTAAAATTGAACTTAAGGCATTTTTATGATACCCGGTAAAATAAATAGAATTGTATTTTGAGGGGGACTTGTAAATGCAACACTGAGTTTCCAGTGGACATTTGTACCATTACAATTCAAGATTTCTTCCAATCATTAAAATTATCTTGGTGTACTGTTTAACCAGGAAAAATAAAATAAGATTAGAAAACACTGCATTTTCTGTTGCTCAGTGGACTGTGTCTCAGATGCCGTTGTTGTTGTCAGGGTTGTTAGGCCAGGGCTCTGAGTTCCAGCGATTGAGTGAGGGAGACCACCCCATGTTCCAGGGGTTATAGGTCCGGCCTATGTTGTTGGGGGCAGGTGTGGGCGGCGCAGTGTGGCTGCCCAAGTCAGGAAGAGTGGAGGAGGTAGGAGGGCTGAAGGAGTGCAGGGTGGAGTCATTGCCAGTGGACCAGATGGACCTGCTGAAGGACCAGGGACTGCGCGCACTCCCCAAAATGGACTGAAGACAAGCAGAAAGAGAGGTGATCATCTCATAACCTGCAGAACTACTTTGTATAATCTAAAACATGTCAAGCATCTGGCTTATTGCTATATATACACACACAATACTGTTCAAAAGTTTGGGGTCAGACATTTTTCTGTCTCTTATTCTCACCAAGGCTGGATTTATTTGATCAAAAATACAAAACAGTAATACTGTAATATTGTTTAGCAAAACAGACAAATACTGATGTGATGAGGTCACAGGTGTGTGCTTGTAGAATATTTTACAATGGAATAGAAAGTTCAGAAAAGCAGCATTTATTTAGAATAGAAACCTTTTGTAACATTATAAACACCCTTACTGTCACTTTTGATCAATTTGATGCATTCTTGCTGAATAAAATTACGGAATTAAAAAAACCTGCTGATCCAAAAATGTATAGTAGTGTGTAATGGTTCAAGATTAATCTGAAAATAACCGTCATATCAAAAAAGTGATATATCATCACTGTGATACTCCATGATCTTAGTGTTAATGTTCTCTTTGGGATCACAGGTGTCCATCTGGATGAGACATGACAAGGAAGTGATATCTTACAGTTGTCGGAGTTGCTGGAGATCCAGTGCTGGTAGCCCAGGAATGACTAGGCTCGGTATCCCAGATGGACGGGGACACTGGAGTGTAGTCAGGCCAACTCTGCTGGGGCTCGGAACTCTTGGGAACGGTCATGCCTCTGAAAACTAATACAGAGAATAACCACAATATTGGATACATTGAATTAAATTTTATTTAAAAATGTTGTATTTTATTTAACATTTTGCATACCTCTAGAGAGATTAAGTGGGTTGTTGGGTCCAAAAGCAGAGAAAGCATTAACCGGTCCAAAACTGGGGCTACTGGTGGTGTCTATTGGGCTCCACATTCCAGAGCTAAAAGATTATAAATATTTGTATCTAAATCATTTTCACAATTATAAATATACTTGTAAATCAGATGAGAAAGAAGGTTAAGTGATGTTTCATTATGAAGCCACTGCACCTGTCAGATCCATCACTCTCCACTGATGTCATGTGAGGTAGTGTCACCTTCCCCAGACTGTCAGCTTTACTAGCTGAGCCACTGCCACCTGTAAACACAACGTGTATAACATTTCACGTGTAAATCTGTGGCAAAATAAATATCAGTGTTTAAATATTGATGATCTGTATTGTGACCTCAAATTTCCTGTTCATGCACCACTACAAGTTGATCCATGTTCAGCATCATCTTTATATTTAACATGCAAACTCACCAGGGCTTTTGTCATAGCCAGCAGCTACTGCTGCAAAAGTTGGATTTCCATTTTGACCAGGCAGAGAGGCCGACTTGGTGAGCTTATTCCCAGGAGCCTTCTTCAAATTATCCTCGCTATAAAAATATACAAGGAAAACAATGTCACTCGTGGATTTCCTGCACAAACTTCATAAAACCAGGAAATGCCTTGATGCTAATAACACAAAAGCAGGTTCTAAAGCTAACATTTAGCCACGCTGTCCAATCACCAATGACTTAACAAAATGTATTGGCCAAAAATACTTTTTACGGCTTCGAAACTATGTGTGCATAAAAAAATATATGTGCATTTCATAAAAAAAATACATTGGGGAAACACTTTTTAATTGCAATTATCAATAAAAACTAATATTTATGATTATTATTAATAAATTGTTATTATTATAAGTAACATTACAATTGAATTTATCTATTAAAATGAATGAAGAATTACACAAAAGGATCACTATAATACTACTGAATTTTAAAAGTACTTTGTAATAATTATTATTTTATATAACAACAGTACAATTACAATTCTAACATTTATTGTTGTTTTATTGTTAATTTCATATGTTAATCCTTTGCTTTGGTAAAACATGTTTTAAATGCCTCTCTTTTGACAGATTTATAAACACTTCTCAAATGCTTGGCGCATTTTCAAACGCATGTTATAAGCGACTCAATCTCACACTGCAGACAGTTTGTGTGGAGCAGCATTTACATCAAAGCAGCATTACTCACATGAAATATCACACTTTGAAACACGCAGCACATCAGATTACATATTTATATAATTACAACAGTCTTTGTGATTAGATTTTTGTGCTAAACAATGTTGTGTTCTAGGGCATTGTAAGAATGAAAAAAGACATTATAATTACCAGCCAACTAGGGAGTAACATGTTTTTCATATTCTCGGCAATGCTGATTTTATTTACATTTGGCAAAGTGTTATTTTAGGCTCACGTGTGTTCTATTATTACGTGCACTTTAAAAGTAGGGCTGCAACAAACAATTATTTTGATAATTGATTAATCTAATGATTATTAGAACGATTAATTGACTAATCGTCGATTATTTCACTGATTAATCAGTAGGCTTTGATATATTAATCAGCTTTTAGTTCAAATATTAAGTTATACATGAATAGTTCAGAAGCAAAAGTATGTTTTTTATTTTTTAAATGCCTAGATGTAATGTTGTTTTGCTAATGTTTATTTCTGTATTATTGATCAAATTATCTTAAATCTCTCCAGTAATTTCAATTTAATGGCAATGTATAGGTCCTTTTCTATGCAATTCAAGTGAAATAACTGAACATAAAAATAGGAGCGTGAGAAAAATTTTAGAAAAAAAATCAGACGGCACTTAAGAGGCTTTTGCATCTGAACTCTTCACATATTCTAACATAAAGGTCACTTCAGCTTTAGAAAAGCATATTATGTAATTACGATTAATTGGTAACACTTTACAATTGATAAATGCACTGTGAACAAACAATGAACAACAGTATTTTTATTAACCAACAAAGATTAATACATTAATGTAATGAATGCATTGTTCATTCATGTTAATTAATTACATTAACTAACGTTAACAAATGATACCTTATTGTAAGGGTAAAAGTGATCAGATGCTTTGGATAAATTATTTTATTCACAACATAATGTATTAAAATACCTTATAGGTTTATAATAACCAAAACAGTCCTGAGCTAGATCAAGCTTTATCGCTATAAACTAAACTATCCCTTTAATTAAATAATTTTTTCCACACTAATACAAATTGTATCATTAGATAGCTCCACACTGGAGAACTGCTTTATAACAGAAAATCAAGTTGTAATTCTAACTGAAAGTGACACTGCATGTTTAATACCGTAAAGCTGCTTGAAATAAGGCAATCTATTGGATGAAGTACTATGTAAATAAACATTATGTGACCGGACTTACTGGAATACGTTACTGAACTGCAGAGCTCATGCAAACATCCACATCGTTGTAATCAGATGCATTTAAAAATGATGTAAACTACTGCTTTCACACTGCTGTCGGTTTTTATTGTGTTTATTTCTTTACTGAGAGGAAAGCGCGCAATAAATATTTACACATTCATACAAACGCCGCTCAGCAGCTTCAGGTTCGTTCGGCTGGGTTTGAAGCGTGGTCTTCTCATTAATTGCATCCAGGACGGCTGAACTTCAGTCTTGCGCTACAGCGCCACACTGGTCAAACCGCAGTATTGCAGACTCTTACATTAGGTCATATGAGATCAAACAACTACTTGACAACAATAATATTTGTCGACGTTGTCGATAAGGTCGACTAATCGTTGCAGCCCTACTTTAAAGCACATGCCCATTAAAGTTACCTGCTCGTGTGGGGCACACTGCCGTATCTTCCACGAGGCACCAGGCAAGGGGAGGTCGGGGGTGGTGAACAGGCTCTGGACATGACTGAACTGGGGCCTTTCAGGAAGGGGTCTGCTTGCATGGTCTGCATAGATATCTGCTGAAGACTGTCCGCTGCTAATAAAACGTATGACACAAATATTTATTTATTATCTAAATACTTAGATAAGAGTACATAAAGTAACAAACTGACTCATAATGGAGTCCAGATTATGCTTCCAGATTCATTGCTTACAGTTGTCGGTTTTGAGAGGAACATCCCATTCTGGTGGGGGGGAATCTTTCTCTCCTTCTGAGCCGCTGCTATGACCCAGTTCCTGCATGGAGCCATTGACTACAAACTTTCCAAGCGGAGATGGCCGATCATCGCCCATCTTCCCACTGACTACTCGGGTAGACAGAACAAAAGTGGTTTCAAAATGGTTTCTAGAGATTTAAATGGTGGGTGTAAAAGCTGAAATCTGACACTTACTTTTGCTCAGAGCTCGTGGTTTGGGGACACTATGAATTCCTGTATTGGCGCGGGTTTTGGTGAAGGTCTTGCGCTGCTTATCCTGTTTTTCCAGGGGAGTGACGTAAGGAAGTTCTAGAGAGCTGTATAGAAAAAAATTAAGACACTGATATCAAAAGAAGATTCAGCGTGAGAGTAATAATGGAGATAGTGAAGATCACCTACACAAGTCTGAAGCAAAATGATGATTAACCATTCTAGAATGGTTCACTGGAAACCTCAAGGCCTTCAAGATGAAGTGTGTCATTTCTGTGTCACTAGCGGCACCTCAGGTCTCAAATAAATTTAGACCCCTCTTGAAGAATTAACCGGTGTGCTGCATTTTAGGGTTGAGACGGTGAGGTAGTTTTTCCACTGGTTAATCGACATGAGACAACACCGGTAATATCGGTATGACCATGGTGGGGAGGTCGTTTGAGTTTTCCTCCATTCCTCTCTTTCCTTCAGTTTTAAATAGCTTGTAAAAGCACCGTGCCCATTTTACTTTCACTTTTAAATTGGCAGCAATTCGGCATCAATTGCTTGAATTCAATTCAAGACAAAACAAAATGCAACGTAGAACATATAACTTTTAACTAAACAAAAAGAACACCATGCCATAGCCTGTGCCTAATATAAAACTTACAAATTTTAA
Source organism: Gymnocypris eckloni scoliostomus (assembly GCA_027564155.1). NCBI lineage: Eukaryota > Metazoa > Chordata > Actinopteri > Cypriniformes > Cyprinidae > Gymnocypris > Gymnocypris eckloni. The sequence goes on from CM050419.1 coordinate 16,748,080, forward strand.
ATAGGTAGCCTATACAAAACTGAAAATCAGTAAAGACTGAGGAACAAATAATTATAAACGTAACGTTTATTAGCAAAACGATTAAGAAAGGTTGGAGGCTCGGACTGCATACACCTTGCATATACCTTTATGTAAAATAATGAAAATTACACTGTTTAAATAAAATCTAAATCAGCAAATACTCTGGAACCAAATAAATGAGAAATGAATGTTAAAACTTCCAATATCACCTTAGATAGACTAAAGGGCAGGTCAAGAGCTTTAAAAAAAATCTAAAATATTTTTAAAACAGGCGCTTTTACATTTGGTTTTGAAACTCTTCTGGCATAGTCTTGGCTGTCTCAACTCACTCTTCTTGTCAGTCAGATCCACTCGCTCTCCTCACGTGATAAATGAAATCTGTGATGCGTGACTGTAATTCATTCAGTGTGCTTAATTGAGCAGCTGGGTTCAGTTTTAATTGTGGTGTCTGTTCTTTAACTGAACTAGGCTAAATTACTTTTATTACTTAAAAAAATGAAAAATCTAAATGACGGTGTGGGACAGTGCCGTGGTGGGCAAGTGACGTAACACCGGTATCACCACCAACACCGTCTATCGCAGTAAGCCTACTGCATATTTGAACAAAACCGTTCCAAAGTTCATTTTGAGTCCAATTTGGCATCAAACTGCCATTGGTCCATGATGGTTACATAATAGGTGGATGTGCTCTGGCCTCTGGGGTCCACTTTATTTGACATCAGATGCATTCTTTGCAGCAAAGTTGTGAATGCTCTGGAAAGATACTGTAAAGTTAATATTGAAGTTGAACTTTGCGATATTGACTCTTTTTTGTTTAATACTGTAAAGCAGTTTTGAAGCCATTTTTATTAAAGCACAATATTTGACCCTGCACCCAAAAATAAGGGTCATAAGGGTCAAATTTTTTTCCGATTTATATATAATCTGTATGCAAAATAAATAGTTCTCGATTGATGTATGATTTGTTAGGATAGGACAATATTTGGCAGAGATACAATCTGGAATCTGAGGGTGCAAAAAAAATCTACATACTGAGAAAATCGCCTTTAAAGTTGTCCTTAGCCAAGCATATTACTAATCAAAAATTAAGTTTTGATATATATGGAAACGTAATTTTAATAATCATTTTGACACATGCAATGTAATGTTGGCTATTGCTACAAATATACCCATGCTACTTATGACTCGTTTTGTTGTCCAGGGTCATATAAGTAAACAGGACTTGACTGGAGCGCTGAATTACAAAGCTGGTGAAAATATATCCATATCCCTATGATCATATGCTTTCCTAACTGCTCTTTTCTCACTGCTGTCATTATTGTGGTGTGTTTGTTGTATTATTGAGAGTATTGCGTGCAGCACATTAAAATATTCATCTAAGCACAGCTCCCAGCAGAGTGGCACATGGCAATGCAGACATATCCTACCTCTTCATCATCAGTATCTGGGCCTAGTGACACAGAAATCACACATCACCTTCAGGGACAGAGCTCTGAACAAACCTGGATTTTTCCACTTGATTCTCCTTCTTTGTGGTTGGTTGTTTCTTAGTTTTTGGTTTAGTGGGGGAGGGAGTAATTTCTTCTCTTTCTTTTCCATTGTCCACTGACACCAATTTTCCTTTCACCTTCACTGGCTCCTGGTTAATGCAACAAATTGTAGTTAAAGAGTGCATTTAGAATGTACATTTTAGAGTAAGTTAGTTTTGGGATTTGCTCTGGGGGGTTTCATGTGTATGTACCTCTTTAATATTAGCCTCCATGTCTGGGTTAGAGGTCTCTGTGGTAGTAGAAGAGCTGTCATCATTGTCTGCCAGTGGCTCTTTTAAATCTTCTCCTTGAGTCTTTCCCTTTGTTTTCCTCTCTTTCTCCACTTTCTTTTTAAGAGCTTTTGTTTTATTCTTCACTTTCCCTTTTGATTCAAGCACTGAAAAACATAAGTAAATAAACATAAATTATATTTTGCATTTGGCAATTTACACTGACCTCTGGGACAAACACCAGGTATGATAAATGAATCTATATTGTTATGCTGATATATTGTTATATATATTACCTTTGTTTTGTGAAGACTGTTGTGAACTGTGTTCTGAAGACACATTAATGGCAGGAGACTCAGGCCTGTCAAGGTCTTTATCCATAGCTGCCAGGAGTCGGTTGTAATCCTGTTCCTCTGAACTGTTGGCCCTTGTGCTGTTGGACTGTGAGGATCCTGAGCTCGGGAGGTCCTCCACGAGGCCTGAGCTCTGCTGCTGCTGTTTGGAAATCCGGGCCTTTCGATTAGTTAGCTGGCTGAGTCCTTGGCTACTATCTTTATTGAGCGGAAAGCTGGAGGAGGGTTGCATAGATCCAGAGCGGCCTGAACCATATCTGGGCTTGCTGTCTGGCAGAACGCCATTGCTGTTGGAACTGGAGTGCGGACCACCCTGCCGACCCCCAGCCCGTCCGCCAATGCTTGACCCGTACATTCCTCTTGTCGGGTTCTGGTTTGAGTCAGCAAAATCATTCAAGCTGGAACAGATCAAATACATTTTGTAAAACATCTTACACAAAATGTGAATCAAATAAGAATGATCACTTTTTTTATAAATCAAGGACATAAAGAAATATCACTTCTTTATAAATGAAGGACATACAATAAAAAAAATCCTCACTCACTTAGCATCACTTTGAATTCTTACAATTTCCCTGAGATCAAATGGTTTTCCAGTCTCCATGGGAGAGTTGGATTCCACAGACAGCCGTCGTTTGAAAGGCTCCCATATTCCCTGGGCCTCCAGATAGGCAGTAGCAATGACCAGCAGGAACATGGAACTAGAGAAATATCAGACTGTTAATCATCCACAGAAAGAGACAAGTACGTTATTAATAAGTACGTACTCACGTGTTTAAAACATACACTATATTGACAAAAGTATTGGGTAAAAGTACTTTTAATGAACAGGTTTTACTACTTTAGCAATTTCCATGAGTACAAATCTTAAGGTATCTATAGCAAACATTTTTTAAAGGGGTCATGAACTGCCTTTGTTTTTATTTTGTCCTGTTTTCTGAGGTCTATTTATAATGTTATCAAGATTTTCACATACAAAACTCATAATTTAGGGTAATAGGCTATTTTCGGTCTAGTTTTAACCCCTCTTATTAGAAAGCTCTGTTTGAATTGGTGTGGCAGATTGTACACTCGAAAGTAAACACTCACTGCTATGATTAGCTAACAGTTGTGTATGTTTGACAGCCTACATCCTTCATAGATGGACGTTGTTGTGATTTAGGTTAAAAACGCATAAATACTCCTATCAAATGATCTGTTTAACAGACAAAGCAATAGTGATCACGTAATGAAAACAGTTACTCACACTTGTGTGGTGCGACATCGGATCCAATATAATCAGAAGAGCATCGTCTTTTAGTTTCAATCTTTCTGAAAATCCTGTGTCGAATTGTGCCTTGTTTGTAAGTGAATCCGTGGTAAAATCAAGTGGACAAAGGACCAAAATCTTACTGACACGGTCTGGCACGTCATTAAAAATACAAATCATCATATAAAGTCTATCGTTTGGTTTCTGCAGACCTGCCTTTGCCGCTCTTGTCATTACCTGCTACAAAAGACGTTGATTTTCTTCTGCGGAGGCAGTGTTTAGACAATATTACGTCATAAAATGCCACATTCCACAACTTGTCGTTTTGGCAGATTAGCTGTTTTTAGACTTGACGAGAAAGTTTTGAGTTCTGAAACTTACCGAATGTTTTTAATAGCGCAACGACTTATCAAAAGATCAAGGGAATTTTGATTTCTCAGTTCATGACCCCTTTAACATGACTTTCTTTAGTCTAGGTTTTTTGCTTGTTTGAAATCCCAATAAAACTGCAAGTAAGCAGTGTGGACAGTCAATTCTAAACATCAGATTAAAAAAACAAATCAGAATTGTGTGCCGTGTAATCAAAGGCATCGCTTTGGTTGTGTAATGTTTATAAGACAGGGTTTAGACTTAGCCATCAGGTGATCAGATATGAGAAATCAGACCTCATAACGAGGGAGACGATGATGTAGAGCTCGAGCTCCCAGTTGGGTCGGGGAAGGGTCTCAGCACACAATGCCAGCATGTGATATGGCAATGACGCATTCAGCACAAATGCAAAGACTGAACCCCCCGCAGTCACCAACTTCAGCTCCCGGATCACTCTGGATGATGTGAAATCTGGTGTAAACCTGCATGAATTCACAAGACAGAAAAGAGTTAACATCTTCCTCAACTGTTACTCAGAAACCAGTCTAATATGCTTATTTGGTGCTTAATTACTGCTACTCTTTTTAAAAAAAGGGTCTTATTATTGTCAATGTTGAAAACAGCTTAAGATTTCTTTGGAAATCATGATGTATTTTTATGATACAGTGCACAGCATAAATGAGTACATCCCCTCTATAACTTAAATTCAGCAATTGCTCTTTACTTAGATGACATGTTAGGGTTCTTTGGAGATATAATGTTTCAACAAGCCTGCTTGATCAAAAAAAGAATGTCAAAATTATTCAGAAAAATAAGATTTTCTTATCAAAGTGATAAAATGTGTTGCAAAAATGAGTACACCCTCCTGAAAATTACTAATATATATATAATAAATAAAGTATAGGTTTGGATCAGTAATATCAAATAAAACATTCAAATAGTAATTTCCTGACCATTAAAAGTGTTCTATAGCGCACTGACTGAATCATACGCAGACTTAATGCTGGCAGCAGTGGAACCACTTGGGAGAGAATGGCCAGGTGACAATGAGGACAAAAAAAGAGGACAATGTTACAAATTATTGTTTAAAGTGTGAAAATATAGCAGAAGTAGCACCGGCATTCAAAAACAATGGACTGGTGACAATGCACCTGAAATAATCAGGTCTCATTTAATAATAATACATTTTTTATTTCAAAATAATACATTTTAATTTAGTGATGAGTGAATTGTTGCTAGAAAAGGAGCAGGAGAAATAACATGCAAGTGTCTGACAGACAGAGTATCTCACAGAGTATGAAGCAGCCTGCAGAAGTGACATGCATTACCTAATGTAGCCAAAGCAAAATAAACTAAATTTAACCTCTTCCAAGGCCCAGAGACTTCTGGGAATCCAAGTCAATTATTTCAGATCCAAAAGCATCTAAAATGTTCTGGTGTTGCAAGAGGAGTACAGTGAGAAGTGATTGGTACCCATAGGGACGTTCAGTGGTAGTAAAGCTTTTATATAGGGATGAATGAGAGCTGAAGGTGTGAGGGAGTTGTGCTTTATCAATGCTGTCATGAATTCACACACTACTGTGATGGAATACAAAAACTTGAAACAGAAGATGCTACCCTTCCCTCATTCCCTCCATTATTGGGCATTTTTTCAGCATGACAATGAAGATATTTATTTTCTCAAGGTGAAAATCCTTCAGTGGACATGTATTTCACTTAATCTTAACAAGTAACAAACTTCTTAACATTCTTGAGCAGCTGCGGGGAATTCTGTAGAGACGAGCTGAGCAAAACTCCCCTTTAAAGACCAGAGCATTCAAGGGAGACGTCCTCCAGGAGTTAAACAGGACAGATGTGAACATTTGTCATGAACTTGTACACTCCATGCCAAGAAGTGTCAGAGCAGTATACTTAAAGTTCTGGAGGACATACTAAGTGCTAGAATATTATACATTTGCTGAATTAAATATAGGGTGTACTCATTTCTGCAATCCTTCATTTAAAAAAAATTGCTAATTTACTTATCTTACAGAAAATATAGACATATTTTGTTGTTTTTATTAAGTATATGTTTAATACATTTCAATTTTGCCATCTTTCCATTAATAATATTAATCATCATTAAGAAAATACATATTTTATATTTATTTAGAGGGGGTGTACTCTTTTTATTTATGCTGTGCACTGTACATGATGCATTTATTTTTTGATGAATAATACAATTCAAGAAAATAGCATTTGTAACATTCTAAACCTCTTTACTGCTACCTTTAATCAACTTGAGGCATCATTGCTTAAAGTATTAATATTACTTACCTCAAATATTTGAATAGCAGTACATGATCGAACATTGATAATATCAAAATAATACATTCAAATATAATTTTTTTATATTACTGGTTTTACTAACTTTTTGATCAAATAAATGCAGACTTGGTGAGCATAACAGAAATATTAAAATAATATTTTTATAATAATAACCATTCCAAATATTTGACCAATAGAAATCAGAAAACCTCACAGTGCTGCACTGGTACTTAAAAAAGTAACCATGAAATCACTTACAGTATGATGAGGTCTTTTGAAGTGTTTGGATTGAGTGCAAATTCGCCACAGTTGAGAACTTTGAAGCCATAACCCTCACAAGCATTGCCACTGATCTCCATAGATCGAATGTGAATTGGAAGAAGCCCCGTGTTCTCCAACCTGAAAGTCCTTCGAAGAGTGAAGTTTGGTTCCTTGACTTTAGCTTTAAGAAATTAATAACACAGACATTTATTAAGCTTAAGAAGTATGTGAACAGAAAGTTACAGAATCTCAAACTAGTTTATAACAATGAAAACATCTGAAATTTGATTTCATTTTGACACATACCTTCTGAACAGTCTTTGAGAAATGCCTCGGTGAGCTTAAACCTCAGAGAGCTGCCGAGACCTGGGGTTTTACCAGCCAGTCTCAGACTCTCTGTGGTGCCTTGACCATGAACCATGATCAAGTCTACTACTGTCAAGTTGTTCCTGAGCAAACATGACATGGGTAATGTACAACAGTACTCTCACACCATCCTATTTTCCACGTTCATATTGGCAAACTAAGCTCACCTGATGACTAGCAGAGAAGAGACACTGTGACTGGTGATGGGTCTAAACCTCACGTTGAAGGACTTTACCTCCCCGGGCATAAGGAGCATGTTGTATACATAGGGCCGACTTAAACCTTCAACAAATCCTGTGGAACTCTTCATCACTGAAGACTGACAAACATACAATGATCATTAGCAGCATAAAGATACACCACACCCACTGTACAGCAATTCTTAATTTTGGTGGATATCGTAAAATGAATTTTGGAAAGTAGAAGAATGAAGTAAAACTGATTCAATTTAACAACAAAATGTCATTACATTGTTACAATACATGGTTTTATGTATTTTATGTCCTTGATACTTACATGATTTCTATAAATCTGGAATTCCAGTGTATTCGTGTCAATGTTTATGTTAGACATCTTTTCTAAAGGAAACCTTTCAGAACAACAGCAAAAAGACATCAGATGAAATCAGTAACCATGACATGCTACACGATATTGCAACAACAACAAAAATGACACTTTCTGTGATGTGAAAAAATACAGGATTTTCACAAGATAACTTAAACAGCTCTATTTTTCTAAACTGAATTAGCAAGCTATATTTTGTTTTTATAATATCACACTTGCTTTTCTCACAGACAATATAAACAGGTCTTCATACATGAAAACACATCACATCATATACAGTGGTCTATAACATCTATAACTGGTTTATTGCATAGGAAGTGCCATACCTGTCACCAAGTCTGCCTGTGAACACCGAGGGATTCGCGTAAAGAGCCAAAGGAAGAACCTGAACGTAGACTGGGACATCGGCTGAGTTTTCTAGAATCACTTCCTCTACCTACAAAGACACAAGTTCAGGTCAATGTATTTGACTTGAGGGAAAACACTATAGTAGACTTAAGCATGGTAAAATGTGTTAAAGTGAGCCGAGTTGATGTGTGTATACACTCACCGATGAGCTGTTGGTGTTTGTGAGAGGAAAATGAATCTGTTGTGATGAGTTGACCAGCGATGGCCATGTGAGCTGCGCTAAGATCTTGGCCTGCACATTCTTCTGCAGATCTGTGTTCACTTCAAAGTAAGCTTCAACCCTAAACAAACGAGAGAATCACATCAAAGATGCCATACATTTACTGATTGGTAATCTAAATCTGGTTACAGATTGTATCAGACTCACTCAAGGCCTGATTGCTCTTTGAGCTCTCGCCATCTTTTCAGGAGCCGCTGATGTAGATCTACATCAGCGTCCCATATGTCCTCCTGCATAGCCAAACCATGTGGCTTGGGTTCAGCTGCAGAAGAAAATAAAAATACACGCACAATAAATTCTATGAAAACACATGCATTAAAAAAACAAGTAAATTCGGAAAAACACTGAGATACAGAAAGCATACATTTTAATACAAACGGTAATCCCACATAACAGTGATCACCACACTGCAAGCTGGCATCAAAATATATGTTTGCTATCTGGAAAAGGAGTAAAAACACACATTTTAGTATTTCAATCAATCACCCAAAATTATTCTACATTGTACTATTGGAGCTACAGCATAAAATAAACAGAGCAAACTATGGGCAGGTGCATTTAAGATTATAGTGTTGTAATTGGGCCTGGCACCTTGGACTTTCGTCTGGGTTCCAACTCCACTTTGTTATTGCGAAGTCGTTTGAAGTAAAACCGGACGTCCTCTGTGAGAGACCGAATTTGCAGAAGCCTTACTTTCTGTGAGAATGAACTCTGTATGCTAAATCCTTGGTGAACAACTTTTCCCTACGTAAAAAAATAAAAATACAGTAAAAAAATTATTCTAAAATGGTCCTAAACCTAATGAATGGTGTGTTGTTGCTTAAAAATAACAGTGGTTTGCAAAACAGGTCATGTTAGCACATGGCACTGGACACAAGGAGTGGTGTTCAAACAGTTCCTGGGGGTAAAAGCAGGGATGAATCACACATGCTCACTTTACATGTCTCTTCATTACTTGGTCAACACAACAGGTCAACAGAGACAAAAAGATACTTATGACTTGTGACTTTGAAAAGGTAGAATACAGGTAGAATAGTGACTTTAAAAAAAAGATAGAGAAGTGATTTTACTTACCGGGAATGAAGGAGGAAGAATGATTTGTTTGGGTGAACTGCTTAATGTTCCTACTGCTATAAGTGCCTTTACAGGAATGGTCAGTATCTGAAATAGACACAGATAAACTGAAGGCCTGGAAAGCATTGCTCATTTGTTTCCATTGTGGTGTTAAAAATATGCCACTTTCATAGGTCATAGATAAATGGGTCTTTGTGGCAACAAAACTATTTGTTTTTTTACATAATTCTTTATACTCACATATATCTACATGTACACGAATATACATTTATCAATGGCATTGCGGATTTCAAGTTTCCAGGTTCACAGATCTCCCTTCTTGAGCACAAGTTTGGCACAACAACCAGCACAATTTTTGTGGAAAAGAGATAACAGAGTGTTTTCTGGATGAAACACATACCTCATAGTCGGATGTAATATGTACGGCTCCATCATATATTCCCTCTAGAGCTTTTGCCACCAAAGTGACTTTAAACGCTGCGTAATAGCCTGAGGCTAAAATGACCTGTGAGGAAACAGACATGAAACACTGAGTTATGTACACCTCCATGTTCTGAAGCTTTTCCTAAACAAATGCACATACATACTCCAGTGTAAGTTCATTGTTAAGTTTACAAATGACATTGGTCTAACCGAAAAATTTATATGCAATCTGGCCCACTCGGTTTGCATTGTCTTAACCATGGATCTTTGAAAAATGTTAAATGTATAAAATAATGTCTTTGCTTGCAGTAACCCAAAACCACAAATCTTGCAACACTTCTGCAATTGTACCACAAGTACGGACATGCAAAGATTCCACCGGAAGTCCTATGACTGCCTGCAGATATAATAAAATCTGTACGATCTGACATAGCCACGTATGGATTAGTTATGTTTCCAATCTTTACAAATCTGTAACATTTACACTGACATAAATAAAGACCATTAAACGTTTCTAATACATAACAGTTTCATAAATAAAATGTTATCAATGTTTATTATAGGAGAGTGTGTCATTTCAGTTCTTTTTTACATACAGTATCTCACAAAAGTGAGTACACCCCTCACATTTCGGCAATCAATTTAGTATTTCTTTTCAAGGGAAAATACTATAGAAATGAAACTTGGATGTATTTTAGAGTAGTCAATGTGCAACTTGTATAGCAGTAAAGATTTACTGTCCTCTGAAAATAACTCAACATACAGCCGTTATTGTCAAAAAAGCTGGCAACAAAACGGAGTAAACCCTGTGTGATAACAGCTATACAACGTTTAACCATGCAAAGCCACATGTCCTATTCATCATGTTCATGTTTTTGCCTGCTTGACAGGACCATACAAATTTGTGTATTTTGTTTTAGAGCAGTTAAAATTTGGTTATTTGGTGAGTACAATTCTCTCACAATGACCACTGGATGTTCAACGGCCTTGGCTATAAGAAGTTCGGTAACAGCCTGGAACTGAGGTACAGTACAGTGGCCAGGGTCATACAGAGGTTTTCCAAATTGGGTTTCTCTCAGAACAGGCCTCGCAATGGTCGATCAAAAAAGTTGAGTCCTAGTGCTGGGCATCAGGTGCAGACGCTGATTTAAAAAAAACAGACGTATGAGTGCTGCCAGCATTGCTTTAGAGGTTGCAGAAGTGCTCAGACCACAAGTCCCACACTACAACAAGTCGGTTTGCATGGCCGTCATCCCAGAAGGAAGCCTCTTCTGAAGTTGGCTCACAAACAATCCTGCAAATAGTTTACTGAAGACAACCTGGCCAAGAGCATGAATTACTGGAACCATGTCCTGTGGTCTGATGAGTCTTTTCCACTGCATGGTACGGTACGGTTCGGCACGGCTCGGTACGGCTCAGTTCGGGTCGGTTTGCGTTTCCACTGCAGTTTAGTACCGCTATATAGTGGGCGGGATTATTCACATGTCGTTATAATTGCTCCGCCTCTACTGCCGTGACATCATTGTAAACGCGCCACAAACAAACTCACAACAAAGAAAGGAGACGGAATAGTGTTCTTCATTCTCGGCATGTGGATGTTTTTAACAGCAATGGAGAGGTCTATGAGAACGCTTGGGATTTACCCCCAGCAGCAGAGACTGTGGTGGCAGTGACACGGGCTGTAGATGAGGAGAGCAGAGATGTTCGTGCAGGTGTGCTGCGTTACTTGATTAGTTAACTATTCATGTAGTGTGTTCTGTAAAGTGAATTATAAATAAACTTTTGAATATTTCAAAATTTACAATGTATCCCTTGTTTTTTTATATATATGTGATGGTTTTTATAATCGTGGCATTAATCATTTGTCTTTTTCAAGAGGCTCATTACGTGCTCATACAATAATACATATTTAATATAGTCTGGAGGTACACTTATTCAATCAGATTGTTTTTAATTGAAGCAAAACACACATACAAAGGTAAAACTATAAACAGAAGACATACTCTGAAAATGCTATTTTGTGGTTGATACAAAAAGGTGCGTTTGTTCAAACAAAAGCTGCGTCCGCTCCTTTGCTGGCTGTGCTGATTTAAATCTAGCGGGTCTATGGGTCTCATGTCACAAGTTCAGTGACACAGTAATGACGATTCTCTCCGGCCAATCAGTGATCAGCAGAGTTTACACGTCACGTTTTGGTAACGGTACGGATCGCTTGGAACCTCGGCCGAGGTGGTACTAAAAAGTACCAGGTACCAGGTACCAGGTGGAAAACCCCCCAAAAGTGAACCATACCGTGCCGTACCATGCAGTGGAAAAGCGCCACAAGTTTACCTAAGGTAAATTGTTTGACTCAGACGGTGTCCAGGATGTGTGGCGACGCACTGGCGAGGAGTAAGCTACAAAGAAAATTGTGCCTTGCCTACAGTCAAGCATGGTGGTGGTAGCATCATGGTCTGGGGCTGCATGACTACTGCTGGTACTGGGGAGCTGCGTTTCATTGAGGGAAACATGGATTCCAACATGTACTGTGACATTCTGAAGCAGAAGATGATGCCCTCCCTTCAGAAACTGTTTTCCAACATAACCACCCTAAACACACCACCAAGACGACAACTGCCTTCCTTCTGAAGGTGATGGAGTGGCCAAGTACATCTCTAGACCTGAACCCTATTGAGCATATGTGGGGCATCCTCAAGCGGAAGGTGGAGAAGAACCATGTGTCTAACATCCAGCAGCTCCGTGATGTCATTATGGAGGAGTGGAAGAGGATGCCAGCAACAACCTGTACAGCTCTGGTGAATTCCATGCCCAGGAGGATTAAGGCAGTGCTAGATAACAATGGTGCCCCTACAAAATATTGACACTTTGGACACAGTTTTGACTGTTCACTTAGGGTGAACAGTTATAATGGTTATATGTCGAGTTATATTTAGAGGACAGTAATTCTTACTTCTATACAAGCTGCATATTGACTAATCTAAAATATATCCACGTTTCTTTTGTGCAGTATTGTCCCTTGAGAAATTATACTAAAATTTTTGCTGAAATGTGAAGGGTGTACTCACTTTTGTACTCACTGCTCCGGGTGTGTGTTCACTGCTGTGTGTGTTCACTGCTGTGTGTGTGCACTTGGATGGGTTAATTGCAGAGCTCAAATTCCGAGTACGGATCGCCATAGTTGGCCGTATGTCACGTCACCTTCACTTTCATTATTTTGCATAGAAATTTCAACATAACTCAGTGTCCCCTATTTTGTATGTGGATTATAAATACTTATATTTATTATGAGATACAGAGTTATTATTCTTAGTTAATGAATATTCCAGCATAAAGACAAGCTGTGCCCTGTGTAATGCTGTCCAAATGACTCTGTTGTGCTATATATACATGTTTCGTAACAGACAGTAAAGGAGTGGTAAAGATGCTCTTACGGTTTTGTATTGGGCAGCTGAAGTGTTCTGGAGCTCTTGTGTTCTGCTCAGTGCTATACTTCTGTTCCCTCTTTCTGTGTTAAGCAACTCCATTGACAGACTGTCTCCTGTCACCAACCATGACTTTATCTCCAACTGTAAGGACAGAGAAATCTCTATAATGTGTCTGTATGATTCTCTATAATTAATTTGTAGAGAAAAGGCCATATCTACATCATTGCTCACTTCAGTAATGTCTCAAAAGCTTAAAGTAACACTCCACTTTTTTTGAAAATAGGCTCATTTTCCAACTCCCCAAGAGTTAAACAGTTGAGTTTTACCGTTTTCGAATCCATTCAGCCGATCTCCGTGTCTGGCGGTAGCACTTTTAAAGCTGAAGTATACTTCTTTGTATGCGCACATTCGTACCCGCAATTGAAATTGGAAAATGAGCCTATTTTCAAAAAGTGTTTGTGTTCCTTTAAAGAGAATAGCTATTTTTATCCAAATTACAAAATGTCACACTGTACTGAACATGATGACCTCCTACCTCAATTGGGTTGCTGTTGACCACCACAAACACTAAACTTCTGGTATCTGTAGCACTAAGAACACCAAAGTCTAGGATTTGCTCTCGAAGACAGGGAGGAAGAACAACGGGCTGTTGAGTAAGAAAGCAAAGACAAATCATGGCCAATTAATCTCTAAAATTATACAAATAAACTTCACAATGTCTAACATTCATAATTGGGTTACATTAGTGACATTTTGTCATATGTAGGCTGTTTCTAACATGCCTCCAAGAAGCCTGTGTAGGCCCTGACTGGCAGGTGGAATTTCGAAGCATTAGTGATGAGGAGAATGTTGCTGTCGATGTGGATGGAGGGTCGCACTGGTCGAAACAGAAGGGAGAAAATATAGCGGGACTCATGGGGAGGGATAAGAACTGGTGTGCTGAAATTACGCACCTGTTAAAAAACAAACAATATTTGAATTCAATAAGAACAAGAGGTTTTCTGCTGACAAAAACACGATTACCTGCATCTAGAGGCTAGAAAAAATTGCTTACATTGAACATAGTCTTGGCTTCTTCTGGAAGTGACACGTTGTGGATGCGTATGGCAAAGTTGAAAGTATTGGTGAGGAAGATGGGCCTGTCCACTGGATCTACAGGACTGTCTCTGATGTGGAACAGGGTGGCCGTGTGGTCGAAGCCCAGGTACCTGGAAACGGTGAGCATAAATACATTGTGAGCTAGTTACAAAACTGCATATAAGCTGGTGAACTGGTGAAGAAATCTCACCCTTCTAAAACCTCAGCTTGGTAAGGGATTTCAAGTTTTGAGTAGCTTTTCTCTTTTGCCTTCACTGTTATTTTTCCAGAAAACTGGTCTGATCTTCTTGCTTTTGAAGCTGGAATGTAAAAAAAAGCAAGACAACAAACACCATGAACATTTCTGTAGTTATATCTGTAAACAAACAGTTTGTTTCATGTAAAACAATAACTACTGATGTCTTTAAATAAATCAAGAATGAAAGAGTTTTGGTAACATTGTAAACAGACTTCAATTGCTTTGATGTCACCTGGCCAAGTTATTACTAGGTCTACATTGAATATGGGCCTTTTTGCACTAATCAACATGCACACGATTATTATTGATAAAACCTAACCCTAAATACAGGTGTGTGATGGGATAATCTATATAAGAGGTCAAAGGTGACAGTACTTACCATCAAAAATAATGCTTGCAACTTTGGTATATCGGCTCTCTCCAGCTTTTAGTGTAATTTGTTTGAACTCAACTGTGACCGCTTCATTCGACGGAGTTGGCCTAACACTCTATACAACACAAAACACATAAAAAGCATTACGAGTGATATTTTATTCACCGGTTAAATCAAAGTCCTTGCCAGATTTACAATTTACACTACCATTCAAAAGTTTGGGACTAGTAAGATGTTTTTAGGAAATATTAAATCATTTCACAATATTACTATTTATACTGTATTTTTCTAATTTTATTAAACACAGCCTCCGTGAACATAAGAGTTGTTTCAAAAACATTCATAAAAAAATAAAAATAAACTTACCAACCCCAAAATTTTGAACGACAGTGTATAAAAAAAGCCATGTAAATAAGACACAAATTACCATGATCGATACATCTTTTGCTCCTGAATTTAATAGATGCAAATTCAGTTGCTTTGGTCGATCTGTAAAGTTGAAAGGACATGTAAATTTGTTACTTTTTTTCCACAGTATCAGTGTATCCTGCAAATAATTTAGCCGTTTCTACCAAACTACCATCAAATGAAGTGGGGAAAAGCACACCTTGCGATCGGAGCGTACCAAAGTCCAGCATCTCTGTGGAGGAGTATATACCAGGTGCTGGGAAAATGCAAAAACCATGAGTCAGTGCTTAAGAACATTGATCAAATGTTATCAAGAAAGGTTATTTTAACTGACCTGTGGTGACTTCAACCTCTACAGGGAGGATGATAAACTCGTCCTCATTGGACGCGTTTGTTTTAATTCTGATGAAGGCGGTGTGGTTGTCAGCGTCTCGAGAAGAGAAGCTGGCTCTCATCACACCCTTCGTCTCGAATGGAGCGATCTCCTATGGAACACAAAAAAATTTAGCATATGAGAATAATAAATTCTACCACAACAGTGATGATTACAATAACAACCACACTGAAGTGTGAATAAAGTTATGCTAACCCATAATTTTTTGGTACCACCCTGCTGTCCAGTAGGCAGCTCTAAATGTAGATCTCCTCCACTGGTGTACATTTCTACAACCTAAAACCATAAAAACATGTGAAGATGATGAAGACATGTTTATTATTTAGATGAACAGACAAAATGGCCCACTGGTAAAAGAAAGTATAATATAATAGGAGGACTATTCTGAGCTGAGGAGTTTTGCATACCTGCAGTGGTTCACTGTGAGGGTTGAATATGCTTATTAGTGGAGAGAAGCTGCTATTTACTGGAACTCTGGCCCCTACAAAGGGCCTGAGTCTGTAGGGATTGGGGATGCCCACACCAAACACCTAAAATCAAACAAGCATTCAAAAGCCTTTAGGATCATCACATTGATAGTTGCACACCAAACACAAATTCAGTACTTCAGACCTATGGTCCCGATTGAAGCTTGCGTTCTGCAAGTGAACGACGCATTATTGTGCCATCCCAAAGAGGCACAAAATCACTTTCACAGACTTTTTCCATTAACTGTATATGTTAATTATAACACCTGGTGGAATGACTTGCCCAACTCAATCCACGCAGCTGAGTCCTTAGCCATCTTCAAGAAACGGCTAAAACAAATTTACATTACCACTAAAATTACAAAATATATATTTTTACACACATTTGACCCTCTATCAATTGCATATTTATTATGTAACTGCTAGCTTTTCTTGAAAAACGAACACTAGCTTTCTTTTTTCTATTCTATCTACTTGTTTTCTTAAAAAAAACTGCAGTACTGCAAACTTTTTCGATTAGGCTAACCAAAACTTGTCATAGCACTTGCATATCATTGCTCTTTTGTTGGTTTTGATTGCTTCTACTGTCCTCATTTATAAGTCGCTTTGGATAAAAGCGTCTGCTAAATGACTTAATGTAAAACAGAACAGCATTTATAAGTGCATGAAATGTACCTGGTATGTAAACACTCCATGATGCGATGTGTTAATAAATAAGGTATTTTCTACATTCCCTACTACTCGAGCTAGAAACACCACATCAAATGAGGTGTTGCCTCCAGGTGGAATTATCTGTAAATAAATGATGGAATATGTTACATTTATGCAAGATTACATACATAACTCCATACACATCACTCACTTTGTCAGTCTGTTACAAGTGCATAAATAATAACAAATTTAAATATAATATAAAATTAAAATCTATAAGCAATTACTTATAACAAATAATTTTTATAATTAAAAACAAATAAAATTAGGCATAACATATACAAATAATATTTTATGTTTATATTCCTTTTATATATAATCTAAAAGTAAACGTGATGTTTTTAGCTTGCTGCAAATGCATTTTTAACCACCAATGAATGTGGCTGAAGTGGATAATGCCAAAAAATGCTTTTTGGACCCAGTTTACAAGTGTATCACCCAAAATAGATGTTAAAACGGGTTGTAACCTTGGGTACCCAAGAGTACACTGAGTTTACGACAGCTGATGTCGAGTCTGGTTAGCCACAAGCCATTAGCCAGGGCAGAGAGGAGCTGATTTATGCAGGTGTCAGGAACAGGTGGGATGTGTTTAATTTATAACCGCCTAGAATGTGAGCACACACAGACACTAAAAGCTTTAATTAGAAGTTTCAGTGAGGCCAACGTCCTGCTGTTTTACTGACGTGAATGTGTGTAAGGGTGATGGTCAGTGACTCCCTCCACGCATCAAAAATATACAAGGCAAGGAGGTGTCTTCATCAGATGAGCTTTGGTGTGAGCTCAGACATTTATTTATCGCGTCTCCCATGCCAAACAAGAGGATGAGGTTTTACCACACGTGTCCAGCAGCTGGCACACAAAACATTTCTTTGGTTCTTTTGTGCTAGGTTTGAACAGGAAGTCACAACGGTCTCAGTACTTTGTAGATCAAAAGTTGAGTCTTTCTGTGATAAATACACTACCATTCAAAAGTTTGGGGTCAGGTTTTTTTTTTTGTTTGTAGAACTTCCTCACCAGGGCTAAATTTATTTGATCAAAAACATTGTAAAAATAATATATAAAATGCTTCATGAATCATTCTAATATGCTAATTTCATGTTAAAAATGTTTATTATCAATGTGGAATACAAATGCTGCTTAATATGTTTTTGAAAACGTATAATTTTATTCAGAATTGTTGAATAGTTCATACGAACGGTATTCAAATTGTTTTTGTTTTTACATTACATTTCATAAAATCATACTTACCCTATTCTGAAAAAAGGATGCATGAAAATGTGATGTTGTTGCTGATATTGATATTAAACTTATTTCTTCTGAACTTGGATTGTGCAAGTAAACTTTTTCCATTTTTGGCATTCCAACTGGCCTGTGGATAGAGACAAAAAAACATTTAGCATCCAGGAAAAGGACAGAATGGTATGTGACCTCAAGTTTTGGAGTCAAACAAAGCTTTACCCTTGAAATTGTCTGTATGTGTTAAATTAAAACACAATCAGGTTAGCTAAAAATAAATAAATCTATTCAGCATCTGATGTGGCTCATTCCCATGTATCACTCTATATGCAAGTATAAATAAGAAAGTACATACAAGTACTAAAAACAATCCAAATTCTCTCTCAATCAAAAATATAGAACACACTTGTGTTACACAGTCAGATAAACTGTTTACTGAACATGCTATCAGTATGAGATTAAAGTACAAGATATGAATGAGCTCATTTATCGGAGGCTCTACTGCTTGCTGCTAGTGAGAGAGAGATTGGCCTGATCAAGGCTGTGCAATGACTTCATAGGAAGTTAAAGAGGAGTGAAGTAAGAGTTATCTGGTAAAACACTGGCAGAAAATCTCATACGCCCATTATTAGTGAGGGCAATATAGAAAGCTTGTTTTACAACTCCACACACTGCATAAATGACAACTATGTAGGCCACATAGAAGTGAAAACAAAGCTCTCAAGAATAACTTCTTCAAAACTTTGAAATTACATTTCACAATGGGCTCACCCATGTTTATGGGTGCCTTTCTTAATTTTTATTTTAGACCAAAAAAGTAAAGTTTCTTCAAGTAATATAAACCACAGACGTATTAATGTTCACTTGTGAAAGCAATGCTTATCGAGTCAGAAGCTGTTTGAGATCACCTGACCTGCTGGCTGCACAGGGAGTGAGCTAATAAAACTAATGCATCTAATGAGGCAGGGATGGGTGTTGGCACTCGTCTTTAAATGACACATACTAAAGTACACACAAAACGACATAAAATAACAGTGCAATAACACAACTACATTCAAGTGCACAGACAATACTTTAAAACTTCTGTGAAAACCATCCAGCGATTCTTAGGAAAGATCATCTTACGGAAATGTTGTAATCGGTGTACAGTATTATATTATATATAATTGGTTTTGACTGCTTCTATTGTCCTCATTTGTAAGTCGCTTTAGATAAAAGCGTCTGCCAAATGACTAAATGTAAATGTAAAAAATTTCATTAAGGAAAAATTGTATTAAGGAACTTAATAAAAAAAAATCCTTTATTCAGGTGAAACTAGAAAAGTTATATTAAGCCAACAGGAAAACTGCAGAATATATTATATTATATCATAACACGATTATATTATTTTTTATTTACATTTGTATGCTGTAAGTGTTGTGACTAGGGATGGGTATCGTTAAGGTTTTAACGGTATTACTACTCTTATCGATACTGCTTATCGATCCGGTACTTTAACGGTATTCTTATCGGTACTTTTTGTTATTTATATATATACATACATATATACAGCCCTAGGATGTTTCAATTTCATGTGATACTGTAGGACAGAGCTGCTTTAAATGTCAAACCTACCCGGTGACAGTTGACTTACTGTTCATGAAAGTCCAACATTGGAGGCTCAAAGCGTATGGGTCTGCTGTTCCCCCGCAGAGAGGACGCACTGCAAGAGAAAGAGGATACACTGTAAATGAGGGGGAGACGGTGAGAGACACTATTTCTTGGAAGCCAATGTGCTTTTTTTTTTTTTCAAAACACACCATAACATAGCCTGTCGAGGATCAAATGATGCCTCTCTATTTTCCTTCAGGCAAAAAGAAATATACACCCACACTTACACATACACAGTAACAAATAGGCTTTGTCTGGCATGGAAGCATCAGGTTTACAACAAACATTAAAAGTTCAGGTGAAACATGCTTCCACTGGGCAAGCCTTTGACTCAGAGTTGGATCAAACACCAAACCACATTCACACATACATTTTCTGAGAGTCTGAAGTCCATAATACCACTCCCCTTCCCATATATATTGGCAAGATTTTGCAGTTGGCAGACTAAATAAATGAAATGAACCTATGATAAATGATATGGTCCCTCAGGTCATATATCAGGGTGATTTTAGGGTGTAACCAACAAATGTGGCCTAAGGTACTGTCATTGTTTTGAACAGACAACATGCATAAACTGGTGTTCTAGGAAATGTTTTAAAGCATGCAGATGCAAACTCATTTCAAAAATAGTTTAAGCATGAATTGTTGATTTTGTAATTTTAAATATCATGAAAATGGTGACACAGGGAGGCTGAAGTTTTTTAGGGTGTAGTCACACCGGTTTTGTTGAATTTGACTGAATCAATCTTGCTGCGGATCTTTTTGGCAGGTGTGAATACATCAATCGCACTCTGGTGCGGACCAAACCCACTCTGGTAAGCTTGAATGGATGAACCAATGAATGGATGACCTTAGCACGTGTGGTTTCATTTACAATTTCTGATTCACTTGCAAAAAGGGTAGTGTGAAATCGACAAAAAAAAAAAAACATTAGGAGACAATAAGGAGTCCCTAATGGCCAGTGTGAAGGACGCTCGGGACAGTACACGGATTTGTCACTTGCCCGAGTTTATTTGAAAGTTCAAGCGATTAAAAAGCATTCAGACATGAAAGACAACTTAATTTACTACTTGTGCGCTAAGGCTGTGTATCACCAGCAAAGTCACGGTATGATACGTATCACGATACAGAGGCCACAATACAATACGCATCACGATATGGGACTGCTCTGAATTTCCCCTCAGAAGAAATTTAGTAAAACAGCTGTTTATTAAACACCGCATACTATAGGGCCAGTGCAATAGTACTATAGGCAGAGCAGGCAGTTGACCTCTGCATTATGAAGGGCCTCCATAACTGTACCTAGGGGTGGGCAATATGGAAAAAATATATCACATCACGATTTCTTTAGAAATATCACGATTCATGATTCTTTGTCATGTTGGTTTTACTATTTTGCAAGTTGTCTGAGCAGTACCACCAAACTAATTTCCCTATTATAAAGCCTTTCAAGGTAACAAAAAGAGAGAGAAAAGAATGGCAGATATTTAGGCCAAAGATAAAAGATTTGTCATTATTTTATCTTTCTTATTAAAAAATAAGAACAAATATACACATTACAAATACACATAATATAAGTAAAACAAACAGTGCTTTATTTCCAGGTACATTAGGTGTATTAAGCAGAGCATTCAAGAATCTGGATGAACAAATGTAAACATTTAAAACTATATAGACTGATTCCTAAACAACTGTATTAATGTTTTTCAGTCAAGATTAGTGAGTGATTTTTCTCTGTGTTTTGTTGTTTTATTAACGTTCAAAGAATAGTTCCCCCAAAAATTAAAATTCTGTCGTCTGTCTGTCTGTCATGGTGTTTTATTTTTATACAATCATTTACTTAAAAGTGGTTTTAAACCTAAGTGAGTTTCTTTCTTCTGCTGAACGTAAACGCTATTTTGAGGAACAAGGAAAACCAAACGGTTGCTGGTCCTCGGTGACTAGTACTTGTAATTTGTTCTTATTTACTGGTGGTTCACTTGTCCTTAATAATGTTTGAAATGTTTAAATATATTTATTTATAGCTAGTGGTTTTTGCTGTGGTATCAAAACTGAAATCAAGAACTGTAATATTGAATTGCTATCTAAAACATTGGTGTCATATAAGCTTATTTATTGGAATAGATAGCATAACATAGATCAAAAGCAATGATAATGGCAACCATTTAATTTTTTTGTGGCAGGGCCAGTGAAAATGTTAAAAACATCCTTAACGTTGAGCCCTGCTTCATACACATACATATACAAACAGAAACTTAAAGAGCTTCACAGCAACTTGAAGAAACCTTGGCAGAAATATTAGTTAATATAATAATAGTATTATACTACTACTACTGATACAATTATTATTAAAACATTATTTCCAAAAGAATATTTACAAGAAAAGTCAATTAATTAGATATGTTTTTGAATATTTATTATAAATATTTAATGAAACCATTCAAATGGAAATCAAGGAAAACATAAAACTTTTAATAAAATGCTGTTTAATAATGCAAGTTTCATGATTTAAATTAATTAGACATGCTTTTTGATTAATTAAATCAATTTGATCATTAAAGAAGTATCTAGGAGAATTAAAACAGGGGAAAAACGGTATCCATAAAATATGAAAAATGAATTTAGAAAAGAATTACATGGAATTTATAGGACCCAAGGTGTTGGATGATTTTATAGGAGTATTATATGTATTTATTTTTACTGATTTGATGATGGTATTACCACTTATTTAATTATTGATTGAAACAATAACGGATAATTAAATGGATAGTATAATTTAACATACAACAATATTATAACAAATTACTTTTACTATATTATCATAATTTGTTTATGTCTAGACAGACAACGAACTCAAAAACAACGTTATAACAAATTACTTTTACTACATTATCATTATTTCTATAGGTCTAGGCAGACAACAGACTCAACAACAATATTATAACAAATTACTGTTACTATATTATCATTATTTTTTTATGTCTAGGCAGACAACAGACTCAACACTTTGATCTGAGTGCAACTCTACAATAGATCCATTCATCACCACTGGAAGTATAACTACTGCTTTTCTTAGAGGGGTAACATTCTAAAACAGTTTGACTCATATACATTGACCCAAACATCTGCACGAGGCACGGGTTATGTTAAACCACTAAAATAAACTCATAACTGCTCTCGAACCCTCAGAGTGTCAGAGTGACAGACAAACTAGTCACGCCACTCGACTACAGACATTGTCTGATAGGAGCAAGAATCGCTGCATATTTGTGGATTAACAACAGAAAGTGGCACAACAATGTGTTCGAGAGAAATAAAGCCTGAATCTTGTCGATCTCTCTGCTGCAGCTTAAGGATAACCCAAACACCGTTATGAACTAATGCGGATGATTTTAAAGCCTGACTCAAACAGTGTCAACATAACCTCTGGCTACACAGTTTAGCCAAAAATAACTAGAAGAGAGCTAAAGGGCGAGTTAACCACACCACCAGCAGATTAATTTGCCATTTTAAGGAGCCATAAAACATGTCAGTGTGTCATGCAATGTTTTAGTGGGGTGTGATCAGATATAGTAAATGCCTTGTGATCGAATAAATAAAAAAGTGTCAAGACATTAACTAGACTAACTGGTCTGGTGACACAAACCACATAAAAAGTCCCTAACACAGCTAAAACAGTGCCAACCACTTCCCAACTGCAAATGCGAGTATGGTGATGTGCTTTAAAAAACAGAAGAGTTGCAATAAAAACTATCAGTAGGCTCAAAGTTCAATACTAGGTCTGAAAACAACAGAAAATCTGTCTATCCATCATAAAAAGAGGAAACACTCGAAGTCTATTAGCACTAGATCTCAAAGCTACACATTTTTATAATAAAAATACACTAAAATGCATTTGCTTGCTTCCTCATTTTCTCACTTGCGCTACACTTAGTCATGCACGCTAAACTGTGTGCAACATGCTGGTGGTGTCGACAAAGGTGTGTATCCTCCTGCAGCCGAGATGATGAGTCAATGAAGACAATCGGCCAATTAAATCCAGCCACCGCTAGCATATGCAAATAAGTAGGCTGGCCAATCCCTCCCGCTGGAAAGCTTTGATAGGTTGAGCAAATGAATAGGCCACCTAGTATACAAAAAGTTGATCTACAGGAATTATTTCAAAACAAGTCTGAAATAACTTCTAACTTATAAAAAGAAATGTGCACATCAAAATTCCTCTGGTCTTTTAAGAGAATAATAACTTTTCCGTCTCTGGCACAGCAAAAGACACACTGCTCATGCATTCATCCATTGATTCAATCATTCTCTTCGCTCCACTTTGCGACAATTTAGTGAATGCCAATGACTGCCAAGAGTATCTGAATCTGATTAGACCATCTGAAATGTGAAATGACAACTTGTGTTTTGCTCATTTGTTGTTCCTTGAGCCCAGGAACGTCTCATAGTTTAGAGGGAATATTTAGTTCACATGTCTCGTTAAGTACTGAACAAATGTTTCTTGGACAATCTAATATAAACCACATGCTGACTCCAGCCAAGCACGTACAAAACAATGCATGCAGAAAATCTCTGGGTGTATGAAAGTTTAAACCTTACCTTTTTTGACGATATGAGCTAAGATCAATATCAGACTCTGTCTGTAAGAAGAAAATAAATTAAATTAGTCTTTAAAAATGAGTAGTACTAACATTCAGAACATCTGAAGCAGATAGAGCAGGTTATAATGACATATGGGCCTATCCTTTGGACAAGGATCTTACTATATATGGGCTACTGTTTGAGTACACAGAGTTTGTGTTAGACTCTCAGAAGACGGTCTTAGAGATGTTCTCACTGAGGTTCACTTCTGTAGGGCTAAAATAAGATGGAAACAGCCGGATGGGGAGTACGGTCTATTCTATTTATAAACCAACATTTCCACAAAAGTCCAAACTGATATGTTCACAAAACCACTAAGGCCGCATTTACACTGCATGGTTCAAGTGACCCAATTCACATTTTTTTCCTCCCATGTGGCATAAGACCGGATATGTCCCACGACCGTGTAAGCAGGGAAAAAAAATGGCATGGATTCCCATATTCTCCAATCGGTTTCAGACCTCATTCATATGTGAAAATAAATCAGATACGTGCATTTGCGCCTGCTGTGTAAGTGGACAAATCGGATATTCCCCTGTAAATGTGACTCCTACGTAATTAAAAATTAGTTTTTTTTAAACATTACAGGTATGTCTGAACCGTGAAACAAATGAAACATCTCTAGATGAGTAGCGGAGTATTAATTGCGTTCGTGTTAAATAAAAGACAATCAGATGCTGAAATGTGCTGCTGTTGTCAGTGATGGCGGCTCGTCGAGTGCTTCTGTCCCATTCGTTCCATTGAAACCACAAAATTAAATGCACACAAACATGTCCCCGCCTTTGATGTACAAATCACTAATGAACGCATTTGGTGTTAATTACTAAAAACACAGACGATGTGACATACTTAACATTATCTACCACCTGATTATTCCACTCGCAAGCATTCAGCTGAGCTGCGTACACACTGCCCTGAAGAATTTGTTGTGACCATATAATTATTTTCATGTATAGATGAAACTATTGCATTAAAAATTGTTTCTATATGAATTCCATGTCAATAAATGAAACTCAGTGTACTATTCAAATTGATTTGTGATGTCATATGCTATTTTTGGCTTGTTTCACCAAGTGCGGTGTAAAATGCACACATCGGATACGGGTCACTTTTAAAAGAAATGTAAGCACGTCGTCACACAATCAGAATTGGTCATCAAGACTTGCAGTGTAAATGCAGCCTAAGATCATAGAGTTCATAGTCCCATTCAAGGGACTATTACAGCCATGCTTTAAAAACGATTTAGATATTTTCTATTATTTGAGAATAATTTTATTGGGCAATTAAATGCATTTGATAACATCATTTAGGCTGTCACACCTTTTTAAAGCCTAATAAACCACAAATAGTACTGCAAAGAATGACACATACTGTACTAGAAAAGATAAAGCCTTTACAGAGACTTATTAAAATATATAAATTGATAAAGCCTTTAAAGCTGTTGCAAAATCTCTCATTAAACTTGAGTAACAACTAAATGATAGACAACTGGAGTATCATAATTTATTATAATTGTTTTATATGTATATAATTGTTTCCTACAGAACTCTTTTTTTTTTACTTTACAAAAATGAATTATACTGATTATACTAATTATACTGATTTAAGACTCATAACCCTTAAAGACACAGAAAGTGAGACAAGACAGAGTTCAGTTCAGTAAATGGAACAACTGTGGTAACAACTTTTATTTTAATTTAACTCTTTTCTGTGGATTTTCTCACTACCTTTCAAATAAAGGAATCCAGTATCATCCACTAATAGTGACAACCGTAACTTTGTCATTTATTGACAACATCAAGCTTTGTGGTATTCAGTGTAGTCACAGCTCATCCAAAAATGGTGTTTGAGGAATTTCCTATGGCCTTGACACTGCAGTGCAAGCTTCATGCTATCAGCTATCAGAGTCACAAAAACGTACCTGCAAGAGACCTCCTTCCCCAAAGTGTAGTACCTCCAGGATGTTGTCTGACTGTATGAAAGCTGTAGACAGAAACAGAAAGTTCCCATGAGGTTTGGATATCAGCAAACAATGCCATGCAGGTTGATAATTTGAGTTCTCAGTGTGCAAGAGGCTCTCTGGGAGTGTATCAGATTTGGACACAATTACTCATCAGACTACACAAAGGACTGAAGAGACAGGGAATCATTACAGTCATTTTGCGATCATTCGCTGTCTGGATTTGTCTCGAGTGAGCTCTTAATTGAGGACTTTGAAGAACCGTATAGTTTTACTGTCTCATGCATTACTGTGTGAGAGAAGCTATAGTTGCCACGGCTTCCTGGAAGCAGTTTTTGAGGCCAGCAAACAGCAAAAAAGCAAGCAAATCAAAAATGGAAATGTCAGAAATGGATGTGGTCAACATGAAGTTTACCTCAATCCGATTTCAGATGTTTTTATGTTAGTATCTTCATCGCTTTATCAATGTAATATCAATATCCTTCAAACAGGAAACCACTGATGACATTCAATGCACAAGTATGTTCACAAAATATAGATAAGTCACCCATAAAAGCATGAAGGGACATCCATACAGTCACCTAATGAATTTTTTGTGCGCCTATACGAAAACATAACATCAGAAGCTTTGAGTAGAAGCAGATTTTTTTTACAGATTAACAGATGGCTAATGGCAAGTCCTCCCAGAGCTGCTGAGTTCTCATATTCGGCTTCATGTCAGTATACTTGCAGTGCTATTATTAGTCTGCAGTTCTGTAACTCTAGTGAAGTTTATAGTGATAGAGGCCAGTCACGCTCCCTCGTATACACTTTCAGAGGTACACAAAACACGCATCACTTTCCACACCACATCATGTTACATCATATAATTAACTTTGAGAGGTGCAGAGTCCACTTCATCAACAAACATTAATTCAATCTTGAGTTAAGTGTCAACTGGACCAATTCCCATCATTTTTATATTTGGGCAAGAAGGAATCAACCAATAACTGTGGGCTGCATAAATGCAATAGCCGTTTTTGTTACTGAAAAAGTGTGTTACAATATATATCAGCAGCTGAAGAAAAAGTATTCTCAGACAAACACCTGCCCTTTTACAGTAGCGATCAATTAGTAGCGGTAGCGAGTATAAGCACTCTATAGTAGCAATCTGACAACAACAACCCGCTTAAAGTATTTGTCATTGAATCATTCATTCAGGAGATTCCAATAGTGAAAGAAGACTTTATGAAGTGAGACTCCTTCATTGAATTTTTATTTTTTATTTTGTTCAAATGAATATATATTTTTAAAAGACTTAAGCAATGAACATTGTCAGAACCACTAGTAAATTAGGTTAATTTGTTTAGTTTTCTAATCTTTTTTCAGAATCGTGATCTCCAATTTATATAAAACAATTGTGATTCTCAATTTATCCAGAATCGTGCCGCTCTAGTTTGCATGTTGTTATCACTGCATATAATTCATTAGAATAGAAGTTTAATTTCATAAAGTACAAGTTGATTTCAAAATGCACCTACGTTTTTTGTTTTTCAGTTGAAAAAAAAGCAATTTTTCCCTATATATTTCATAATTGAGGAGTTAAAAAAAAGTCTAAAAATCTCGTCTCGTTCTCGTGAACCCAGTCTCGTGTCTCGTCTCGTGGGATAAGTGTCTCGTCACACCCCTAATCTTTACACATCAGAGATCCCTTACCACATTTACACGTAACTGCTCTTAAAAAAGCCACAGATACAAGATGATTCATTTATAGTAATGCACAAAACCACCCGCAAAGAGGTTTAAAACTTTCTAAACATCCAAGATCGGCCCAACAGGTCATCTATATTACAAATCCCTACATGTGAAGAGCTTGTATGGAATTTCATGGAAAATCAAGTTATTGAATTGACGCCTAGTCAAACAATACCACAACACTTCATAGGATACTAAACAAATGTAGTGAAAGCTTGTGTTCTTTTCAACAAAGGTGGCTTCTACACACACACGTTTTAAATGCCAAAAGACAATCATGGATGTTGTATTGTGAGGAATGTGTTTCAGACCCTTCACTGGCTTTGTAGAGAACCAGTGGAAGGGAACCATATGCTGCTGAATGAGTAAAAACAACATATTACTCCAGAAACTAACTCTTGCTCATGTACACACACCTTGATGGATTCCTTTAAGCCAAACACAGACACACCTACAGTCAACTGTAGTTGAGGCCATCACATGAGATACTGACTACTCAATCACAGCAGCACTGGGACAAAACAATTTTATGTTTCATGCTCAACTAGACCTTAATGCTGAGTGAGATCCAGGCCTTGAAAAACTAGAACACTATGTGCTCTTGCACACATGAACAGAATTATGCAACAGCAAATGAGCATATCTCGATCAGGCATCAACCATTTCCCTTCTCTTCTATCAGGCATCTGTTGAGCAGACAGATCTTGGAAAAGAGAAATATATTTCTCATATATTGATTTTCAACTTTCAATACGTGCTGACCTCTGAACACAAACTCTGCTACTACAACTGCTGTAACTGCAGAACCATGTCAAGATATGAAGTAAACCAGAAAGTAAAAAGGAGCAACTGTTAAGTAGCAAGACAGAAATAATTAAAACACTTTTTACATAGTAATTTGAAATTGAAAAATACTTTTTTTTAAGAAACTGATTTAATGCTGATTTAATTTTCCTGGCCGATTCTTGCTGATTTTCTTTCTAAGAACTATAATTGACAGCATATACAAACAAAAATCTATGCAAATTTCAACTAAAATTATTTACATAAAATAAATTATTAAACATTGCAATTCCCCCAATCTGGACAGAGTTACAGATTTTCTCTCACTTAAACTACTCTAAAATAAAGTGCTCTGTTACTGGAAAGAGGAAGAAATGGTTAACTTAAGATGAGTTGCTTTATGTAACAAAACATGTCATTTCCCACTGTTTACAAATAGTAATTTCTTTCCCCGAACCTTATTAAATGTGTCATCTTTCACATCAAATTCTTACTTTGTTTCACTTAATTCCGATAGAATAATGAGAAACTGTAGAGTTGTTACCATTGAAATGAAGTTATTATTAACAAACTCTATCTTTCCACTGCTGAGGAAACAGACGCTGCATCTGAAGAGGTATTAGATGCATTTACACAGACAGTTTGATGAAGCTGAGGTGCCATAAATGCATTTACACTGCAACATTTCAAATGCATAAATCATTTTATAAGATTAATATTTTACATATTTTTTTTAAACATACAAATAAATAAATGAAAAAGTTAGTATTAAACGGTAACAAAGCTGAAATTAGATGACACACAGACAGTTTGATCATAATCAAATTCCTAATTTTCTAAAATCTAAGTCACTTGATCTAAGTCACTTCTTGTTTATTTAAATACTATTGTTTAAAATCAGTGCCACATTGCAATCGTGCTGATATTGTTATTCGGGGAAACATCATGGCCGTCTAATGTTGCTTACCTAAATCATATTTTGTAAATATATTTTATTTATTTTTCTACTGCAGTAAGCATCTATACATTTCTGAGAGTTACTTTGTGTGTGCTGTCTCTCTCACACACTCACTCAGGCTGTGCAAGCCTCATCTGGCACGACATAAATACATTATCAATCGCCGTTTACACTGAATGACATTAAAATTAGAATCATTCTCATGATATCATACTGTGAGTGTGCATGGCTGTGCTGGAAATAAAAGGATCGAATCGGCAAGACGTGAGACTTAACTTCCTAAACACACACACATGCTTGTCATTGCAAACTTTCCAGACAGTGCTTTACTGACACATGCCAATGACGTCATTGATAACTGAATTCTTGTCTTATTGGAAGAGGGAACCAAGAGGTTAAAAACATTCCTGCTTGACTTAAAATAAGAAAAAACTGTATGTGCTCAGTGAGTCAATAACTGGGTTGACACAGTAAATTAATTAGTAGTGCATTCATTTCAAGGGATGAGTGAGAACACTTAACATCTCACACGTGCTTCCCAAAGAGCACTAACCCATCTGCTCAAGCCTCTGTGTGGTCTCTTTGTAGCTATTAGGTCCATTTAGTACTACTGTCTAAGAGAAAGAAATGAGAAATAGGTTTAGGTCATTTGGCAAAGACCATTATAAGTATTTCTCATTTACAACAAAACACTGAACTTTCAATTGCAAGATCTGAAAACTGACTTTGTAAGAAATGGATCTCATTTAATTCAAACGCTTTAGCTTTTTGAGTTCATCAAAATGCATCATTTTTGACAACAAATAACATAAGAAACTCTCACTATGGGGCAAACACACATCTAAGCCCTACAATCACCATTGGATTGCCCCACTGTCCAGGTGAAGGAGGCAGAGTAATCCAGGGATTATGGAAAAGAGAAACATGCCGTCTCTGAAGGGCAAAGATAACACACCTTCACTGATCTACAGCCCTCAAGCATTTAGATCTTGGTGTGCCCTATAATTAATGTGACTACCTACACATGACACAAGTAGTGATAAAAAGTAATCGGCCAGGCTTGATTAATTGTTGCCTCCGTGTTTCCTCCCAGTGAAATCTCCCAACAATCTTGTCAATGGATGAATCTTCCTTATAAAGCCAAAACGCAGTATCTATGCCAACACTAGAACTGAGGAAAAGGGTTTAAATGTTTTTTAACTGTTTTGATACAAAGTTTCCAACCGTCCATAGTTGAGGAAAAAAACTCCAGAACAGAGGACAGCTTGACTGATGTCAACAAAATGTGTAACAGTGTTTTGACATTTATTGCATACTGTGCTTCAGTCAAAATGTTCTACAGACATTGGCGTTGGTCACAGAAAAGCCCACATTGTTCAACCAACGACAACTGATATGTAAAGTGTTACTTCACCCAAAAAATAAATATGGTGTCCAGAAATGTCTCAGTGTTTTTGTCCATACAATGGAATTTAATGGTCACCAAAACTATTTGATTACCAAGATTCTTCAAAATATCTTCTTTTGTTTTCCACAGAAGACAGAATGAAAGAGGTTCACACACAACATGAGGATGAGTAAATGAGTGGGTTTCATTTTGGGTGAAGTAAACCTTTAATTGTCTGTTGGCATTGAGAGTCATTTTAATACAGGTAATAAACTAATCAAGAAATAGTCAAAAATAAACAAGCACTGGATTTATTAGATCATCTGCCCTGTCAAGCGGTTGATATCTGGATTATGCCAGAGCACCATGACTATTTCATTTGCAAACACAACCAAGTGTTCTGCACTTTAAGACTTTTTACAGTGTCATGTCTGAGAACCTCTACACTTTACTGAATAAGCTAAATCCCTCAAATGCAATCAGACAACTCCATTTCTATATAACACACTGCTTAGTGCTTAATAACTAATTACTCCCAGTGGCATACAACACTACTGTATTTAACTATGCTTGAGCAACATGAAGGAATATGGTAAAAACTTGCATGAACTTGCAGTATGCGGTCATCACCTTCTCCTCCCTCTCCAACTTGACATGTCACTGACAGACTGGGCCTCAGAAACAAAACTCTTTACTTTCAGCCTTCCGCTCTTTTAACACTTGGCATTGCTTTAATATGATATGTATCTGAAACATTATGAACGTTGTTTTCATAGAGTAAAACTTCGTGCTAAACCGGCATTTACTAGCCAAAACAATTCCAAGACCTGAACTAATCACCAGTGGAGAGTGAACATAATCAATAAATATGCTATTACAAAGTTGATAACCTATCCTGACTGGGTTTGAGTTAACACATTATCCATTGTTTTGTTTTTGAGAGCAAAAGTAACTTCAGTCAGGTTTAAGGTGTTCGCTACTGTATGACTAAGCCTGTTAGCTTCAGAACTCGAGCTAAACTAATATCTCTGAGCAATATTATCCAGCAGCTTTACGTCAAGACAATAAAAATGGCAAGAGCAGTCACATGCCATCTAACCTAGACAGAAATGTGACTTTAATATTATGGATAAGGCTTGACTAAATATTTATTTTCTTGACTGACACGCTAAGGCTTAAAGCTAACAGTCATTAGCTTGCAGTGAAGCCTCGGTATGTATACAGCCATACCGACTCACGAAAACCAGCTACAACACACAACACGCTTCAGGAGGTTACCTTGTTTGTTCGCCTGTGCCACGTGAATAAATGCAATAAATAAAAGGCGCAGAAGTCCAAAACATGATGATTTTGTTCGTGTTGGATGTGGAGAACTCTGTGTTGTGTCCTTGCTCGCCATTCTGCTGCTGCTGTTTCTCTAACGTTAGCCGTGCGAGCTCATATAAACAGTGCTCACTAGTCACTCAAGAGAGACACACAGTGGAGTTCACAGACACTACGGTGCAATATTGCAGTTATGCTAAAAAAGTTTTGAAAATAAACCTTAGAATGATGTACACTCACAAGTATAAGACTTACAATATATTGTTTTACATGTAGAATGAATAATAACAATTCACGTTTTAATTAATTTAATTTATCCTAAATTATAATTATTATTATTATATTACACGTTTTATTTTAACTATTTTTATTATTGTTGTTTTTAAAGGCCTACTCCCATAAAAACTGTATTTTGCTAACAATAATAATATACATACAGTTTAATAAATAAAATGTACATTTACACACGTTCCAAATATAAATATACAACTAGTGCTGTCAAACGATCAATCACGTCCAAATAAAAGTTTTTGTTTACATAATATATGTATGTGTACTGTGTATATTTATTATGTATATATAAAAGCACACACATACAGTATATATTTTGGACATATTTACACGCATACACATTTATATATTTATATTCTTATATTTTATATTAAAACATACAAATATATTTGTAAGAAAAATGTGTTTATATATTTAATATATAAACATAACATTTTTCTTGAAAATATTTGTATGTGTTTGTATTTATATATATGAATATACACAGCACACATATATTATGTAAAAAAAAAAATATTTTGGATGCGATTAATCATGATTAATCGTTTGACAGTACGATATACAACATAGTTCATTTTAATTTTGTTGTGTTTTTTTGCTACTTGCACGTTTCTGTGGGCCTGTTTGGTTGGGTTTTTGCAGCTTGTTATATATTTGGTTGTGTTGCGAGTATTTGCAGCACATGTGCTGTCAAACTGATGAAGCTGTTTTCTTAATTTGCTGGTGTTTTTTCGATTTGCATGCGTTTCCTGAAGCTGCAGCGCATTGAGCTCTCACGGCCACCGTAATTATTATTATTATTATTAAGAATAAACATAAAAGTACCAAAGCAAAAATGTTCAATATACACACTAATATTACAGATACAGTGAAACAACTGAGCCCAGGTTAACAGCATCTGTGTAATGGCAAATACAGTATGACTCTTACTATAAATATTTAATGGTGAGGATAAAGATTGATAAGCACCATTTGTTCATGTATTTGTTTATGTATATTTCAGCATCTTCCATTTAGGTATAATTTAAAGTTTCACTTTTTGAAAGTTTTATTTAGACTTTAGTGCACCAATAGATTTGAAATGAATTTTCTTTCTGTATACTATGACTGTATACACAGCCTCCCAGATCGTCATGCAAATAAGCCCCCATGAAAGTACAACACATGCAAATAAGCATACATAAACCAGGTGCACCTATTCAACGTCTTTTCCAAACATGACTAAATGTCAAGCATTCTTCTATTGGTGTTGAAATAAACTGCATTCAAATATGAAAACCACTCGAAAAAATCATGTCAGCTTTTATGTTAGGACCGAAGACTGCAAGTTAGCTTGTGTGTACTTGTGAAATAGTCCATATGTGCTGCCTACTTGTGGCTAGTCATTTAGCCTGGGTGAAATCAGGACATTATTCAAACACCTTCCACATTTGAATTGTTCAATACACCGTTTGTTTCCGGTCTAAAATGTAAAACTGCTAGATGAAAATGTTCTCATCCTTGCTGACCACTACTTCCTCATGCACAACGCCTCCTCTGAGCACGCATACAAGGTGAGAAAGTTTTCATGTAGCCACTGTGTTTGCATTGACAGAAGAACCACTGACTATATGCAGATCATTATATTTGTTCCTGTTTAAATATTTATTGTTGGCATAAGATATTTTCTCCACAGACTGATAACAGCTGCCCATGTGATTGAGGACACAGACATCTCAGTTCATAATGGGCCCTTACAGGGCTGTAAAAAAAACAAGGATGAATGAAGCACATCTATTTAGACACTGAACTTCATTCAGAGAACTGCTTCTGTGTTCTGCTCTGTTTATCAACTTAATCAATATGAATACCATTTGCATTTGAATCATACAGCCTTTAGAGTGGTGTATAACATGCAGGGATGGGCAGTATTGGAAATACAAAATACTATTTTGTATTTTTATACCTTAAAAAAAAATCGAATGTATTTTGTATTTAAAATACATAAAATACTTTTGCCAATCAACCTCTTTATTGATTTCCTTTATCAACTACCTCAAACATGCCACTTTCATGCTTTTTCTGGGAAAATCTTATTAAAGTCAAAATCGCAGATATTTAAGATATTTAATTTTGAATAAAATGTAGCATCCCATTTGTTGACAGCTATATCATCATTCACAGTTTTATCTTTACAGTTAGTTTGTTGATGATTCTGGATTTTCAGTCAAATACATGCTGTTTTGCTGTGTATAAACCATACAAATGCTTGAAATGGTTATTGCGCTATGTGCATGACTTTAACATTAAAACAAGGTTATCTTGCTTTTGTGAGAAAAACCCAAATTATAAAATTTGTGTCAGCTTTTGTTTTCTCAATTTTTCTGTCACTCAACTGTTCACTGAACACTCTCTCCTCCACATCATGATTAGACACGCCCCTTACTGCTGATTGGCTACACGTTTGTTTTGGTACTTGGCCCTGACTCAGTTTTCTATAGCGTTTTTTAAAAATTACATACCCCACCTTTAACTGTTCCATGCTCCAGCACGGTAAGCGGTCAGACTACATACGCACCGCATACTGCACCCGAGCCACCTCTTCAAGCAGGCCAGGGCATGGTTAAACGAACCGCACTGGACACGGTACAGAGCAGTCACACTTGTGAAATTAACTGGACTTTGGGGGTCAATCGCTCAAGCACGGATTACATTCCCTAGTGTGAGTACTTCCTAAATCTAAGTGAATAGAAGATAGCACACCACAGCTATAACCAGAACAGCACAAAAAAACGATGAATGATAAAAACATTGACAGCCAATCAGAATAATTTTTGCTTTAAAGAGCTTGAGCATTTAAAGTGAAAGATGACACAACTGCATTGTATACTTAGAATACACTAATATAGTTACCTTTATAATTATCGTTCTTGGTGTAAACAGGCTGTAAACAAGTGTTACTTCACTAGATGGACAATTTCACATGTATTTTGTATATTTTCAAAATACTGCATTTGTATTTAAATTAGGGGTGGGCATAGATTAATTTTTTTAATCTAGATTAATCTTGGAATTAATCTAGATTAAAATGGCTCATTTGAATTCTGCCGAAGGCATTCAGAATATGTGTGCTACCCAAATAATGACTAAAAGTAAGTCTTTGAGAACGGGTTTCTCAAGCCAGGTGGCGCATTAGACCAGGGGCTCATCTCCTGTTTCCAAAATGCATCACAAACTGCTTGAGAAAGCTGTTCTACTATGATAATTGGTGATGAAAATAAACTATGTTCAATAAGATGTACTTGTGTTTACTAACTGTTTATTCAGCTAAACATGAATTTTGAACTGTAGGCCTACATAAGAGGTCGTGATGAACTGTTTACAGTTTCCATTGGGAAGCTTCTTAAAAATAGATTTTCCCTGAAGCAAACCCGGCGGCTTCATAGCTGCATCCATGTTAGCACGTCACGTCTGATGTGGTAATTTCACAGTAACGTTAGGCATACACACAGGTTCGAAGCAGAGGGTGACACGGGAGTGAATTCTCAAGTTCACATGAGACCAAAAGCGCATCCTGTTTGCTTAGAAGCGCAACGTTTCGTTGTTATTCTGAGTGCACACAAATAAACGTAGAGTCTTTACAGATTCGAAAGATGTATTAGGCTACTTTTATCTGTATGACCAAAAATGACGGAGATTTTAAGAGCAAGTGAGCGCACCGGAGCCTGTTCTGCAGCAAACGCGCTTCCACACAAACACTTCAATAGCGCACATTTCTCTAGGTTACCATCATATTTCATCTTTCAGATGAAAAGCCATATTTGAGGTTGATGAATGATAGGTGAGCGTTTGGATGTCGTGCCCGATTGTATTACCACATAGACCAGCCGTTAACAATCTGTCCATCACGGACTGCGAGCCTCTAGTTCAAGACTCGCTCGCCCCTACAGTGCAATTCGGCTAGGTATACATCCGCTAAAATATCAGGGTGAAAGTCATCATAGCTTGCGTAGTATAGACCCAGCTCCCAACCCAACTTTGAGAATAGATTAACGGCGATATTTTTTTTTATCGCCGATAAGAGTCTCACGTTAACGCAGCACGTTAACGCCGATAACGGCCCACCACTAATTTAAATACATTTTTCCACACAGTATTTTGCATTATTATTTTAAATACATTTGTATGTATTTGTGCCCATCTCTGATAGCATGTATACCGTCTGTAACATGGAAGTTCAATGAAAGTACA
Source organism: Gymnocypris eckloni scoliostomus (assembly GCA_027564155.1). Lineage (NCBI taxonomy): Eukaryota > Metazoa > Chordata > Actinopteri > Cypriniformes > Cyprinidae > Gymnocypris > Gymnocypris eckloni. The sequence goes on from CM050419.1 coordinate 16,784,761, forward strand.
TTTGTACAATTAAGTATCTGTTTGTGTAAATGAGAAATATATGATTGCTTAATGTTTTCATAGTTCTACAATAATTCTGTTTTAAACTCCAGTCTAAGGGTAGGCAACGTCGGTCCTGGAGTGCCGCTCTCCTGTAGAGTTTAGCTCCAACCCTAATTAAACACACCTGAACAAGCTACTCAAGGTCTTCAGAATTACTAGGGCTACAGGCAGGTGAGGTTTTTTTCAGGGTTGAGCTAAACTCTGCAGGACATCGGCACTCCAGGACCGACATTGCCTACCCCTGCTCCAGTCCATAGATGCAAACTCCTCACCTTAAATGCACAATTCATTATTTATTCAAATATAAAAAAAACACTAGAACAGTGTTATATATTTTGCAAACTTTTGTACTTGCATTATCCCAAATGTTTCGAAGAATGTTTAAATCCAGATAAATAAGCAATTTTAGCTAGTGAAACGGGCCGTGTCCATAGTGTCATTGTGTCGCCTGCCAATGACTTCACAGCCTCTTTTTTAAGAATTTAAGATTTTTTTCATTTGTCACATACACATATACAGAGTATAACCAGCAGTGAAATGTGTTCTCTGCATTTAACCCATCCAAGTGCACACACACTTGGAGCGGTGTGATGTGCTCAGTCAACAAATCAGTCAACAGATTAAAAATTATTTCTTAATACATTTTAACATTTAACATTTTTTATTGTAAGTTGTTAATTTACAAGATTAGACAAAATCAAGAGTCTTCAGACAGATGTATAAATTGAAAGCAAAGTTGTTTGTTTTTATATTTCGATTTATATTGACCTAGGATAATGTTTATATTCTGTATGTTTATATATAATAAGGAATTAGATTATATAAACAACTGCAAAAACTAAACAATTACAAAAAACTAAAGCAAGCAAACAAACAAACAAACAAACTAATAAATACATATTATTTTGGATTGTTTTGTAATTTACATTATTAAAAGAGAATAATTTTACCCTGGTAAAAACAAAACAAAAAAATATTACTCCAAATAGTTCCACAGTTTCATTTAGACTTATTTCATCATATCTGTTCATCATCATAACAAATATTTTATCTTTTGAGAAAATTATGCCTATTGTTTTCAGGACAAAGGTTAGGCTACAGTTCATTAGATGTCTAGTGCCTTAGAAAAATGTGAATAAACGTCACGTTATTATAAATTTATTTGTGACCTCATTGGTTACTTCATTACTTGTTTGGCTTGACACTATTTAGCACTTTTTCCAGTAAGGGTAAAACGCCTACCGCTTCTTTTCATCCTCCATGCCGACTGGTGGCGCTGCGAAAATCACCTCCACCACAGCCCACCACAATCCTCTCAAGACAAAGATGTCTGATTCGTTTCCTTTGTTGTGATAGTGAAAATACAAATCGTACGGTTCTTATTTTATATCCCCAGTTTTAAAATAAGAAAATCAAACATTTGTCTTCTGTCAGTATTGACCAGCCGCAAAAATGAGTGGCGGAGTGTATGGTGGAGGTAAGTGCGATTTTGGAGGGAGAATCAAATGAATAAGTGCGCCACGTTTATGAGCTCGCTAGCCATCAAACTAGCATGACATTATTATTTCTACTTTTGTTTAGTGAAAATGTGCTTAAAGTCCACGTTTAAGATGTTTTGTAGAATGAAGCATACAGCAGAATATTGAGCGCGCAGTTAATGAAAATAAAATATTAAGTGCGTAAGATTGCTGGACGATTTACGTATTGTAACGGACTCATTTTTTATTACAAGAGTTTATAGATATTGTGTGTGTGTTTTTTAGTTGTATCCTCATCTGTTTCTTTTTGGACATTATTTTTTCTTCACAGATGAAGTTGGAGCTCTCGTCTTTGATATGGGCTCATATTCAGTGAGAGCTGGATATGCAGGAGAGGATTGTCCCAAGGTGTGAGCAGTTATATTAATCCATATTTTGGTGATAAAGCTGAACAAAAAACGTTTTAAGCATAAAGTTGTTTTGTGTATTCTAGGCTGACTTTCCTACTGTGATCGGTGTAACCCTGGACCGGGAGGATGGTAGTACACCGATGGAGACCGATGGAGAGAAGGGAAAGCAGAGTGGCACCACCTACTACATCGACAGTAACCAGCTCAGGGTCCCTAGAGAAAGCATGGAGGTCATGTCACCTCTCAAAAATGGAATGAGTAAGTTATTTTATATGGATCGAAAGCATCAAAACAAAAGTTTGATACAGCTTTAAAGGAAATGTTATGTATATCTGCTTACCCCAAGGGCATCCAAGATGTAGGTGACTTTGTTTCTTCAGTAGGACACAAACAAATATTTTTAACTCAAACAGTTGCAGTCTGTCAGTTCTATAATAGCAGTCAATGGGCACAGAATCTTTGAGAGTAAAAAAAAACATGCAGACAAATTCAAATTAAAACCTGATGATACATTGATGTCCTAAGACATGAAACGATCGGTCTTTGCGAGAAACTGAACAGTAGTTATATAATTTTATACCTCTGATACAGGCAATGTCCAACACACCTGAGCTCATCCACAGCATCCGGCACGTGATGCGTCGACGGCTCTGGAATATATATATATATACATAGACACACACACACACATACATACACAGGTGCATTTCAATAAATTATAATGTCATGGAAAAGTTCAGTAATTCAACTCAAATTGTGAAACTCGCGTATTAAATAAATTCAATGCACATAGACTGAAATAGTTTAAGTCTTTGGTTATTTTAATTGTGATGATTTTGGCTCACATTTAAAAAAACAACACCAATTCACTATCTCAACAAATTAGAATACTCATAAGACCAATAAAATGTTTTATTTTTGTGAATTGTTGGCCTTCTGGAAAGTGTTAATTTACTGTATATGACAGTGGCCTTCAGCTCATCTGCATTTTTTGGTCTCTCATTTTCCTCTTGACAATACCCATAGATTCTCTATGGGGTTCAGGTCTGGTGAGTTTGCTGGCCAGTCAAGCACATCAACACCATGGTCATTTAACCAACTTTTGGTGCTTTTAGCAGTGTGGGCAGGTGCCAAATCCTGCAGGAAAATTAAATCAGCATCTTTAAAAAGCTGGTTAGCAGAAGGAAGCATGAAGTGCTCTAAAATTTCTTGGTAAACGGGTGCAGTGACGTTGGTTTTCAAAAAACACAATGGACCAACACCAGCAGATAACATTGCACCCCAAATCATCACAGACTGGAAACTTAACACTGGACTTCAAGCAACTTGGGCTATGAGCTTCTCCACCCTTCCTCCAGACTCTAGGACCTTGGTTTCCAAATGAAATACAAAACTTGTTCTTATTTGAAAAGAGGACTTTGGACCACTGGGCAACAGTCCAGTTCTTCTTCTCCTTAGCCCAGGTAAGACGCCTCTGACGACAACTGTAGCCAAATTCCTTGACACGTCTGTGTGTGGTGGCTCTTGATGCCTTGACCCCAGCCTCAGTCCATTCCTTGTGAAGTTCACCCAAATTCTTGAATCAATTTTGCTTGTCAATCCTCATAAGGCTGCGGTTCTCTCGGTTGGTTGTGCATCTTTTTCTTCCAAATTGTTTTCTTCTACTCAACTTTCTGTTAACATGCTTGGATACAGCACTCTGTGAACAGCCAGCTTCTTTGGCTATGAATGTTTGTGGCTTACCCTCCTTGTGAAGGGTGTCAATGATTGTCTTCTGGACAACTGTCAGATCAGCAGTCTTCCCCATGATTGTGTAGCCTAGTGAACCAAACTGAGAGACCGTTTTGAAGGCTCAGGAAACCTTTGCAGGTATTTTGAGTTGATTAGCTGATTGGCATGTCACCATATTCTAATTTGTTGAGATAGTGAGTTGGTGGGTTTTCGTTAAATGTGAGCCAAAATCATCACAATTAAAAGAACCAAAGACTTAAAAATCTTCATTTGTGTTCTATTGAAGAAACAGCGTTACCTACATCTTGGATGCCCTTGGGGTAAGCAGATAAACATCAAATTAAATATTTTGGGTGAGCTATCCCTTTAAATGTTATTTTCATAGATTAGAACTAATGTTATAAACTAAACTAGCAGGAGTTAATATTGTAAAACCAGTAGATGTCCAGTAGAACCAGAATTATTTGTGCAGCGCATATAAAAACAAGTTTCAGACACATTTTCCTTTTTTTTCTCGAAGTTGAGGACTGGGACAGTTTCCAAGCCATTTTAGATCACACCTACAAAATGCACTTCAAATCAGAGCCCAGTCTGCATCCAGTCCTGATGTCAGAGGCCTCGGTATGTTGATTTTCGGACATAAATCCAATCTGCAGATACATTTGCCATCTGCTGGTATGCGTCAGCTGACTCCATGTGATATTGTTTTCTTCATCTTGCAGTGGAACACACGAGCAAAGAGAGAGAAGCTGACTGAGCTAATGTTTGAGCATTACAACATTCCTGCTTTCTTCTTGTGTAAATCAGCTGTCCTGTCTGCGTATCCTTTATTTTGATTTGCTGGCTAATGATTTGACAATACAAAGCTCTGTGAAAGACAATGTCTTGCAGATCAGTGGTTAATCATGGGACCTAAAAATGACTTAAAATTATTTAAAATAAGCCAAAAAAACTTAATCAAGATATTTCTTATATTAAATTACCCCCTCATCCCCCTTTTTTCTTTGAAGGACTGTTTGGATATATTCAAGATTCAAGATTTTTATTCATCACATACATAATTATACGGAATATAACCAGCAGTGAAATGTAAGTCAGGTCCGCTCCATGGACAGTGCAATTATATGTAACACAAACACAAGAGCATATAAATAAATATTGGTATGGAAAAAAATGAAGTGATAAAATTATGTGCAGGACAGTATACTGTAGACTTAATAAATAATAATATAAGCAGGGATGTGCAAACAGGTTGTACAGGATATATACATAGCAGCAATACTGATGATGGAGAATAATGAATATCTTACTGATTATTAAATTGAGTCATGTTGATGTTATTAGACCGAGTTTAGGAGCCTGATGGCCTGAGGGAAGAAGCTCCTCCTAAGTCTCTCAGTTTTTGCCATCATGCTCCTGAAGCGCTTGCCAGATGCCAGTAAAACGAAGAGACAGCTACCAGGGTGATTTGAGTCCTTGATGATTTTAGCAGCTCTGCTTTTGCAGCGTTTGAGGTAGATGTCCTGCAGAGAGGGGAGAGCAGACCATGAGATGCGCTCAGCTAAGCGCACAACTCTCTGTAGGGCTTTGCAGTCCTGATTCGAGATGTTTCATACAACACTTAGATGCACTGTTTCAGTACAATTTCTATGGCCCCTGATTAGAAAGTTTTCAGAATTGCTGGTGAGACCCTGAATTTCCTTGGCTGTCGCAGACGGTACAGTCTTTGCCTGGCTTTCTTAACCTGTGTTTGAATGTGTGCAGTCCAAGTCAGGTCCTTGGAGATGTTTACACAGAGGTACTTGAAGCTGCTCACCCTCTCCACAGGGGTCCCACTGATCATAAGAATGTAGGGCCGCTGCTGTCTCTTCCTGAAGTCCACAATCAGCTCTTTGGTATTGCTCACATTCAGAGAGACAGTTGTCCTGGCACCATGATGTAAGTCTCTCTACCTCATCCAAGTATGCGGTCTCATCATTGTTGGAAATGAGGCCCAGAACCACAGTATCATCAGCAAATTTGATAACAGAAGTGGAGCTATGAGGGGACACGCAGTCGTGTCGTGAGAGAGTAGAGCAAGGGACTCAGGACACAGCCCTGAGGGACTCCTATGTTCAGGGTGATGGAGTTTGAGGTGAACTAGCCTACTTTCACCACTTGAGGTCTGCCGGTGAGGAAGTTTTGAATCCAGTCACAGAGTGAAGAGTTTTGGCCGAGGTCTGTAAGTTTGATCGATTTGGCCGATAGGCAAACTGAAGAGGGTCCAAAGTAGCAGGGATGGAGGAGCAAATGTGGTTCTTTACAAGTCTCTCAAAAACCTTCATGACTGTTGATGTGAGGGCAACTGGATGATAGTCATTCAGGCAAGAGGGTTTACTGTTCTTAGGCACAGGGATGATGACAGATTTTTTTAAAGGAGGTGGGAACCACAGAGGTAGCGAGGGACTCATTAAAGATTGAAGTAAACGTATATGAGGTATCCTAATTTTAAAAGTGTTTAAAAGCATCGTAAGCCTAAGTTGATCGTAGCTCCATTGATTTCAATGGGTCTATGATGTACTTAAGCTTATGATGCTTTTGGGAAATTCAGCCCTGGAAAAAACATGGAAATTAAAAAATTATTCTTGTTCTAAGCTCTAAAATAATTACCAGGAAGAAATCTAAAAGAAAGAAAATATTATACATTTTATAAATAAAAAATATTATAAATATAATAAAGTTTTTTTTATATATATATATATATATATATATATATATATATTTTTTTTTTTATCCAGTAAATCACAACCATCTGGAAAGGTCATGGGGCCTAAATATCATTATTGGAAAGGGGATGGCAAAAAGACAGATTTCAACTTATTTAGAATTACTTTATAGAGTATATAAAATAAAATAAATGTTAAATCCTTAACTCAGCGTTTCAGGTTTGCTAATGGACGGTCCACAAGTTTAGTGTTGGATAGTGGATCAACTCACACAACTGCTATTCCTGTGCACGATGGTTATGTCCTACAACAAGGTAATTCAAAACACTGTTTTTATAGGTTTTTTATATTCATCAAATAAAAAACTGAATGATTTTATATAATATAGTAGATATGGTAAAGCTGAAGTAGAATTTTGCACAATTAATACAACATGATTTAAATTAATGTGGATTATGTACATGTACACTTTAGTTATTTTAATATGATTTCAAATATATTATGTACGTTGTTGATATTTCTATATATGTATGTTATGATCTTCCAGGCATCGTAAAGTCTCCTCTTGCTGGTGACTTCATGAGTATGCAATGTAGAGAGCTGTTTCAAGAGTTAGGTGTTGAAATAGTGCCTCCGTATATGATTGCATCAAAGGTGAGGACTACTCCAGTTCATTCTTTTCAGTCGTCAACTCGTCATATAATCTGTGTTTGGAGGTTGGGATGCTCACTATATTCTTGAGGTGGTGTTTCAATGAAAGATTAATGTCAATGTTTTGTCTTGAAAGGATTCAGTTCGTGAAGGATCTCCAGCCAGTTGGAAGAAGAAAGAGAAACTACCTCAAGTTACCCGTTCATGGCATAACTATATGTGTAATGTAAGTGAGCAAGACTCGAAATCATAGAGCAGAGTTAGCAAACATACTGAAGTGCATTTATATCATGTGTTATTTAATGACGGTTGCTCCGTGTCTTTTCAGACTGTCATACAAGATTTCCAGGCCTCTGTGCTGCAGGTGTCAGATTCGCCGTATGATGAACAGTACGTGCAATTACTTTTCATACAGTACCGTTCAAAAGTTTTGGGTCAGTGAGTAAAAGAAAAAATGAAGTCAACACTTTTATTCCGTAAGCGCACAGTAAATTAATCAAAAGTGCCAGTAGAGACATTTTGTAATAAATTTTTTTGAGATTCAACATTGAGTATACATCTAGATTTCAAATGTTGTGTGTCATACATTCATGTTTACTAAGGATGCTCCGATCGATCGGCCGGAGATCGGTATCGACCGATAATCATATTTTAAGACTCAATCATACATTTGGCCGATCTAACGTACCGAACACAATTTGATAACGTCATGTACTGTATATGATGTGTGAAGACATATTTGGCGCTGTAGTCACGTCATCGCTGGTGTGGAAATGCTATGACGTTTCGAGAAACAATGAAAAATTTGCTTTTTGTCTTGTAAGTTAGCTGATCTGTGCATCACTGCACAGTACACACATACGGCTCCACGGGCACCGGAGCTGGTCGCAGCCGCTCTAGTCAGTACTTGTGTTTATTCTGGCCTCGCCACGGCATGTTTCTGAAGTGGCTCTCAGTCTCCGCAATAGCCCCTCACTGCAGAACAAAGATCTAGGGGGTGGAAGTGGGTGGGTTTAGGGATCAGGGGGTGGAGACGGGTAGGTTTAGGTATATGTAAGGTGGGAGGAGTTGGATCTGGATCCATGCTCCTCACTAGTGCTTTAATTTTTTCGTTTGTATATTATTTATTTAGGGACCAATGTTATGTAAGCAGTATATTTGAAGTTCATTTGAAATGCCTTGTACCACCATGTATGGTTTACACAAAAATATAAAGCAGCATAACTGTTCTTGTTCTCGGTATCCGTGTATTAGAATGATTTCTGAGGATCATGTGTGACTAGAGTGCTAGCTGCTGAAAATGTAGCTGCCATTGAGGAGAGACTTCTCTTAAAACCCTTTAAGATGTATTGACCCTAAACTTTTGAACGGTAGTTTATATAACATTTAAAGTCAATATATCATAATCAACTTTATCAGTTGAGCTTTTAAGAATGTGCAATGCATATGATCTTGAGAAAAACGCCACATTGTCACAATTTGTCTTATACAGAGTTGCTGCCCAGATGCCCACTGTTCATTATGAGCTGCCTAATGGGTACAACTGTGATTTCGGAGCTGAAAGACTTAAGATCCCTGAGGGTCTTTTAGACCCTTCAAACGCTAAGGCAAGAAATATCCTTCTTACATTGGCCAAGTAATGTTTTCATATTGTTATTTTTTCTCACGCCATCTTAACCTTTTCACAGGGTCTGTCAGGGAACACCATGTTGGGAGTCGGCCATGTTGTGACCACCAGCGTTGGCATGTGTGACATAGACATTCGACCTGTAAGATTTGAAAGCTCTGCTGTACATGGCCTATGTCTTTGGTGCCAATACAGGTGACATGGTTTCCCTTATTTATTTATTTGTAAACAGGGTCTATATGGCAGTGTGGTAGTTACAGGAGGAAACACTCTCATCCAAGGCTTTACAGACCGACTTAACAGAGAGCTCTCGCAGAAGACGCCGCCAGTAAGTGGCACATTTTGATTTGCTATATATTAATTTGTTGCTTTTTATGATAACAGTTTGTTTTGTGTCCTTTGTGCAGAGTATGCGTTTGAAATTGATAGCCAACAACACAACTGTGGAGCGCAGATTTAGCGCCTGGATTGGGGGCTCTATCCTTGCATCTCTGGTGAGTAGTGTCAAAGTCTCTTTAAGACAAGTTATGTCACTCGACGGCCATCTTTGAAACGCCTCTCGGGCATCCAAGTGCAGCTCCTATCACTTTGTATGGGGAAACATCAAATTTTCCAAAACAGTTCACTAAGCTTACGATTCAATTTCATATTTGAAATCACCCAAATCGGACAACACCTGTCATAAATATTGTTTCTTTTGCTCAAATAGCGTTATAAAAAGCTTTTTGTCTCAGTCTAGTGCTCATGCGCCAGGAGCGTAGCCAGAAAGGAGACTCTGGATGTGCATCAGAAAAACTGGGTGTGCCACATTTATTGTCAGATTAATGCAAAAAAAAAAAAAAGCATGCTTATTGGGTATTAATATGTTAGTTTAACCATTTCATTTGTGTGTAGGCTACATGTGTCTGTTAACCTATTCTCCGTTTTGGATGTCTTTGAAAATCACTATTTTATATCTGCAACAAAGTGAGTGAGTGAGTGAGTGTGTGTGTGTGTGTGTGTGTATGTGTGTGTGTGGGCATGTTTATGTGGTTTATGAGGACACAAATTTGTATAATGACATAGGTATGACATAGGTATTACAAGGAGAAGGTGATTTATGAGGACATTTTCAGTGTCCCCGTAATTTAAAATGCTTATAAATCATACAGTGTGCGTTTTTTGGGGGGAAAGTAGAAATGCACCATCTCCTGTGAGGGCTAAGTTTAGGTGTAGGGCAATAGCACATACAGTTTGTACAGTATAAAAAACATTACGCCTATGGAGAGTCCCCGTAAACCATAAAAACCAACATGTGTGTGTGTGTGTGTGTGTGACAGAGAGAGAGAGACAGTTTTAATGAATTCTCCATTGTGAATGTGTTCTATTGTCAGCCCTGCATTTCACATTGGCCTACCAGGGGTCTCCAACCCTGCTCCTGGAGAGCTACCGTCTTACAGATTTCAGCTCCAACCCCAATCAAACACACCTGAACCAGCTAATCACAGTCTTCAAGGCTACTTGTTAATTTCAGACAGGTGTGTTGGAGCAGGGTTGGAACTGAAATCTGCAGGATGGTAGCTCTCCAGGAGCAGGGTTGGAGATCCCTGATATAAACTCTTAAAAAGAGAAGACTTGCAAAGAGTATTGTCACCTGTCATTTATTTCAAATATCTATATCTGCAACAAAATATGTGTGCATGTATGTCCGTATATGAGTGTGTCTGTGTGTGTATCTGTGTAAGCAAGCTTAATGATTATTAATATGATAGTTTAACCATTTCATTTCTATTTGTGTGTGTGTGTGTGTGTTTCTGTGAGCCTATTTTCCATTTTTGATGAGTTTCACTGTCAGCTATGCATCCAGCTATGTTGGCCTAGACCCTAAAAGCATACCACCTTAGGCCTTCAAATTCTTGAACCCTGGTTATCGCTGCTTGCAGCTATATTTTTGTTGTTGTTTTTTTTCCATTTTCCGAAGCTTTCTCGCTCAAGAGGGTCACCGACAATCACATACAGTATAACCTACAACAGCTCTTTAACTGCGCTCTAGTCAAACGCGCTCACTGTAGCCTGATCATTAACTACACACATCATAAACCCCTTTTAGGCAAGTACAATTTGTCACATATTTTAATAAGACTAAACTCCTATTTAACCTGATGATCACAGGTTTAATAAAAATACATTTTAAGTTTCTAATTATAACACCGTTTTTCCACGGTTATTCAAACAACTAACAAATTATACAGTGAGCAAAGCACATTTACTTTATCAAAGAATAATCATTGACTTCAGTGACTAGGCGATGTAAAAATATATTATGTAAAAACAGCTGTAGCTGCTGTACTAAATAAAAACAAAATGCTTTTAAATAATCCCTCCTTTTTTAAATCATTAACATTTTGCACATCCTGCAAAGGTGACTTAAACTGTACATGGGCCTACATATAATGTTCCTTTGAAATTACTTTTGGTGCAATAAACAATCTTGAATAGATGTCTTGCAAGACACATTAGAGAAAGCAGTAAAATATTTTGTATACATTACATTCAGGATCGCCAACAACATAGCACAGTACATTTAATGGTGCCTGTTAGCTGCTCAAAGGGCGAGACAGCGTGTTCTGGCCTTGAATGCCTCAATTATGTTATTATTATTTTATTTTTTTGAAAATAATTTAAAATTGTAGTTAAATTTTAAATCAACAAATATTGTAAGCACTGCTTAATCTGTAAATTGTGAGGTCCCGGAACAAGCGGGGTAATGAATCCGTTCGGCAAGTCTTTTTAATATTATTATTGAACTTTCAAAAATACAAAATTCAACAGCAAGTTCATATATATATATATATGCTTTTATTTATGTAGGCTACACAGAGAAAGAATACATAGAGAAACAAGATGCGCTTTCTGCCGTCTCATGCAGTCTCGTGACAGCAATGAACCGGCTAACCTACTTTATTAAACGAACGAACAAACCAAAAAATGTAAATCTTTAATTACGTAGTCGGAATGAAAATGTGCATTTCTTTCTTAAAGTCAGCGTCGCATTCTGCAACTTTATATTTTCAGCCGACACTGACTGAGAAGAAATTACTAGTTTATTAACGAATAATTAAAATGTTTTATTTTGCCTTTCCCTCATAATCATTAGCCTACTTTTGCCATTGCAAGCTTTAGACGTGCGCTTGGGCACGGAATAGGCTATACGCCTATATATTAAAGGATGGTTAGTAGCCTAAGTTATTATATTAATCAATTTATGTGTGACTAGTGAAATCTTTAGTCGGGGACAGGCCTTCTTGGCACAAGGAACCGATCAATTTTTTAAATAAAATTCTGTCAATTCGAAAAGTGCGCCTGCTAATCACGTCACGTTATATTGCAATGCAGAGTTGTGAATGCGTAATAATAAGTAAAATGTTTTTAATTTATTTCATTTCTCATGGGTGCAATGGCGGTGCTTTGGTCTTTCTTGGGGGTGCTGAAGCATCTGCTAGCCCCTCCTTTGCCCTGCCCATATTTATTACGATTAAAAAAATAATAATTCTGCATCTGTTTTTAGGTGTGCCAGCTGCCACTGTGGGTGGCACCGGCACACCCGTGGCTACGCCCCTGTCATGCGCAGTCCTGAGCGTGCGTCTCATAGGACTCACTGTTTCTATAGCAACCGGGACTTCTAACAGCAGCTGCAGTGACATGCTGACTTTACCAATTAGCGATTGGCTCTTTCATCCAGAAGGCGGAGCTTCCTGCGATTGAGCGGCCATATTAAGCATTGCATTTTTCCTCATTCAAAACTATACCAGTGACATGTCTTAGGTGTTTTTGGTAGTGTTCACTTGGACTCACGAGATCAGATTCGTTCCAAAACAATTGTTTATTATATGTAGCCTTTAGTATTAGCACAGTAACAATGTTTAGTTGTTTAATATCACTGTCAATATGTTCCCCTCTTGATTTAAGCCAAACAACACCACAATATATTAATTAATACTCTGTGTTTTTTAGGGAACTTTCCAGCAAATGTGGATTTCAAAGCAGGAGTATGAGGAAGGTGGGAAACAGTGTGTTGACAGGAAGTGCCCTTAACCAGTTCCAGCAACACCTGGTTGCCTTCAGAAGGAGGAAAGAAAAAATGAAATGACACCAACTAGTAGAAAAAGCCTTCTTAGTGGACTCAGGAACTAACAAGGGGACACTTATTGTTATTTTTAGTGCAAGCAAACCATACTGACATGGTTGCACTCTTTTCTACTCCTCAACACAATATTTTCTTATCCAGTCTAACAAAAATGTTTCTGACCACCTGAATAATTTTAAAGGCCATTGACAAGGTTATGTCTTTAGGAACATGGGAATCATATCCCTCAAATGTATCAGTGCTTGGAACAGTTGAGTTTTTAATTTACACCACTTCCTAAAAATGCACTGCAGGAAACCAAATGTTTATGCTTTTAACAATTGATCGGCTGTTATGGGAATAAAATTTCTTGTTTTTTGTTAAACTGGTCTAAATTTCTCTCATATTACTTAGAGATGTGATTGTGCACATTTGTATTTAAACTGGTCTATTCAGACAGTTATTCAAAAGAATGATTTGCAATCATAATTTAGACGAGATGTGACTAGGTAAATATAAATAGAAAACAGTCTCCGTTACAGGTTTGAATGTATTATTTGACTACAACATTTTGAATCTCCAAAACTTCTGGAGAAATGAAAAAAAAATGACATGTTCAAAAGACAATATTAAATGCGAAAAGTCTTGTCAGTGGTTTTATGCATGTGCGGTCTTCTTTGAAAACATTGCTGTAAGCCTTTTTTGGTTTCTCTTTTCTCTTGTTTCTCTCCGTATCTTACTCCTCAGGTATTTTTCAAGGCTCAACCTAAAATACAGAAAAGCAGAGTTAAACATTACTGTCATTTACGTAATGTAATAACATTTGTTAATGTCAACATCTATCAGCTGGTTGAATTAATCTCATGCAAATAACTATTTTAAGGAGACCCGTGATGGAGAAAAATTACATTTCAAAGCTTTTGTTCACGTGATACTTTGCAGTCGCTTGCAAAGAATACAAAACATTTGTGGCAGAACATAAAATCTTTAACATTCCTTAAAATGCATTATTCAGTTACATTTGTTGGGGAAACATTTTTGGTGGACTTGTGGAAAACCTGAGACTTGCCTTGTGTAAGGGGCAACATGTGATGGCTCAAAGAATTGGCGCCTTTTGTATCTGGAATTCAGATGCCAGGGGATTGGATGTTCCTTGAAGCGGTACCTGATGAACAAACGTGCTTGAAATAAGTTACATTACGCATAGAGAACAATCAGAAAAACATTTACTCATCTGATTTGCTTACCAGAAGGTTTTGCCAAAAACATTTCTGCGCCATTCGCCTGGTCTACCTCTCTCTTGTCCCGTCTGCAGCAAGCGCAGAACATCCTCACGTTCCGTCACAATTGTGTCAAGACGCTTTATTGACCTTTCAACCTATCAGAAGAGTTCAGAGTGGAATATTGGTTCATCCATGTACACTTGACAAATTGAAGAGAACAGGTGTTTAAACTTTAGGACCTATAGCTGCTCTTGGCTGTCATTTCCTTAAAGAGAATCATGAGACCAAGAATACAGCAGATAAAACTTGGCAGGCTGTGCCAATATGTCCCTTCAGAACAGTGGTTATGAAAACGTGGAAAAACATTTGCTCAAATAGATTTGATCATTGAATAATTTAAATGGAATATTACAATTTAAAACAACTGTTTTCTATTATACGCAGTACTTCTATATTTTAGCCTTTATAGTACCTGCACGGCACTTCTGATGTTGCCGATACTCCGAGTAAAATGGTCAGGGCCTGGGTAATTAGGCTTTATGATCCCATATATGATTAGAAATTATATAGAAACTATGTAAAGCACACTACCCAGGCGGTATCACCTTTCATCTCGACCCATCACGTGAATGAACGCTGGCAGAGTCGGTCTACTTCATTGTGTGGTATGCGAGAAGGGGACGGTGTCAGGGAAGACGTGCAGAGATGTAGAATAATAATTATTGATTACTAATTTGAATCAGTACTTTATAACGAAAATCATATCTTAAAATGAAAAGCAGGCTTTTGTAATCACATCATTTTAAACTGTAAATTTCTGGAAAGTCTAAGGATCCAGTGAACGAATTCAAACGGTAAACTCAAAACAGCGTTAATGCAGAGAAAACACTTACGTCCAGATGTCAGTAAAATTATTATTTTCAGCGTTCATTTGGCTTAAAAGCAAGAGTGTTTTATAATGAACGCTGATTATGTGGTGGTCAGAGATTTAGCGATTCTGAATAGATCCGTATATTAAAGGGAGGCGATTTAGTGGTCTTTGGCATCTCTCTGGGGTCATGTTTGGTATTGCAGTTTGACTTGTGCTAATTTGTATTGAACACTTATTTAATTATTGATTGGTTGTGGCACTATACATACTATGTGAATTATTAAAAAGTGCTTATTTAATAAAAATAATTAAATAAGGGGGGTTGTAAAATATAATTTATTCCTGTGATGGCAAAGCTGAATCCGCAGCAGTTGTTACTCCAGTCTTCGGTGTAATATGATCTTTCAGAAATCATTCTAATATGCTGACTTGGTATTTATTATTATCAGTGTTGAAAAAAGTTGTGCTAGTTAATTAATTTATGGAATTTTATTTATATGTGACCCTGGACCACAAAACCAGTCATAAGTGTCATTTTTTTAAATTGAGATTTATACATCTGAAATATCTGAATAAGACTTCCATTGATGTATGGTTTGTTAGGGTCGGACAATATTTGGCTGAGATACAAATCTGGACTGAGGGTGCAAAATCAAAATACTGAGAAATTGTCTTTCTAGTTCTTAGATATTAAGAGAAGGAAATGTACAAAATATAATCATGTAACATGGTCTTTAATTGATATCCTACTGATCTTTGGCATAAAAGAAAAATCGATAATTTTGACCCATACAATGTATTTTTGGCTATTGCTACAAATATGCTACTGAAGACTTTTGTGCTCCAGGGTCACATGTTTTTTCAGGATTCTTTTATGAATAGAAAGCTCAAAAGAGTAGCATATTATTATTGGTAGATTTTTTTATAAATGTAAAAGAGTTTACTGTCACTTATAATCAATTTAATGCATCGTTGCTGAATAAAAGCATGCATTTAAGCATAAATCTAACTGACCCCAAAGTACTGTACCGTCATTGTACCATAACACCAGTAATGTTTTCAAGATGATACAATTTCATCAAAGGAAACTAAATAATTTAATTAAATGAACAAATGTGATACCTTCTTGAGGCGCTCTGGACTGGGCATCGAAAGGCGCTGTCGTTTTGCCTCCTGTTCTAAAGTGAGTAACACGTTCTTTTCCTTCAAAAGAACATACCTGCAAAGTACAAATTGTATTATAATATTTATTGAACTTTTATTTTGAAAGTCTTCAAACTGTAAAACTACTCAATTACCAAAGTTTGTGTAAGTCTTCATTACTCTTCACTCTAAGCTGTTTGGCAGTCCATGGAGCACCTTTGAGGTTACAAAAATTCATCATCATTAACACAATATATTATCAAGTAATGATGAGATGGTAGAGTAATGACTGTATCTCAAAACCTAGTAGGCTTCTTATCTAGACAGAATATTTGGACACTCAATATAATGCTGTCTGGATATGGACCTCACTTGTTTTGAGACACAGACTCCAGCTTATAGTAACAGAAAAAAATAATTTTCAGGTTTGGAATGTAATATTACTGGTACCTGATTTAACAGTTTGTTCACCCCAGTTCTCTGGCAGGTCGAAGAATTCTTCCAGTCCTTTTCTGACCCCGGATGTGTGGAGTGCTCGGTTACTCATGGAGCTTCTGAACCACCACGAGTCATACATTGGTCTAAATTCCAACAGATATGGAAAAATCTCATATTAATTGGTTATATATATATCATGCTTCGTTCATTCTGGTTAAGACACTATCATGATGCACTGACATTTAAGCCCGACGTATAACGTTAATCAGCAAGAAAAAAATACCTTCGTTGACACGAATGAAATGTGGAGAAGGCTTGAGTCGCATATTGAGGCTGTGTGTGTGAAGAGACGGTAACAACACGCTGAAATTGTCTGCAGACGGCGGCAGTCAGGCGGCTCGTTACGACCGCAGCCATCTTGACAATGTCAAACGAAACGATGAACGGAAGCGTGCAGCGCCACCTGCCGGACAGTAGTATATATTAACAACACCACATTTCTCCACGTTAAAAGTTTCAACGTTTTTTTTCTCGTTCAGCACCACAGCATACATCAATACAAAGTACAAACAAACAATGAAACGTTACCCTACAAAATTAGCTATTTAAAATAGCATACAATTGAGTCGTATATAAATAATAGTCGTATAAAAGATTGTTATTAAAACGAACATATTTTCCTTTTGGTTATAAGAGCACATTAAAATTGTATTAAAATAATTTTACAATTACACGTTTATGGTGCGACATTCCAAGTGTCTCCATGTATAGACTTTATTGTTTTAGAATTTTAGACCCAGAATTTCAGCCAATTAATATTGTAACCACTATTTTTAATATTTTAAGCATCCTTTAATTTTATGCAGTTTATTTCAAATCCAACCCATGAGCAAGGCCATATTTTGGACTTGGTCTTATCTCTGGGCCTTCCTATTTGTAATGTTGATGTTTTAAATTATGGTCTGTCTGATCACATGCCTGTAATTTTTTATGTTATTATGCCATGCAAACCAGCTTTGGCACAGTCAGGTGTGTTTTGTTCTCGTCTTATTACGACATCCACGGCGGTAGAATTTTCTGAGATGTATAACTCTTCGTCATTTGTGAATGTGATTGAGTGTCCTTCTCCTTCTCTGGGCCCAGATGAGCTGTTGATATTGTTCAATTCTGTTTGTTCCGATATCTTAGATGTAGTGGCCCCATATAAGGTTAGGAAACCTAAACTTAATCCAACTCCATGGTTTAATAACTATACTTGTGCTTTGAGGCAGGAATGCAGAAAGGCTGAACGGAAATGGAGAAAGGATAAGCTGCAGGTTTCTCTTCAATTTATGAGGCAGTGTTTTCAGACTATCAGACCGCTGTGAGAACTGCAAGGCAAAATTATTTCTCGAAGGTCATTGCACAGAATTATAATGCCCCTGCAGCCCTATTTTCAACAATTAATAGACTTCTCAATCCGGCTGGATGTTCTACTTTGACCCCCTCTTTGAGGTATGTGAAATGTTTCAAACTTTTTTTGTGGAAAAAGTAGAAAATATTAGAATTAGTCTGCCTACATCCTCAGCTGAGTCTGTGTTGCCACCAGCGTGTGTAAGGAGTTTTGAGCTGTTTGATCAGGTGTCTCTGGCGCAAGTTATGGATGTTATTATGCATTTGAAGCCTACATCTGGTGGTTGTGATGTGGTTCCTTTACGCCTTCTGAAGGAGATGGTTGATGTTGTTGGGCCGAGTATTACCTCTATTGTCAACTGTAGTCTTCATAATGGAGTTGTTCCAACAGGCCTTAAACAGGCGGTTATTCAGCCACTTCTCAAAAAGCCTAATTTAGACCCTCTTGAACTGAATAATTATCGCCCATCTCAAAACTACCATGCCTAGCAAAGATTTTAGAGAAGGTGGTTTATTCCCAGTTAATGTCATTTTTAAGTAGGTTTGAGATTTTAGACAAATTTCAGTCTGGTTTTAGAGTAGGTCACAGCACTGAGTCAGCACTTTTAAGAGTCGTTAATGACCTCATAATCAGAGATGCAGGTAATGCGGCAGCTCTGATTCTATTAAGTGCAGCTTTTGACACAATAGACCACGTGATTCTTATAAAGCGTTTGTCCCATTTAGTTGGAATTGTGACGGTTTTAGAGTGGTTCAAGTCTTACTTGTCACATAGATCATCCTCTGTAAAGTTTGGTAATTTTGTTTCATCGACAGTGCCTGTAACTTGTGGTGTCCCCCAGGGTTCTGTTATTGGCCCTATTTTATTTTCATTGTATATGCTGCCCCTTGGCTCAATTTTTAAAAAATACGGCCCGTCGTACCATTTGTATGCGGATGATACACAGATCTATTTACCGATGAGAGTAGGAGAGAATAATGGTTCAAACTTACTACTTGCATGTTTAGAGGAGGTTAAGAGTTGGATGACTCAAAATCTGCTTCAGTTGAATCAGAGTAAAACTGAGATTATGTTTTTTGGCCCTGTTAAAGGATGTTTAGATAGGTCCACATATCTGGGTTCTTGGTCCGATTATTGCCATGACCAAATAAGGAACTTGGGTGTGGTGTTTGACCCAGAGCTGAAATTTGACAAGCAGGTTAATGCTGTAGTAAAGAGTTGTTTTTTTCAGATTAGGTCTATTGCTCGACTAAAGCCTATTCTGTCAAGAAAGGACTTAGAGAAGGTTATTAATGCCTTTGTTTTGTCTCGTCTGGACTATTGCAATGTGTTGTATGTGGAGTCCTGCCAGACCAATATTTCACGCTTGCAATTGGTTCAGAATGCAGCAGCTAGGCTGCTAGTGGGTGCTAAGAAAAGTCATCATATCTCTCCTATTTTAGCTTCTCTCAAATGGTTACCAGTGAACTACAGGATAAAATATAAAACTCTTTTATTTGTTTTTAAAGCAGTGCATGGGATGGCTCCTGCTTACGTGTCTGAGCTCATTGTTGTTCATCAAGCACCTAGGTCTCTAAGATCCAATAATAAGTTATTGCTTACTGTCCCTCGTACTCATTTTAAGTTAAAAGGGGATCGGGCCTTTGCTGTTGCAGGGCCGAAGCTCTGGAATAGTCTTCCTCAGATACTCAGAGAGGTTTCAACTTTGAATGTTTTTAAAGTTGAAGTCAAAAACTACCTCTTGTCCTTAGCCTTTGAGAGTGTGGGCTAGTTTTTGCTGTTTTAGTTGAATGTGTGTTGTTTAAATGTTGGATTTTAATGAGTGTTTCTTGATTGTACAGCACTTTGGTCTGCAGGTGCAGTTGTAAAGTGCTCTATAAATAAAGTGAAGAAGAAGAAGAAGCATAGGAATAATAATAAGAGTAGTTCAGCAAACTGTAAATTACTCAACGACATTCAAAAATGTCCCTGTTCTCATTTGAACATATTTTCTTAATTTAAATTATACTTTCCAATAGTCTATTCTATTCCATTCTGCTCTTCTTTAGCTTTCTGTTCAATTTGTCCAGAAAATATTTCCACTTATTTACGATATATCTTATTTAATGTCAAAAATCAACAGCTGTTTATTATATTTTGAGGGCCGTCTTTGAGCGCCATCCACGAACCTTTATTTTGCCCCAAGTATGATTGGAGAACACGGCTTCACTCTGCATTAGATGAGCCAATCAGCGAAGGCCTTGTTCACGCGCTCCATCAACAGTCATGGTGGGCATGAGCGTTCTGCGGACGGCGGCTGCTTTTACAGCCCGATTAAACCCGCTGAAACGAGCATGTCAGTCCTCAAATCTTCTCTCCAGGGCTGTTGTACGTTCAGAACAAGGTAAATAATATTTATTGTTACCAAGCACAACGATATGACCGTTGAGAAGGATTATTTTAGCAGTGACCTTGCTTTGCTTGCTTAGCATGTCAAGTGTAAACTGGCCTCTGCAACAATCCCCTCTGTAACCTTCCTATAGCTATCACATAAGTTACAGCTGTTGAGCTGTGTGTACGTAAATATACTGTTTTTACCTAGACATTTATATTCAAAATATATATTATTTAGTTTCCTGCCCGTTGCTTATAAGTGTCGATGTCCAAGCAGTTAATTTACCAAGTTAGTCAAACACAGTAATTTGGCCCTCATTGTGTATGTAATAGTTTTACTTCCACTTCAGACTTACCAGTTGGATTTGCAGCTGTAGCTGTGTGTTACCCTTGCATCAGATTAGTTTTGTATTATATTTGACTTCCTGTTGAATAAAAAGGGTGTTTTGCAGATAGCAATGTGTGTTGACTTGCTGACCTTCTTTTTGCTATCTTTTAAAAACCTTATTTTATCCTTGTTCTTTTACAGCTGTTGTCCGTCATGGGAGCCATGGGAAAAGGATGTTTATCATCAAGCCCACTGACTTCTATGACAGAAGATTTCTCCACCTGCTGGTAAAACTGGCTATAAATACTTTGCTTCAGTTGCATATTATTTACAATGCTTATGCTTATTCAAATATTATAATTATAAATGTTTTTTTTTTTATATTTCTCTCCTCTCTTGATTTGTTACACCAGAAATATTACGTTCTTCTCACTGGCATCCCTGTGGCAGCTCTTGTGACGTCTGTTAATATTTTCATAGGTAAATTTCTCATGTAACTGGCAGTATTTTTTCCTATAGCTTCTGTACCTGCCATAATAACTTGAATAATGTCAGTAACATCTGCAATTCCCTAAACAGGAGAATCTGAGTTAGCGGAGATACCTGAAGATTATGAACCAGAGCACTGGGAGTACTACAAGGTATTCTGAAATTAAACTGCATAAAAACATCAAATACTTTTTTTTTGTCGCCGCTGTCATAAATGCTTCTGGTCTTTCCTTTCATTGGTTGTCTTCATTATATCTTAGCATCCCATCACCCGTTGGATTGCTCGTACCTTTTATGACAGCCCAGTGAAGGACTATGAGAAAATGATGGCACTTATCCAAATGGAGGCCGAGAAGGCTGAGATGAGGTAAGCTGTCTTAATATGATTCAGCTAATTAGGATCAATGAGACGTAGGGCTGGGCGATATGGCCCAAAAAATGATCACGATATTTTTTACATATCAGTCGATATCGATAATTATCACGATAACTGTTAAATCTTTATTGCTTTCAAGTTTAAAGCCAGATTTTTGCTCAAAAGTGAAAGTTGTAGAAACCAGATCATTAATTTTTCTTTACACAATAAATATCTAAATAGAAAATAAAATCTTA
This sequence comes from Gymnocypris eckloni scoliostomus, assembly GCA_027564155.1. Classification (NCBI taxonomy): domain Eukaryota; kingdom Metazoa; phylum Chordata; class Actinopteri; order Cypriniformes; family Cyprinidae; genus Gymnocypris; species Gymnocypris eckloni. Next base: position 16,806,380 of record CM050419.1, read on the forward strand.
GTTTCTGCATGTTCTAATGAGTGATATTGTTTCAAATCAAGAAACAGGTTTGGGTTGCCTCATAATATGAATGATAATAATATCACTTTTTTGTCTCTTAGAAATGCTCATTTGATAGTAGCTTGAGTTAGGATGCAGAGAAATCAGTAACATCTGTAAAAAAATTGTAGCAACCTCAGTTTAAAATGGTAAAATTATTTATTCTGACCAAGGTTTTCTTATTTTTTTATTTTTTAAGCATTGGTCCCCCATAATCGCATAAATGTAAATCATGGTAAACAGTTAAAACCACACATATAGCACCTCGATAACATGGTAAAAATATAACCGTATTGTTTTTAGGTAGCCTATTTGTATAAAACAGTAGTCTAAAACCATTCAGTATAAATGCACACATGCTATAGCTGCCTTAACCACACATACTTACTATAATTATATACCATTATTCTTGTAATAAAATTCAATGTGAATATCCCAGATTTCTGCCACAATACCACAGTGCAGTGAGTGTTACTACAGTAAATCCATGGTAAATAATGGCGATGTGTAGATTGAGAAACACAGCCGCATTTAGAACAACTCAGCCTATTGCACCCAGTTCAAAACTGTGTGTGTGACGTATATGTGACCCTGGACCACAAAACCATGCTTAAGTGTCAAATTTTCACAATTGAGATGTATACATTATCTGAAAGCGGAGTAAATAACACTTCCATTGATGTATGGTTTGTTAGGATCGGACAATATTTGGCCGAGATGGAACTATTTGAAAATCTGGAATCTGAGGGTTCCAAAAAAATCTAAATATTGAGAAAATCGCCTTTAAAGTTGTTCAAATGAAGTTCTTAGCAATACATATTACTAATCAAAATTGACGTTTTGATATATTTACGGTGATACATTTACAAAACATCTTCATGGAACATGATCTTTACTTAATATCCTAATGATTTTTGTCATAAAAAAAACTATAATTTTTACCAATTCAATGTATTTTTGGCTATTGCTACAAATATATCCAAGCGAGTTTAGACTCGTTTTGTGGTCCAGGGTCATATATATATATATATATATACATGTAATGGTGTGTATATGGGTCGCGTCAATTTAAAAAATAAAACGATTGGGTCGCTCTTAAAAAGTTTGAAACCCACTGATCTAATGGACCTTAGCTAACATGACCTAACTATGAACGTTTGTGTTTACAGTACCTAACTAAAGATTAATACATACTGTAACAAATTTATTGGGCATTGTTAGTGAACTTTAATAAATGCATTAAGAAATGTTAAAGGGATAGTTCTCCCAAAAATGAAAATTCTGTCATCTTTTGCTCAGCATCAAATTTGTTCTAAGCCTGTATGAATACAATTTTGGTGCTGAACATGTTGAATAATATTGGTAACCAAAGTCTTGATGGTACCTATTGATTTCCATATTCTAAAAAAAAAAAAAAATAGGGAAACGGTTTGGTTAATTATTTTGTTTTCAGAATAAGAAATTCATACAGGTTTGGAACAACTTTAGGATGAGTAAAAGATAGAAATTTTTATTTTGGAACGGTCCCTTTAACAGGACCGTACTTGTTACCAAATATTTACATGTGTAATATAAGAATAGGTGGAACTTGTATGTGTCCTTAATTTCTTAGCTTTTTTTGCTGACAGGTATCAGTTTTGGCAGATCTCAAGGGCAAATCCTATGAGCGAGTGTCATGATTATGCCCAGCATTCACCACCTCTCCTTAAGCACATTACTGTTTCTGTTAATAAAAAGTTTGTTAACCTTAAAATAAAAGGTTACATTTAAAATAAATTTTTTATTAGTCTGAGTCAAAAAGGATGAGAACCACAGTTTCTTTTTTAATTACAGTACATAATTGATTTTCTTCTATTTTTCTTGTAGACAACTACAACTTGACGTCCGCCGACACATGAGAGAAAAAGGAGATGGACCCTGGTTCCAGTTTCAGACACTTGATAAGAATCTCATCGACCACAGCCCCAAGTCATCCCCTGATAACTAGGAGTGCTCATGCATACCAGCCCAAAATATTCAGCCATTATACAATGTATAATGTATTGTTATAAATTAAAAAAAGATCATGTTCTTTATCCTTTTTTTTGCCTCTGGCACCAATAAACTAATGATTATAAATAAGTTACTGCTCTTTTGTATTCTATTGAGTGTTGCTACAAGAATTTACCCAGAAATTAATTTCATAATTTACTGATTTCAGACTATTCATTGCACAAATGTATTGTATGGCTTCAGAAGATTTGGAATACAGCACATAGTGACTGCTTTAATGTTGCTTTTATGTTTATAGAAGCTTTAAAGCTCCTGTCCCCATTCTTTATATTTTCATGAAAAAGATCAAACAAATTGTTCATAATTTTTTATTGTGTTCCACAGAGGAAAGTCATTTAGGCATTCAAGTTAACAAATACCAAAGAAACAATTGCAATAAAAACCTAAATATAAAAAAAAATTCAGTTACACTAGAATCAGAAATTTCCAGTAATCATAAAGGTAAAGTGCTAAAGTACTACATATTTTACATTTAATAATTTAACAGACGCTTTTTATACAAAGAGATGTACAAATGAGGAGAATAATAGAAGCAATCAGACTATTGAGAGAGCAACAGTATACAAGTGTCATGACAAGTCTCAGTTAGTCTAGCACAGTACACGTAGCTAGGTTTTCTTTTTTATAGAATATAATAGAAATAGGTAAGTGTTAGTATTAGTTGGTCAGGTGCTGGTGGAAAAAGATGTGTCTTGGCTAAAAATGGCTAAAGACTCAGAGGTGTTAATGTAACTAATTACTGTACTTAAGTATCTTTTCGGATACTTTGTAGTTGTACTGAGTATCTAAGATCGTACAGTTTTTCTCAATTGCTTTGGCTCAATTTGTGATGTTTCTTTTTCCTGAAACAATAAGTTCAGATCTTTGAACAATTAGCTTCTTGTTCACATCGGATTGGAATTTCTTGTTGATTTAAGCAAATTGCAAATGCTTTGGCATATGTGTGCAAACATTAATTACAATTGTCTGCAGTTTGCACAATTGCATATGGCTTGTTGTTCAAAACTGATTAGATTAGGCTTAAACTGTCAAACTCTTCACAACTTCTCAATCATCTTTCATCGTGTAAGCCATCACATTAAAAAAGATCCATTCAATTATAAAAAAAATGGTGTACATGCATGTATATTCCATAAATATCTGACATTGACATTGTTTGTAATGTCTGCTAAATTGGCAAATTGCATCTAATTGCAATACAATTCAGTAATTTGCCATAGCCAAATTACTGACATGATAACTAGGTTTTGAAGCATGAATGAAATGTTTTGGGTGAGTAACTGAGTTTCACAGACATGCAATAAAGTTTTGAAGTTCCAGTAAACAGTTGTGACATTTGCACTCACAGTTTAGAGAATGTTAAGACTGTTTCAAAATATGTGCCAAAGCAATGGAGAAAAACTGTAACAACTTTACTCTCTACCTCACTACATTTCTGAATGAGTATCTGTATTCTTTACTCCACTACGTTTGAAACGAGTGATGCAAATTACACATTACTTTTTGCATGGTACCAAGCTTTTCTGCAGCAGTTTATTTATGCTACAAAAGAAGTGATATTGCCAACAACAGGGCACTGAAAGTACTATATCTTGTGTATTTTGCCCTTACTCACCCAAACTTGTCAACAAGGTTACTTTAAGTGAATGCAAGCTCCTTAGTAAGTATTTGTGAATCACATGTGTTTTATATATGAGATGAGGACATGACTGCAGCTGAAAATGAGGCCGAAACCAGCACATCCGGTGCAAGAAGACTTTGAATTTTTAATTTTACTTAACATTATTTTATTTATCCTTTATACTGCAGAGACCCTTTTGAATGTTATTGTATTTTTGTTTTATTTTTTGCAATTTTGAGGTGTTTTATTTTGGTTTTAGAAAATAAGTGTGCTTGCTCTCCTCACAAATCAGCTCTTTCTTGTTTTTGTTGTGTTTTCTGTGTCTTGTCATTTATGTCACTTCCTGTCTCCCATGGTGCTTGTAGTCAGTTTGTATCTTATCTTGTTCAGCTTGTTAGCCACCTGTATATATAAATATTTATATAGCCCTAGTGTTTCTTTAGTTCTTTGTGAGTTGTTGAATGTAATGGTTGTCTGTGGTTGGTGGCTTACTGTTTGTTCTAGTTTATCCATGAAATCCCTGCACATCCCTGCTTGTTTTCCCCAGCTTCTCTACCACATTACACTTTTTTACTGGGATGTCTCTTTGACTAGTGCATCTTTGAGCCTATATTTAGTATAAGTAAAATACTTAAGTACTGTTCAAATCAGATACTCTAAGACTTTTACTCAAGTTGTTTTGGAATTGGTGACTTGTAACTTATAGTGGAGTTATAATTGTCACTGTAAGGCATCTGTACTCTTACTCAAGTATGGTTTTCAGGGTACTCTTTACACCTCTGTCAGCTGTTCGAATTGAGATCAGGAGGTCATTCCACCAGCTGGGAACAGTTCAGGAAAAGGTCTGTGAGAGTGATTTGGTACCTATTTGGGATGGCACCACAAGGCGTCGTTCACTTGCAGAACGCAAGCTTCTGGAGGGCGCATAAGTTTGCACTAGCGAGTTTAGGTATATTGGTGCAGCGCCAGTTGTTGTCTTGTAGACACACATCAGTACCTTGAATTTGATACATCAGAAGACAAGGTCAATTAAAAGATAATTTCTGAATTATGTTAATAAAATAAAATTGTATAGTTCATAAATTTTTCTCCAAGCAAACAACCCAACTACTGTATTTCAGTCTATTGTCTTCAGCCTTATATATTATAGTAAAACATCAATTTCGATTTATTTTGTTATGACTAATATTTAAAAAATTACAATTTAGACCAGAATTATTATCGAAAAAGCAAAGCTATTTGGTGTAGGTTATATGATAAAGAGTTTAATTAGCAGTACATTTTGACACAAATTTAAAATTTATAACAACAGCAATAATAAATAAATGAACACTTTTTTAAAGTCTATATATAGTACCTTTCATTAAAAAACATTACAGCACGTACCAAGTACTTTACATGAACATTTAAAAATACCTAAATTAACATAACAGATTAAAGATGAAGCTCATTTTGTAATAAAAGAGGATAACATGAGTAGGCCTATACATAAAATACTTAACAATAAATGGAAATTAAAACCAAGTAATAATAAAAGACAACGTAATACATATTATATTTCATAAAATGCTTGTTAAAAGATTACAAATAATGTTAAGTTATTCAGACTGCCATTATAAACACATCAGACTCACTGAGCGTAGATCTGAAAACGCCACCACTTGGCGTCTGGCTGAATAATGTGAAATATTGCTTGTTTCTCGAAGGGGACACCCATTGCCCCCCCATCCCTCCACCCTCTATGTCCCAATGTTTTCGTCGTCACATCCCTCGGTCCACGAGGAATGTCGGTTCTGTATGGTTTAAAAATAGCCCCATCTCATCTTCTGCCTGACACGCTGCTTCAGCGAGGCTCATAGTGGAGCGAGCAGCAGGAATGTGAAGATGGCTACAGATCTGGGAGAGCTACTGGTCCCGTACATGCCCACCATTAGAGTACCGAGGACAGGAGACAGGGTTTTCAAGAGCGAATGCGCTTTTTCCTACGACTCTCCTGTGAGTATTATTAAGTCAAATACTTCATGCATGAACGTTAAACAACATCTGGCCTCCCCGGACACGTGAAAAGCTGCGTATAGCGCGTGAGAGATATCCTCGGCCAATATTCTCCAGCTCAACTTATGTGACAGCCTTCAGAAATAAATAAATAAATAAATAACACACGGGTGTTTACATCTTACAGTGGGACCAGGTTTCCCAACTTCAAATGGCTCTATACGAGCTACAGATGTATAATGGTAGCATAAATAACACTAAGTCGGAACGCTGGTTTGTATTACAGATCATTTCTGTCCTCTGTTTTAAAGATGTGTCAAAGCAATAATAATATTTCCCCCGTTCTTTTGCATTCGACATCCTCCCATCAACATCTAGAAGTATGATACGTGTTGAGATCAGACTGCATTGCTTGACATCAGTAGACAAACTACTGTTGTAACTTGATAAATATGAAAACTGTGATTTCATAAATGTATGCACACTAATAAGCAGTAAGCAGCCATGACATATAAAAATAATCCAGGTCAACGTGGGTTGTTATACATATTCAACTGTACAAGCTCTGACCACAAATAATGTATAATAACCATATACTGTATTTTGGAGAGCGGTGATGGGGAACTTTTATAGAAATGTGGGTAAAGTTCAGATCTACTCCCAGCGGTAAAAGTTTTATAGGTGACTCAGCTGTTTGGAGTTCGTCATGTCAGACTAAAAGACAGGTTATTTTTACACACTATCTGTTCAAGCTCGTGTGTCACCAGTAGCTAGTGACAGGTTTTTCAGTCTGGTGGGCTCTCAACACCCTAACTAACACACACTGGCCCTGTAACTGTGTTTTGATTCAGATTGAACTCCTTATTTGTTTATTCCTTACTGCTAAAAGAGTGAATTGTTTTGTATGAATTTAAAGGAACAAATGCCATTGAAAACAACGTTGATAACCTGCATTATGCCATTATAAATGATCTGAATAATCTTAATGACCAAAAGTATCATGATGCCATTTAATTGCAATATATGCCTGAAAACATTTCATTAGCTTGTGCAGGAAAAAAAGGGAACCATTACCAAAAGTAAAAGGGACATTTCTGAGCATTATGCAATTTTGTGTTTATTTATAAATGTTATGTCCAATAATAGTAGTTACCTATTTCTAATAATAGAGAGCAGATACTCTGCATTACAATTCATAAAAGCCCTAAAAAGCAATTTTTATTGAGTGTTTTCTCTTTTCATGTATAGGCTACAGTTTGTATGTTGATGATGTTCATGACTTCAAATGTTTATGACGTGTAATCATAGTAGTTTTGTTCACATTTATTTTGTAAATGTAACTTATTAGAAATATGAAATTGTACAGTATGGACAGTTGGTTTTCATTATTGATATTTAACATGAAGTATAAGATAACATGGCCACATTTGACTTAAATTATAAATAATGTTTCATATTTTTTTAGGAATCGGAAGGAGGTCTGTATGTGTGTATGAACTCATTCCTGGGTTTTGGAAGAGAACACGTGGAGAGACATTACCGTAAAACTGGGCAGAGTGTGTACATGCACTTAAAACGACACGTGAAAGAGGTAAGAAGAGTGACTAAACTTTTTTCAAGCTTTGTTTATTGTTGGATTCTTTGTAAACTTCACAGAAAAAGTAAATATATGTTTCATTGTACACTCTGAAGAAACCTGTACCTATTGAATGCGTTATGGAAACTAACCGAGCTTTATCCAACAATGTAATTTAGTGCAGCACTTGTTGAAGATGGGTTCCTGTCAGTAAATGTCTTGATGAAGAACTTTTATTGTGTTGTCTGGAGTTGACTTAATTTGCAATTGACACTTTTGATTTAATTTGTGTACAGACAGATCTAGTTCATCCAGTAACTTAACAAAAGCATTACCATAAAAATTTTTGCTAGTGAATAATATCATATAATTAAACTTTTCCAGAACAGAAGAGGCCAGTATCTTATTAGGTCAAGTTGAATTCGCAGATTGCACTGCACTGATTTTAATAGGAAATCTGTGGAATAGATTTAAATATGATACGTTGTGCTAAATAAGGCCAACAATACTAAACATGTATTGTAAAGCATTTTAATGTGTGGATTGTGCGAGGATGTGTTGATTGGGAATGACCGATGTAACGATTCTTCAGAAATCTGTGGAGCTTTCTTTGGACTTTTATCATTAGATTCAATGTGGATGTGCTTATTGGGCTACTACAGCGGTTCTCAATTCCAGTCCTTGCGCCCCCCCGCTCTGCATATTTCGTATGTTACTCTTATCACTTCAGATGTTTGTTCTATTCGAACGTAAGTGCCCTGCGAAGTGGACATCACAGGATATTCCGCCATGATTCCAGTTCGCTTAACGATATATTCCATTCAAAGTGCATTGAAGTGTGCAAGACGTGAATTAAAATTGTATATATTTACAGCGGTATATGATGTCACACTCGTCCGTGCGTGAAGACGTTGCGCAGCGCAAATCCATGAATGAATGTTCCGAAATAAAGTAAACTTCAGCGGATTTCCCCTGCTCAGGGAGTAGGGAGCAATGGACCCTGTGTAGGGAGCATGTCAATCGGCACACAGTTCATGCATGGAGCGCACTTCTAACAAGCTGATTGTCTGAATCAGGTGTGTTAACAAAGAGGGGGGAACTGAGAACCTCTGGGCTACTGGGACTATGTATGTAGCAGCTAATCATTATTTGGTAATTGATTAGTCTAACAGTTATATTTATGATGCATTTGATGAAAAAGATAAATAAAATAAAATATATGAATGATTTTAAGCCATTATTTACAAAAGTGTTCTTTCACATCAACATTATCCTCCAAACAATGTCAAATTTGAAGGGAATGAAAACAAATATAGTGACTTTGTATGCATTAAATTGATCGGATTGCTTACTATTTGAAAGTAGAAGTTAAAATCACTAAATTAAAAATGATAAAGAAAAACAAAAGCAAAAGCAAAGACCTGGTATGAGGTAAGAGGAACACACGTTCACTCATCTGAACATAATCATATTCAGCATTTCATTACAATGGTCCCTTACTGCTCTCATAAAAAATACAATTACTTGTGTTACATGTAGAATTTCATTTGGAATTAGTTTTCTTATCATAGAGAACAGACACAATTAATCACTAATCCAATTAGTTGTCAGTTATTATCATTATTGATTTTATAAATGAGTTGTTGCAGTCAAGAGTATATGTAGCTTGTTGAGGTCACATCTGTTTTATTTGTCTTCATTTAGTCTTTATTTTATTATAGCTTCCAAAAATGTGGAAACATTCAATTTAGCAGACATTGATGACTGTTGGATTTAGAAAGCAGCTAAGCGTATTGAGATGATTACTTTAGAGGTCCCGAGAGATATATTTTTCAATCTTAATTGTGAGTTCAGTTTCTTGCTGATGGCTTTTGCCTGCTTCTTCTTCAAGTTTTAGAGGTCTGTTAGTATACTCAATATACCTAAATGTACACAATTCATGAACACTGCATAGCAGGAGGTCTGTTTGGATTTAGAACATTTACGCCCATGCCCAGAACTATGTTTTTTTTTGGAGGCATCTTTGAATGTTATGGTTTTAATCATGTGATGTGGCACAGAAACAGGCTGTTCAGAGGGTGGTTTTGACATTTTGGCTTATAAATGATGAGCCCAGCATGGGTTTACTGCGCTAACCCTCTTGGGAAATGTCAGCAAGAAAAAGCACAATAAAAGAACATCTGGATATTTACAATAATTACAGTAAATGTGTTTTCTGAGCTTTTTCACAAACTGAGCGACATGTCAGAATTATTTTCTGTGATAACAAGACAGCATATAACTAGACAGCATGGTAGATTAACAAAGACAAGCATGGTACTCAGAGAAGAAAACAGCATTTTGTATTGTTTTTCACTATAATTCAATATCATAGATTTTAAATCTTCAGATTTTAAGATATTGTCTGGTTTTTGAATGTTACCATGGCAGTCTTTTCTCATAGCAGTTCTATTGAATCTCAGCCTGCTCTTCTGTATATATATACACTGACCTAATGATGACTGATTTGTTGGTCGTTTAAAATAGGAACCTAATCATGTAATGGTTTCTTGTTATTTCCTAGTGAATGTGGATGTGCTGGTTAAATGCTCCTATTTTCATGTCTGGATCTGTCCAGAAACAGTCGGCCCATGTTCCTGTAGCTTTTGTGTTTGCTTTTTATACTTTGGATTACATGAGAAGCCTGTCAGCATTACCCATTCAGTCGTTACTCTACAATCTCTTTACTCTACAATCAATTGATTTTACCATTATGTGCTTTGTACAGAACAATCATTCCCAACTGTCAAGTTATCATATGCACATAAATTGGATTTTATCCAGATTTGCAACATGATTCAGTAATATTTGTTGTTCAGTATAGCCACACATGGCATTAATACCTATGTTGTTTCCTTTTATGATTTCCTTTTATTACATTTTCAAAACACCAGAACTAAAATACACCACAACAAACATACAAACAAGGAAAATATACTGTCAGCACTGCTTATAAATATGGGAAATATCCATATCACATAGTAATACCATATGTGACCCTGGACAACAAATCCAGTCTTAAGTTACATGGGTATATTTGTAGCAAAAGCCAACAATACACTGCATGGGTCAAAATTATTGATTTTTCTTTTATGCCCTAAATCATTAGGATAGTAAGTAAAGATCATGCTCCATGAAGATATTTAGTAAATTTCCTACTGTAAATATATCAAAACATACTTTTTGTTTCGCAATATGTATTGCTAAGAACTTAATTTGGTCAACTTTAAAGGCGATATTCTCAATATTTAGATTTTTTTGCACCCTCAGATTCCAGATTTCCAAGTACATCAGTGGAAAGCTTATTTATTCAGCTTTCAGATGATGTATAAATATAAATGTAAAATAAATTACCCTTTTGTATGGTTTTGTGGTCCAAGGTCACATATACAAATAATTGCATACAAAGCACTTTACAGTTTTATGACCCATGTTGTTTCCTGATGTTAATTACAGAAAGCCACAGGTGCTGCCGGGGGTGCCATACCAAGAAGAAGAAACGGAAAAGTATTTTTAGGTAAGTCTGTTTTAAAGTTAAAAAGAAGATAAATCTTAGACTAAAACTTCTACCCCCAAACCCTTTTTAATAAGCCATGTTTAGCAGTCTCAGTCATTACTGGCTGGGGCTAAATTAAGCTAATTTATTTGTATATGCAGTTAGTAACCGTTCTAAATCTAAAGTGCCACATGCTTGCCCTGGCCTAATCTTTTGCTATGGAGGGTTGGTTTAGTGGCTGACTATGCCTGTCAGCTGCTGTGCCCTATCAACCCTCCACTTCTGCCATTGGAGGTGTGACGTAGCAGGTGGAGGACCGACGGACGTTTATTCTCAGGCATCCAATCAATATAAACGCCTCCTTCTCTAGTTGAATGCCAGCCATTTTGTAAACCCAATGCACAATGCTTTCCCAAATATGTCATTTAGACAACTCAGACTGCTCTATTAAGGATAATATGTCTGCTTGGAGCACAAACATATGTGATCATGTTTCCTTTAGTCTGTTAATTTCCGTAGCCATGTAGTCATGTAGATTCTTTTTTTAAATGTCGCATACTCAAACTAATTCAATTTATGTTTTATTCTTCTATAATGATCAAATGCGCAGTTTTTATAACATAATTTTGATTGAGAGACTAAACTTTTCATTGCAGGACTAATTAAGTGTAAAAAAGTCATTTTAAAAGGTTTTTACAAACCTGAAAAAGGCTAAACGTGACTCTCTGCTACTAAAATATGCACTTTTTATTAGACATTGATTTACATTCTAGTCTCAGATTTGAATGTGTGTGTGGTTCAAACAAGGGAGCTCAAGAAAATGTTTCATCAAAACATACTAAAAGATAAACATGGATAGAAATCTATTTTTGATTGTGTGCATTTTGTGCAATTTCATCATGTGTTTATACATTTTTTGGGGGACATTTTAAGCACTTGTTTTGAGTGCAGTCATCCCATCAGCTCTCGATTAAAAATATTTCTCTCTGCTTCCTTTCCTGAAGATTTAGAGCTTAACCGTGATTTTAACGGAGATGATTATGAGTGTGAAGATGAAGCCAAGCTTGTCATATTTCCAGACCACTTTGAGATCCCTTTACCAAATATTGAGGAGTTGCCCGCACTGGTTAGTGAGAGTGTGTGCCCTGCATGCCAAAGGCCTGATCTGCCTTTCAGTTTCAGTGCTTGCTTGTCCAACATCACGTCATTACATTTGATTCTGTCTGCAGATGACCTTATTCTTTATAAACTCCTGTTCATGCTTCTCATTGTGTGCAGTGATGTCATGTGTTGTAGCAGTTATATGCGTTATAGTTTTGTACTCCTATTTCATTTTTTTACGTTTTTTTTTAATTAGTTCTGAATTATTATAATGCTTTAAAGCACAATTATTAGTCATTGCTGCCTGAATACACAGCATGTCTTATGTTTTTATTAAAGTTATTTTTGAAAATAATTTGAGTTTTTTTGGGGTAAACAAAGATACCAAGAGAGCAAGTATAATGCTGAGAATAATACTGATACATTTTGACATATCATTTCTTAATGATGGCCAAAAAAGATCAAATCAAAATTAAAAATTGAACACTTCTTTTACACAGGATTTACTCAAAATTCACTACAAAATACAAGTATTTTCCCCAGTGCTGTTTATGAATTTCTCAAAATTCATACACTACCATTCAAACGTTTGGAGTCAGTAGCAGATTTTTTAAAATTGAAAGCAAATTATGCATTCAGCTGATCAGAAGTAACAGTAAAGACGTTTAGATTGTTTATAAAGGAAAATTCTATTTCAAATAAACGCTGTTCTTTTAAAAATGTTGTTGATAAAGAACGTCTCAGGTTACGTATGTAACCATGGTTCCCAGTGGGGAACGAGACACCGCGTCCCTAGGGGTCGCCACGGGAACGCCCTCAGCGTGACTCGGTCTGAAGATACATATGAAAAACACCACCTGTTGGCCGGCGACAGCCCATGACGTCACTACCGGCGTACCACAATATAAGTGCCGCCGGAGGATACATCATCAGCTTCTTCGCCTGAAGCTTTGCGTCGAAGCATGGCTCAAAGCCCAGGGGCGCAGTGTCTCGTTCCCCACTCGGGGAACCATGGTTATCGTAACCTGGGGCGTTCCCCTTCATGGGAACTCGAACTGCGTCCCCTAGGGGTCGCTACGAGAACGTTATACCCACTTCACCATGCTGAGGGAATGCAAGCCAATTTCGCAAAAGCGAGCACTAAGCCAACTATACCCGGCTTGAAGTTTCCCCGGGACTGATGGCTGTCAGTGATATTATCCCCTTGACCAAAGGCCGAGCTGCGTACCCTAGTACTTACCTGTTAGGCGCCGGGATTACCGGGCCTAGGGTGAAACTCAAGGTCTTGGAATCAGAAAAGATTCCTTCAAGGGGATATGGCCAGGCACCTGGCTCACTAGGTCCTGGCCGATCACTCAGGGTTACCACCTGCTCTCCCAAGCTTACTGGGGAACTGTCTCAACAGACCTCTTGGTAGTGTACACCCCTTTCCCTTTTTTTTGGACCCAACATATATGGGACAGGGAGGCGGGGCCCAAGGCACAAACCGGGGCTTTAACCAGCTCAAAAAGGGCACGAAGCAGTCTTGGCGTAACCCTACCCTTACGGGATTTTTAGAAAGAGCATAGAATCTTTAATGTGCGGACTTACCACTAAGTGGATTTTAGAAAAGTGCCCAAAGTCTTGCGTGTGCACTTATTAGAAACGTTCTATGCCTTGGAGAACTACTCATTCCTCGGAGTGAGAGGGAACTCAGCTCAGAAGGGAGGCACGCTCATAGATGACCCTCTGGTTGAGGGAGCAATGCTGGCTCGACCAACAGGCGGCGACCTATCACAGAGCTCTGGGGGCGGGCTTCGGACGCTCAGGCGGGGCGGCATGCTCATAGGTGACCCTCTGGTTGAGCAGTGCTAGCTCTACCGGCGAGCTCTGGAGGCGGAGAACTCATTCCTCGGAATGAGAGGAACTCAGCTACCAATGAGGAGCTCTAGGCGGAGAACTCACTCCTCAGAGTGAGACCTATAACGAGCTCTGGAGAGTGGAGAACTCATTCCTCAGAATGAGAAGGCACTCCGCCGCTCAGAAGGGCGGCAAGCCCCATCATGAGCTCTGGAGGCGGGGAACTCATTCCTCAGAATGAGAGGAAACTCCCGCTCAGCAGGGGCGGCATGCTCATAGATAACCCTCTATAGTGAGGGGAGCAATGCTAGCTCGACCAGCAGGGAGGCGACTTATCATAGAGCTCTGAGGAGGCGGAGAACTCATTCCTCAGAATGAGAAGACACTCCGCCACTCAGAGGGCGTCGAGCCCAACCATGAGCTCTGGAGGCGGGGAACTCATTCCTCAGAATGAGAGGGAACTCCGCCGCTCAGAAGGGGCGGCATGCTCATAGGTGGCCCTCTGGGTGAGGGGAGCAATGCTGGCTCTACCAACAGCGAGCTCTGGGAGGCGAAACACTCATTCCTCGGAATGAGTGGACATTCAGACGCTCGAAGGGAGCGGCATACTCATAGGTAACCCTCTAATGAGGGAGTAATGCTGGCTCTACCTATAACGAGCTCTGGAGGCGGAGAACTCATTCCTCAGAATGAGAAGGAACTCAGACGCTCAGCAGGGAGCGGCATGCTCATAGATAACCCTCTATAGTGAGGGGAGCAATGCTAGCTCGACCCGCAAGGAGAGCGACCTATCACAGAGCTCTGAGGCGGAGAACTCATTCCTCAGAATGAGTGGGAACTCAGACGCTCCGCAGGGAGGCATGCTCAAAGGTGACCCTCTAATGAGGGGAGCAATGCTAGCTCTACCTATAACGAGCTCTGGAGAGTGGAGAACTCATTCCTCAGAATGAAAAGACACTCAGCCGCTCAGAAGGGAGCGGCATACTCATAGGTAACCCTCTTATCGTGAGGGGAGTAATGCTGGCTCTACCCTTGCAGTGGTGACCAGAATGACTGAAGATCCAGGAGGATCCGCAGAAACCTCCGAGGGGACTCACGTCCAGACCATCAGTAAGGCAGTTCGAGAATACAGAACCTGCCTTTAGTCATCATAGGTCCACCTGACTGCAGTTCTTAGTTGGGAACTCATTCCTCAGAATGAGAGCCTATAATGCTACCTATATCGAGCTCTGGAGAGCGGAGAACTCATTCCTCAGAATGAGAAGGAACTCAGGCAGCTCAGCAGGGAGGCATGCTCATAGATAACCCTCTATAGTGAGGGGAGCAATGCTAGCTCGACCAGCACGGAGGCGACCTATCACAGAGCTCTGAGGCGGAGAACTCATTCCTCAGAATGAGAGGGAACTCTGCGCTCACAAGGGAGGCGCCTCTAGGCGCTCTTGGCAGGAAACTTCCACCTAACCTCGGTCGGTGGAGTTTCACGGTGGTTACAGGGAATTAGAGAGGAATGAGAGGGCTTGCCTCTCTCTGACCCGCCTCTGTCTCACCCTAGCCGCAGGAGGGGAGGGGCATGAGTCGCGAGACTAGCCTTCTAAGCCCATCTCTGATCCTCAGACCGAGATGGGTTAGGACCCTGGTTGTTCGGGCTCAGACCTGGACCTTATCCAGGACTTTTAGCAGGTCAGTCTGGTACGCCGTGTGCAACGGCGACGGTCTGACCTGCTGCTGCATATGCCCTGCCATTTAA
This sequence comes from Gymnocypris eckloni scoliostomus, assembly GCA_027564155.1. Lineage (NCBI taxonomy): Eukaryota > Metazoa > Chordata > Actinopteri > Cypriniformes > Cyprinidae > Gymnocypris > Gymnocypris eckloni. Next base: position 16,821,885 of record CM050419.1, read on the forward strand.
GCGAGATTCAGGGGCTTAGATGGCCAGGAGGGAGCCTTGAGAGAGGATGTCTCGCCATAGAGAGATAAGCTGGTTATCATCTCTTGCACAGGGGGCATCCCCTCATAGCCATTTTCACGCATCCCCTCAGTGTCAGCATAACTAGTATGCTGAAACCTATGAATATGAGAAAAACTAGCTTTTCCCACTCCTTCTCAACCTCCACATCGAGATTTATGAAGAAAGGAAGGCTCACTCGAGCTGGGGGTTATTTAAATTTATTTTTATAATCCATAACCTCCAAAAACTCGTTCATATGCAGCGGAGCACTAGCTGCTGCATCTAATGATGTCAGAAAGATCGCATCATCACAATCCAGCAGCTCACTCGTTCTCGGCCGACGCGAGGGGCGGTCCCTTTCCAGCTTATCGGCCACATCCAACTCGAACCCCACGATTTCATTCGCCTCCGTGCCTCGGCAACGGTGGGTCTTGAATCGCGGGAAGCAGGCGGCTGCCCTCTTTCCTCGAAAAGAGGGACAGGCGAGCTGAGCTTCCTCATAGAGAGCCGCTCACAATGCACGCAAACCGCCCCTCAAGGACATCGCGTCGTGCTCCATGCCCAAACAAAGACGCAACAGTCGTGTGTGTCATCGGGTGTCAAATAACGAGGACACGGATCACACACTTCCTAAACGCCTTGCTAGTGCTCGCCATAGTAGAGTTAGAAAACTGTACTCTTACCAGATTCACTCTGCACGCTTCAAACAAACCAGTCAGTGAAGACGAAAAAGCAGATGATGTATCCTCCCGGCGGCACTTATATTGTGGTACGCCGGTAGTGACGTCATGGGCTGTCGCCGGCCAACAGGTGGTGTTTTTTCATATGTATCTTCAGACCGAGTCACGCTGAGGGCGTTCCCCGTAGCGACCCCTAGGGGACGCAGTTCGAGTTCCCATGAAGGGGAATCACAATTTCCCCAAAACTTTAAGCAGCACAACATTGATAATAATAAAAAAGTTTCTTGTGCAGCAAATCAGTGTATTAGTCTAATCATGTGACAGTAAAGACTATAAAAATGAAAATTCAGCTTTGCCATCCAGAAATAAATTATATTTTAATATGTTTTTAAATAAAAAATGGTTAGTGTAAATTGTAATAATATTTCACAATATTACTGTTTTTACTCTTTTTAAACAAAACAAGAATCAGCCTTGGTGAGCATAAGTTATTTTATCAAAGTTATTTTATTATAACTTTGATCAAAAACACTGAAATGTTTTACCTACCTGTGCAAAAAAACAGATACAGTATCTCAAATATTTGAGTAATTACCTGTCGATATATTGTTCTTTCAGTACACATGATGCAAAAATATTAATTTGTTACAGTTTATGTTGTACATCGGTTATTCATACAACATATATAGCACACAACCAAACACACATTTTTGTATTAGTCAACAACTGCATGGTGTGCTTACTTACTGCTGCACTTACATTTATTACCTAGAAAATAGCTGTGTTATCTAACCTATTTGCCCAGGAGTTTCAAGGCTTTCAAATCTAATTATTCATAATCTGCACCACTTTCCAGCTTGCTGTGGTTTTTTAAGCACTCATTAGGAGCAAAATCACACTAAGCAATGTAACAGCTGTAATATAATGTTCACATGTTCCTTTAACTTTTAGGTGACAATAGCTTGTGACGCCATCCTCAATGCTCCATCTCCATATAAAAAGCAGGAATCTGATTCATGGGAAGAGGAGATCCAAGTATCTAAACATGCCAGAAGTCTCAGACAGCAGGAGAATGAGGTTCGAATTCCTCCCAGGTTGGTCACATGGCAGCCCAGAGTCATATGGACAAGCAGTCTGGTAACTGCTGATGCTTGCTTCAGGTCACCCTTGAATCTGATATGTCTGCTTTCTCTGCCAAGTGGAATAATATCAAAACAAGCTATTGATGTTTGATGAAGGGCTTGAATAGGTTTAGGATAACTTATTAATACACTCTGTAAAATGTCTTGACATCTATGAGGCAATGCAACCGTTTAACCGTTCTTAAAAACTGCTTAGAGGAACATGGATTTTTTTTAGGAACACACACAATTGATATTTTTCACGTGACGTCACACCCTTTTATAGGAACGCCCACCTGGCGGGCAAAATTAAGCTTTGCTCCACTGACCGCCAGCTATTTTTTACGCAGATTGCATCAAGTAATAATGTAGTAAAACACAAAAATCTAAAAGCGAGATTCAGTGGACATCTTATTGATTATGTATATTTTGTACAGGCAAGAGGATGAAGCCAGAATATAAACACAATGTGCAAAGTTTCACTTTAAATGGCTTCCCATAGAAAACCATTAGAAGAAAACACTGAACCGTTAGCGGACTGCGTTCATGTTCCCAGCCTCATCTGCTTGCCTGTGTAAACTATGCATCATTAACATGGTGATTACTGAATTTGATCTTTTAATATTACTGTTTTAAATATATTGAGGCACTTTAAGTGATTTTACAACGCTTTATCGCACTGTTTATGATTGAAATATTGCCGCGGCCCGCAGGTGCTTAATATGGATTGCAAATGGCCAAAACTTGCATTTTGTTCAGAAATACCTTTCTTTTGAGAGGTGATCTAAATATTTGCGGCTGGGATAAAGATGAAAAATTGACACGCTTTATCAGTTTTGTTTTTGTATTATTGATATACTATTATTTCATTTTGAATAAGCTTTTATATTTTCAGTTTCCTTTTAATTTAAATTTGAGTGTTTTTATTTGTATAGTTTTTTTCCCTATTTTAGCTTTTAAATATTTTTTTTTATTATAGTTTTAGTAATTTTAGTGCTTCAACTTAATCTTATTTATTTCTAATTTTAATTAAATTAAGTAAGTTTTTTATCCAACATTTATATATTTTTTAATATTTCTGCTTCACTTTTAATTACTGAAAACAATTATTTTAAATTAACAATAACATCACTGAAGGTGTTGAACACTTTTCTTTAGCCATGTGGCAGATAATCTCAAAATGGCCATATATGGGCCAACTGATTGGTCTAGCTAGCTGATATATTGACATGTTGGAAATTGGTCTACATGATAAGATTATAGCATACAGTCAGTGTATTATAGAGTAACATAGCCTCCTCACTTTGAAGACACCTGCATTACCTGAACTCAAATATGAGGAGTTCCTCTCCTGCCTGTTTGTGTCTTCAATATGGTTTATGTCCTATTAGCGGCTGGAAGTGTGCCAAGTGTGAAATGAGAGAGAACCTGTGGCTAAACCTGACAGATGGCTCTGTCCTCTGTGGGAAGTGGTTCTTTGATGGGAGTGGAGGGAAAGGACATGCCCTTGAGCACTACAAAGAAACCAAATTCCCCCTGGCAGTTAAACTCAACACAATCACCCCAGACGGAGCAGGTAAGTGTCTCTCAATGACAGGTTTTCACGTGTCACAGACTGTCAGGGAATATGTTGGCACACATGTATAACACACACAGAACATTTCAAGCTCAAGCATAATTTTTTGACAAAAAACAGATTATAAAATGTCTCTCTTTTGCAGATGTTTATTCTTTCGATGAAGAAGAAGCAGTGCTTGATCCTCACATATCAGAACATTTGTTACACTTTGGAATAGATATGCTGCAAATGCAAAGGGTATGTTTTTCTGTTCCCTCCCCACTTTATTTATACATTTCTCCACATATTACAAAGTTTTCCAGATTTTCAAAATAAAACTATATCTATGTAGATTATACAATGTAATAATAATAATAATACATTTCTTAATAAATATCTTTGATAGTGCTGTCAAGCTATTAATCGCATCCAAAATATTTTTTTCTGCTTACATAATATGTGTGTAAACTGTGTATATTTATTATTTATATATAAATACACACACATGCATGGATGTATTTCAGAAAAACTGGTAATTTTATATATTAAATATATTTATTTATAATATAAATTATATGAATATAAATATAAACATGTAAATACATGTAAATATTTTCAAAATATATACTGTATGAGTTTTTTTAATATATACATAATAAATATACACAGCACACATACATATAGTATGTCCTGCGTTTGACAGGACTAGTTACAGATAATATTTTTATAATTTTGTTTGGTTCTACTTTAGTACAGGGACCAATTCTTACTATTAACTAGTTGCTTATTAGCATAACTATTATTAACATATTGGCTGTTTATTAGTATTTATAAAGCACATTTTCTGCATGACTGTATTCTACATCCCTAATCCTACCCAATACCTAAACTTAACAACTACCTTACTAACTATTAATGAGCAGCAAATTAGGAGTTTATTGAGGCAAAAGTTTTAGTTAATGTCGAGAACTGTTCAAATAAAGTGTGACCTTTTATTTTTTATTTTTTTTACTGTATAAATGGGTCTAGCTTCCTAAGTATTTGGGGGTCCGGCCATCAAAAAGTTAGAAAATCCCTATTTTAACAACTAGTAAACGATTTAAGCAAAAACAAGCAACGCTCCCTTCTGCTAATCTTCTCAAATGTCTATGTCTATCCCTCACAGACAGAGAATGGCCATCATACAGACAACCACGTCCAGCGGCGTGTGAGTGACTGGGAAGTGATTCAGGAGGCGGGTCTAAAACTAAAGCCTGTCTATGGCTCAGGATATACGGGCATCAAAAACCTGGACAACAGCTGCTACCTGAGTACCACTATGCAAGTGCTTTTCAGTATTCCAGAGTTCCAGAGAGCGTAAGTAGCTTAAAGCCCTTAATGGTCCAACACATTCTCCTACCATTGTCTTTGAGTCTGTGCACAAAGTAAAAAGCTGGTTTTGAACGCTTGTCACACTGTAGAAGTGACATTTCTGACCATCCAAGATGAGTTTGTTTCTTCATCGCAACAGATTTGGAGAAATTTAGCATTACATTTTTTGCTCACCAATAGATAATTTGCAGTGAATGGGTGCCGTCAGAATGAGCTCAAACGGCTATAATGTAATAATCCACAAGTTATCCACATGATTATAGTCCATCAGTTAACATCTTGTGAAGTGAAAGGCTGCATGTTTGTAATAAACATTAACTTTGACTTCAAACCATTGCTTTCAGCTAAAACATGAGTCCTCCATAATATTAGATACTATAAAATGACTGTGAAAAAGTAATCTTGTCTAAATCTGGTGAGAAATATGCACATATAAAGCACCATTTACAAGCAAAAGCAGTCCGAAACAGTTCTAAACAAATATGTCAGTGGATTTTGATGTGAAAGGACAAAAGCAGATCGACTTTGTTTGAAGGAAGAGATATTATGGATTATGGACTCATATTTTGGCCAAAAGGTTTAAAGATTAAACGTCTTAATGTTAGATTTATTTTTACAAACATGCAGCTTTTCACTTCACAAGCTGTAAACTGAATAACTGGAGTTGTATTTTTATCAGCTGGTTGGACTCTCTTTCTGATGGCACCCATTCACTGCAGTGATACATTTGTGAGCAAATGATGTAATGCTAAATTTCTCCAAACCTGTTCCAACACAGAGACAAACTATTCAACATCTTATATGTCCTGAGAATTTTGGGAGAACTGATCCTTTAATCTGTGCCTTCTACCAGTTTGATTGATTTTATTTCAGTGCCAGATTTAAAGCATCTAGCCAGGGTCTTTACTTACTGAAGCCAATGTGCAGGTGTGACAGTAAGCAATGATTGCTTTTCTTTCCAATATTTATTCTGCAGTTATGTTGGGAACCTACAGAGAATATTTGACTACTCACCCCTTGATCCAACTCAGGATTTCAGCACACAAATGTAGGTGTTTTTGTCATGGAATGATAATATAATATTACATTTATCTTCTTTTATTTCTGAAATTCAAGTTACATCTAATTCTTGTTTAATATATTAGCAATGCAGTATTATACCAGTTGCATGAGTTTTACAGGTACATTGATTGATAATTAATTTATAGTTTAATATGGCAGCACTTAGGTATTTTTCCTAAATTGTGTTTTTTCATTTGTTTCCTTACTCTTTAAGGGCGAAACTCGGTCATGGACTTCTCTCAGGCCAGTACTCAAAACCTCCAATGAAATCAGAACTTATTGAACAGGTGATGAAAGAAGAATACAAGGTATTTGACTTGGTCTGTCTTGTTGATATTTGGCTCAATTAGGTCCACATAACGCTGTTTACACTTACAAGATGCTTGTCAGACCAATACCCATGGTGCCAAGTTACTTTTTTGTGATTTATTTGAGACGGCCTTATGGTACATTCATATTAACAATGTTTTGCAATAACTGGAGGTCAGTCATTCTTTGGCAAATTTAGGCGACAACAACAAAAAAGATCACACAACAAAGTTGAGCAGTTTAATTTTATGCAAATGCGCAGGAACACAGGGATTGCAGACATGAATGTACCTTTGGACTGATTATTTGTTTGAGAGGAGCCACAATATCAGATATGAACTGATCTATTGTATTCTAAAAGTTATAATATCCTTAAGCTAAATTAATGTTTTAGTTGTCCTGCATTGGTTTTTTGTTTTGTGTGTGTGTGTGTGTATTATAATAAAATATTAAAATATAGTCATTTGGAGGTCCGCAGAATTTCTACAGAATTGTTAATATGCTTCCAAAATAATATATCATAAATCGTTTCTTGCTCGAGGAATGCATGGGCTTAATTTTATGCATTTTTTATGAAACAAAAAATGCTGCTTGCCATTTTCCTTAAGTTCAGGTTTGTGGCCTTTTAAGAGTGTTTAAGAATGTCAACTGCAATTCAACTTTCTCTTTTCTGATGGCATATTAAAATGCATTTGGTGACCCTGAGCCTAGATGTATCATGTTGTTTTCTTCTGTAGCAGCTGCAAAGAGGGATTTCACCTAAGATGTTCAAAGCGCTGGTCAGTAAAGAACACCCAGAGTTCTCCTCAAACCGGCAACAAGATGCTCACGAATTCTTGCTGCACTTAATTAACCAGGTGGAGGTACGAATGTGTTTCTCATGTGCTGCTTTTTTGGAAAACACAATATTTCCTTTCATGTCTGAAAGAAATTGTTCACACACAAATGGAAATCCTAAATTACTTTCATTTTACGTAAAAAGATCAGCTTGGCATTAGACATTTTTCTAGATGAATCCTTTTGTCCGAATGGGGTTTGATACAGAGTGAGTAAATTCTGAGTTTTTTTTTGGTAAACTATCCCATTTGCAATGTTCCTTTATTAAAAAATGATTTCAGAGAATCTAGGGTTTCTAGGGTTTGGCTGGAATTTCCCCAGACGTGTTTGTAGACTTTGAGTTTTGTCAGCAGGCTCTGGTTTCAGGAGACACATTCGACTGCTCTCTCTACCCCTCTGCTGGAAGACACACACTTCAAGTGACTTTCTCAACTGAGTTAAAATTAGATACCCCTATCGCTTACACAGGGTAGATAATGCTTCCTGTTACCCTCCCCACTTGGTCCATTTCCAGAATGAAAGCCATTGCCTTCCCTGACACTTTTCCATGACTTAAAAACAAACAACAGATAGGAGCCGCACTGTTAGACATTTACATTGAAATACACTATGTCAACAAGAAATAGAATTCACAGCCTATTTTACTTTTCTTCTACAATGTTGCATACTTTTGAATAGACTGGATCGTGAAAAATGGCTTCTATTTGACAGGTGGCTGGAGGGAGGGTTTGGAAAATATGAGTGCTTGGTGACATCAGCTGAAAAGGAAAATCAATTCAGAGGGTTAGCAGGTTATTAAGGAGCATTCACACTGATAGTAACTTGTTTTTTTAATTAGAATTGCCAGTTCCTTGTGATCATTGGTGATGTGACGAAGTCGAGCAGAATTCAATTTTATGTAAATAATATCCAAAAGTTTTTAAAAGAAGTCTCTTTATATATCGTCTCTTTTTATATTGTTAAATGTTACTAAAATGTAAAATAACTGTTTTCTTATATTTTAAAATGTAATTCATTATTGTGTTGCAAAGCTGAATTTTCAGCAGTCTTCAGTGTCACGTGATCCTTCAGAAATCATTCTAAAATGCTGATTTGGATCTCAAGAAACATTTCTTATTATTATCAATGTTAAAAACAGTTGAGCTGCTTGATATTTTTGTGGAAACAATTTAAAGATTATGTGATAAATATAGAAAGTAAAAAAAAAACTTTTATTTGAAATGCATATATTCCATTATAATTGTCTTTACTGCAACTTTTGATCATTTTAATGAATCCCTGCAAAATAGCATTAGTTTCTTAAAAAATCTAACTGGCACTGAATGTTTGAATGATAGAGTAAGTAGTGATGGGATGTAGAAGCTACCAATGGGAGTGCAGGCAATGATTGCCCACCTAATATAGTTAGATACAGAGGTCGAGTAGGAACGCCTACTAGTGACCAAAAGTACAGAGACTCAGTGGACGTTTTTTATATTTAAACTAACTTGCACAGAGGAATCGTTCACAATACAAATCGTTCTCAATAGACATAACAACAGAGATCTGTTCAAAATATATATAGAATAATTCACAACAGAGATAGAATTATGAAACTAAAAAGGGTCAATTTATATTTCATGTGAGGCTTTACACCTCTTGATATATTTGTTTGATTTTGAAGTGATGAACTGATCAAGGCCTAAATTTGCTGACATTTGCTTGTTCCTGACAGTGCACATAAACCAAGCAGGGTCAGCCTCATAAAACCAAGACAGAGCTATAGTCTCTTGAAATGTTTAATACTGAGAAATGTTGACTGGTTTATTTGTAGCTGCCCTCAGCTGTGCCCTGTGTAAAATAGCATGAGGCCTGTGAACAGTGAGGGGACCTTGCGGTGCGTTTCTACATCCTCAGCAGGTTTGTTCTCTGATATCTCAGACTTGATAGAGGAGGGCTGGTATATTTCTGTATGGTCTCAGAATAGCGGAACTATTGTAGGATGACCTCGTTGATCTTAATTATGGACTAATTCTGAACTCTCCCTAAAGATGCCTAAATTTAAATAGAAAGTTGATTTGTTTACCATTTGTTTTGTAGAACTATGAATTATATGACTGTTATGGAGTTTTGTGTCATGATTTTGGTTGTTAGAAGGATAGTCCACCCAAAATTTTTAAATCCTGTTATTGTTTTTTCACCCGTGTGGCCTTCAAAACCTGTATGACTTTTATTGTTCTATGGAACATCAAATATGTTTTGAAGAATGTTGGTAGCCAAACAGTCTCAATTCCAAATTACTTCCATTATTTAAACAAAAATACAATAGGCAGTCATTAGGAACCAAAACTGTTTAGTTACCAGCATTCTTCAATATATATATATATATATTTTAGTGTTCTCCTGAAGATAAAAATGCATACAGGTTTGGAACGACACAAAGGTAAATAAATAATTACATAATCTTTATTTTTGGGTAGATCATCCCTTTAATGTATTCAGTGCTGTCCGTTTTTGAAGGATCTTAGTGCTGCAGCAAAACCTTTTAAAGGCTTTTGCCGGAAAAGTAGATAGGAAAGTTAAGGAGAAAAGGCAAATGGGGACTAGTCAGATTCAAACCTGTTTTTCCATTAGCAAAACAGCACTTATAATGTACACCGCTACCCACTGTGCCATGGTTCCAAGTTAAGAAGATAACTTTCTGTAGGTGATATTGTGTTTTGCCATTTCCAGAGGAACAGTTCAGGCTCAGAGAACCCCAGCGATGTGTTCCGCTTCTTAGTTGAGGAGCGAGTGCAGTGCTGTCAGACACAGCAGGTGCGCTACACACAGCGAGTGGACTACCTTATGCAGCTTCCTGTACCCTTGGAGGCTGCCAGCAACAGAGGTAAAACCTTCTACAACTAGTTAACCATTGTTCCTGCACTACAAAATATAAAATGTGTAGTTATTGCACTTAAAGTGCTATTTCTACCTGATCTGACTCTAAAACTTGAGGAAAGTTAATGCAGTCAGGTGATATTTTAGGTATATATGAATATATGTTTTAATTGCATATGGTTTTGTCGTTTGTACAGAGGAGTTAATAGCATATGAGAGTAAGCGGAAGGAAGCTGAGGAGAACATGCGTCCCCTCCAGAGCCGGTGAGAGCCCGAATCCCCTTCACTGCCTGTCTGCAAGCCTTCACTGAGCCTGAGAATGTTCCAGACTTCTGGAGCTCTGCACTGCAAGCCAAGTCGGCCGGAGTGAAGTAAGCAAGGTTCTGGTTTGAGACCTTCGAAGGACTTGAAACACATTCTCCAAAATGTAGAAGAATATCACAGGGTTTACATCTACAATAAAAATGTTATGCTATTTAATGTCTGCTTTTAATTACAAAATATCTTTACTTTTACTGTACTTTTGTCATTTTTATAATATTTTTGTTAATACATACACTATATAGCCAAAATTATTGGGCAAAAGTACTTTTAATGAACAGGTTTTACTACTTTAGTAATTTCCATGAGTACAAATCTTAATGTTTAAGCATATAATGATGTTCTAGGGAATTGCGTGCTTCTAATTGTATAGCAACAGTTTGGACAGGACCCAAATATTCATCACCAAACACCAATGACTTGTACATTCATTATATGGACAAAAGTACTGGGACACCCCCTTCTTTAGAAGAGAAAAAGGCACTTCCAAACTGTGGCAACAAAGATGGAAACATAATTTATGTATTAAAAATTGTATTTCCACCTCTGTTTCAACAATTTTTAAAGTGTATGAAATGACTGTACCCATAAGTCATTGGTGTTTGGTGAATTTTTTTTGGCTCAAGGTCTGCATTTAATGTCACACCAGAGGTGTTCAGCTGGGATAGTTCTTGGCTTCCTGCAGACCAGTCAAGTTCTTCCACACTGACTGAATCATCATTTCTCTTTGATCCTTGCCTTATACACAGATACACAGTCATGTTAGAATAGAAAAGGGTCCTATTTGCCCAATACTTTTGGCAATATAGAGTACATTAACGCACACTGCTGCTCAATAATTTGGGAACCGTAAGATTTGCAATGTTTTTTTTTAAAGACGTTTCTTATGCTCATCAAGGCTATATTTATTTGATCAAAAATACTGAAAAAAATTGTCAAACTTTGTTTAAAGGTCTAATTCTCACTATTAACAAACCATTAACTATGAGTTTTGCCCCAATAAACTCCCAATTTGCTTGTTATTAATAGTTAGTATGGTTTGCTAAGTTTAGGTATTCAGTAAGATTAGGGATGTAGAATATGGTCATGCTTATAAACAGATACAAACTTAATAATAGGCATGCTAATAAGCAACTAGTTAATAATAATAGGTCCCAATTCTAAAGTATTACCAAAACATATATATATTTATATTATAATATTGTGAAATATTAATGCAATTAAAAAAAAAGATTTTCTATATTGTAATATACTTTAAAATATTATTTATTCCTTTGATGCAAAGCTGAATTTTCATCAGCCATCACTCCAGTCTTCAATGCATCCCAATATATGTATAAACGCAGGCTCTGAAAGTTTATATCTTTCTCTCTCCTCAGGACTTCTCGTTTCTCATCTTTCCCAGAGTACATGGTCGTGCAAATAAAGAAGTTCTCATTTGGGGTTGATTGGGTGCCCAAAAAGTTAGGTGTGTAATTTTAAGTGCTTTTAGTTTGATGTTCTATATTTGATTTCATATTGTTGTAGATAAAATAACACACTGCTGATAAAAGCATGCACAAAATGTTGGATTATCATCAAATTTTACTCTATTTTAATGAAATCATTTTTGATTCTCATTACCTCCAGCTCCTATCAAAGCAGATTTATTGATATGTCAAGTTCTTGTTTGTCATCTGTGTTTGCCAATCAGATGCTCTCTTGTGCAATTCAGACCATCACATGTTATGCATGTTGAGCAATGCATCGCGATTGCTTGCCTCAAAAGACTATCAGTTTGCAAGGTGTTATGTTTGCTCAGCAGAGCTTTTCCTTGTCCAGCAGAGGGTGCTCTAGCACCGTGTTTTTACTGGAGACATTTTTGGAATCAGAGACTGGTTCTGTGGTCAGCAAAATGTTGTTTTTGGAAAGGAATAATACCCAGAATCTGTTCTTCTGAGAGTCTCTTCTGAATGTATCAATGTACTGTACATTTATTTTTGTAATATATCAAATTGCCTTCAAAATCTTTTTTATGGTCTACAGATGTTTCTGTAGATGTAGCTGATTTCCTGGACTTGAATCGCCTTCGGGCCACAGGGCTACAGTCTGGAGAAGAGGAGCTTCCTGACCTTACACCCCCCATTATCATTCCTGAAGACACCCGGGGTGAGAACCTTTAGACTACCTTTCAAAAGTTTGGAGTCAGTACGATATTTATTTTAGTATTTTTTATTTTTTGATATACATTAATTTATTCAGGAAGGATTAATTGCATGGATCAATCGATTCAAATACATTCTTTCTCTTCATCAATCTTCAGAATCCTGAAAAAGTTTATCATGGTTTCTATAAAAATAAGCAGCACAACTATTTTCTACATATAATACCAAATAATGTTTCTTGAGCACCAAGCGACATATTAGAATGCTTTCTGAAGGATCATGTGACACTGAAGACTGAAAAGCTTTGCTATAACAATAATAAATTACATTTTAAATATATTAAAACTGAAAACAGTTATTTGACATTTTTATAATTTTTCACATTATCACTGTTTTTACTCTTTTACTATTTTCTAATTTTGATCAAATAAATGCAGCCTTGGTGAACATAAGAAACGCCTTTAAAAAACAACACAAATCTTATAGTCAGTGCTGTATGTTTTTTGCCATTGTTTAAAAATATTGAAGTATTATATAGTGAGATATAATGAAAACAGCCTGCTTGAAATTGTAAATTGCATATTTAGTATTACGCTTTGCTTTGTACTGACTAAGTCTTATTTTGTATTCAGACAATACAACAAACAACTCTTTGGAATGTAAGTACCGCTTTGATTGTAAATGTGCAAAATTACTAAATACATTTACAGCTGTATGCATGCACTACAAAATTACTTATCCGATGAGCAGTATTAAAAGTCTTGTAAAATGGTCAGTTATTTTTTCTTGTAGATTTTAAATGGTCTGTGTATTTATTGTTAGTTAAGTGTTGCTGATGTTGTTTTGAAGCCACTATGCTCTTTACCTGTTCCTCAGCTCCAGAAATAGATGAATCATCCGTGATGCAGCTGGCAGAGATGGGTTTCCCTCTGGAAGCCTGTCGGAAGGCAGTGTACTACACTGGGAATATGGGGGCAGAGATGGCCTTTAACTGGATAATAGCACACATGGAAGAGCCAGGTAGGGCCTCGTATCTTGACTGAACTGACATTTTTTAAACAAAGGCATATCCCCTGTGTCCTTTCCTTATTTCATATAAAAGCATTACTTAAAATGTAATAGTAATAGTAGTAATGTAATAGTAATAGTAATAGTAGTAATTTTATATATAGGTCATTTTATATGGAATATTTAAAATTATATTATGTGAAACTATAAAATATTTTATATACAAGTTGCAAATTTGTTATGGCCTAAAACATGCAGCTAAGATGGTATTAAATGTCTTATTTGTTCTAATGGCTCCTCTGGTCACAGTCTAGTAATCAATGGGAAAACACTCAAGTGTCTGCCATTTTAGATCCATTGGCTAAAAGGTTGTAGCCATTTTGTTTGAAGTGAAGTGCGAGACAAAGTCTAATTGAGCAGAAGACACTGTCACCTAATTACATGCCTCCTCGAAAGGAACACTTTCATTGTAGACATTTAACTCAAATGAACTTACTGTCATTTGCATATTAGCCGTCCAGTTGACATTCTTTCAAAAACTCAAGCACGGTTTCACAACAATATTTATTAAGGTGATTCTCAGTTAGTATGCTTTAGGCCTCATGGGAAATCAAATGGCAAATCAACGCAGTATCACAACTGTTTATAATGCAAAAGTCCTTAAATTCAAATATCGAATATTTAAAAATATTAATATAACTATATGAAGTATATAGTCCCAACTATTTTCAAAATTGTCATTGTTTGGTGAGATTCACATGCTGCAATTCTCTGATTGGTGGGATTTTATTTACAACATCATGGGTAATATAATGTTTCACCACGATTTCTGCTGTTTAACACAATTATTTTAAGCTTAATTTGAAATAATGCAAACTGATGGCTTCAGCAAAAGCGTATGCCATCAACAACCTCGGAGCACACAGCAGGCCTGTCTTTAAAAGTTAATATCATTAAAATGTATTTATGACATTTTTGTTAATAATTTACCTGCAGCAGTGTGTGATGAAACAAATACTGGACCAAATATTGTATCTTGAATTTCAATGTTTCATGCTCTGGGAAAAAATTTGCAAAACACATTGTGGGCAGAAGAAACATGTATATTCTCACTGTATTTATTCTCACCTGTATTTAATGTAATCTGGGTCATATCATAACCATATGAAGCATCCGCCTAATTAGTATAGTTTCTACCAAGATGAGTTTTTTTTCCAGAACAGACCTATGACCTGTGATAATATACATACCGTTTGCTTAAAGCAAACATATATTTTAACTGTCATTTATACTGCATTCAAGATAAACAAGCCACAGAAATCTGGAGTGCTTCGTGAGGCTCATTATCTGTGTTTCAGACACAGGGGGATATTTAATGTTTGGAGTATGTCACTTTGTTAGGCCAAATGCAATTTAGATATAAGGTGCTCTATATTATAGGACTCAGAATGTTCTAGTTGAGTAGATTCAAGTTTACACAAGGTTTTTTTTCAAGTCTCTTGCTAGTCACACTTGTTTCTCATTGTGCTTCTGGCTAGTAAACACCGTCCACACACTTGAGCGTCACCTGTGAGCTGGGAATTCTGTTCTTCTCACTTTCCTGCCCCAGTTAAGCAGCCACCTGAGATCACAAACAGACTCAGACATACACACATGCTCAAGCTGTCCAAACCCATTAGTCTCTCCTAGACTCGTGTGGCTTACATCTGCTCCACAGCTACAGCTGGGCCTGTTCCTATATAGATGCTACTGACAGTGGTTATTAATATAGTGTGCAATATGCAGAGATTTACTGTGTACTCCTGTGAGATGATATATAGGTAATCTAAGGAAAGCAGAAATCTTAACTTTTTATATTAAAAAGTACAAATATTTTGATCTGCTCTGCCAAAAAATTTCATTTTTTTTGTAATTAATAAACAGACAATTCATACTTATTTATTTATTTGTTTTTATGTATTTATTCATTCACGATTATTTTATATATGGAATGTTCAGAAGAATAACATTTATTTATAGATTGATAGTTTTATTTTCTTTTTTTCCGCAACAATGTAAAAGTCGTTACTGTCACTTCACATCAATTTAATGCATGGTTGCCCAATAAAATTACAAAAATTGCAAACTGAAAAAGGAATTAGTCAAGGCAAAAATGGGATTATAAAATATATATTAAAAAAGAAACTTGAGAGATACATTTCTCTTTGATTAGATATTTACACGATACAATAACTTTTATATTTATATATATTTTATAACAATAAATATATATTTATATTAATAATACAGACTGCACATCTGTACATAACTTCTAAACACTGTTCATCTTTAAATAGCACATTTGCACAGTCAAATTATGTTTATATATTTTATTGCTAAATTATTGTTATTATTATTAAAATGTTTGTCTATTCTCTTTATTATTACTGTATTATTAGTGTTAGATTTTTGTTTCCCATTATATTTATGTCTATTATTTGTATGTCAGCACGATGTCTGTTCTTTAAGCTCCTGTCACCGAGTCAAGACAGATTCCTTTTGTGTGTAAACATACTTGGCAGTAAAGCTCTTTCTGATTCTGATATTTAATTGAACTAATATTTAATTACATTAATTACATTCTGTTTAATTTGTATTCTTATTTGATATATATTAGTTAGGTGACCATACGGGGCCATTTTACGGGACACGTCCTTGCCAGGATTTTTATATTGCCTAAAATATCCAGGTTTTGGCTGTTTGCTCTGTGCAGATTTATCGTTGTATGACATTCGTCAGACGGCTCCTTATGCTTTCGAATCCCTCTCGCAGTACTTGGCGTCATACCATATATGTTTGTAGTTGCTAGCGGTCAAACATGGTGGTGCCATACAGTGTGTATGTGTGTGTACACAGCATTTGATCTTGAACATTAAAGGATTAGTTGCAGACTACAGGGAATGGATTACATGGCTCGTGTTCGTTTTAATTTCCGGTTTATCTGTGTAATCTCAATAGACTCTCTGCACACATTTGGTGAATAAATCTGCACGCTAGGCTGAATATGAGATAGTTTGGATATATAGTACCACATAATGTACTATCATTTACTATCGCCGTTGTCTTTGTTGTAATATTTTAAATGTAATGACACTATATATGTGTGACTGTAGACTTAACTCTTAACGTCTCTTCTGAAACCAACTGTAGATTTTGCAGAGCCTCTGGCAGTTCCCACTTACATGGAACCAGACCTGCCCAGCCCCAGCCTCCCTACAACCAGTGCACTGGACAACCAGCCTCCAGAAGAGAGCATCTCCATCCTCACCTCCATGGGCTTCCCCAGAAATCACACAATCCAGGCTCTCAAAGCCACAGTGAGTGTCCTGCCTCATCTGCTTCATGTACAGTGGCACAAAAAAGAATTTGGACACCTAAAAATATATGAATGTCATACACCTGTGATTACTCTTCGAGGACACCTGCATGAAATTCAGTGGATCTGGCTCCATGCATCCACTAAAAATTACCTTGAGACTAGTTGCACTAAAATTTCAAGTCTTATTTGTTTGTAGATTTCACACAGTGTCCAAAAGTGTCTGAATACTTTTTAGGGCCACTGTATGAAGGATGTTCATGTTTTGAACTGGTACTTCTTGCTGACAATTGTTTGATTTCATTTTTAGCCAGGAGTATAATTATCATACTGTCACGTTACTCACACGCAAAAACATGTTCTGGCATGTCAGGATTAGTTTTGTCACTTGTTACACATCGACCAAGCATGTGAGATTGGAGAAGTCATATCTTCTGTTGAACTACTTGGCTAACCTTCACATTCTCTTAATGGATATTTGAAAGTTCATTGTTTACAGTTGAAGGTTGGTTTTAAGTGCTTTGGAAATCATGCTGTTATTCTCGCTTGGTTATTAAATGTTTGCTGGGTTTTATTGCTGTTGCTGTTGTGTGTGTGTTTGTGTGTGTTTGTCTATTTATTTGAAAGAAATGAATAGTTGTATTCAGCAATGGCACTTGAAATTGATTAAAACATAAAAACATTTATAATGTTACAAAATATTTATATTTTAAATAAATTACATTCTTTTGAACATTCTATTCATCAGAGAATGCTGAAAAAGTGTGACTGACTGGAGTAATAGCTGATGAAAATGTAGCATTGCCATCACAGGAATAAATTATGTTTGAACATATATTAAAGTTATTTTTAAATATAACTCAAATAAATGCAATAAGTGAACACAAAACTTCCATACAAAACATATTTAAAAAGTACATTTTACACAGTTGTACATGAGTTGCTCCAGAATTTCCACTTTAATATTCATTAAATTTTAATAAACTGTATAAATCCTATGTTTATTCTAACCTCTCAGATCTTCTTGTCAAGCGTTTAAACTTTTTTCCTTCAGGACCTGCTTCTTCTTGAGTAATTATTTTTGAGTTTTAGACATTGTGATGGTGTTTTTCAAGTCTGTGTGTATGTGTGTGTAAAAATAGCCTCTCAACCAGCCAATAATAGCACAGTAACAAGTGTACGTCTTCAACCTACGTCGTTCACATTTGTCCAGGAAAGGATGAGGGCATCCGGCCACATTTGCTTTCGGTGCTGGCATTTGCAGTGAATCACGGCGCTATTTCAGATTAGAGCCTATGCCTAAATGAGTCTTTTGACCACGCTAGAATGACCTCAGTTTAATCAAGGACTTTCGACTGGTCTGAGCAATTTAAAAATGGCTCTATGCCTGAGGATATAATTTTGGTGTTCGGTGTTTTCTTGTGAAATTAAAGCTTGCCATGTTTTGTCCAGTTAGGTTGTTAGTTACCTACACATATTGGTCTGTGTATTTAGAGCACCTTTTCTCAAGTGATGAGAGCATTTTGTCTGAGTTACAATGAATAAGCATTGAGTTACGATATCATGATGTCGTGTTTTATCTGTATTCTGCTTATTGTCTGACTACAGAACAACAACTTGGAGCGTGCGCTTGACTGGATATTCACACACCCAGAATGTGAGGACGAGAGTGAGGCTATGTCAGACACGGCAGACACAGAGCCGAACAATAACAGCTTCTCAATCACCAATGCCCACACCGACTCCTCGCTGTCTCCAGATCAGGACCTGGCCAGTCCCCGTGTCAGAGATGGACCCGGGCGTAAGTGCTTACAGAATACTGAGTTCAACAAACAGTGGTCAACAACACATACTGAGGATTACACTGTTTGCATACATTGCTGGTTTTATATTTCATTGCCGATATCGTTTTTTCTTTTCTTTTTCAAAGGTTACGAACTGTTTGCCTTCATCAGTCACATGGGAGCATCCACAATGTCTGGTCATTATGTGTGTCATATCAAAAAAGAGGGCAGGTATGCTGATTATAATGTGTGTTATTTATTTACATTTTCATTTTGTGCATGTTTCAATCACACTGATTGTGGACGGACTGATTGCAGAGAGTATAGTTTGTTGTTGACAAGCATAAAACAATTCTTCGGAATAATGTATAACAGAAAGAAATATAAAAGATTGAATTCTTAGAAAGTGCATGAGTATGAATGTTTTAAAATATTTATACATGTTAAAATGATAAAGTAAATACAAATATATTTTTAATTAAATACATATATATTAAAAACACATTTTAAATAAAAAAGTACAACTGTTACACACACACACACACACACACACACACACACACACACACACACACACACACACATATACAGTGTATGTGTATATATATTAGTGGTGGGCATAGATTAATTTTTTAAATCTAGATTAATCTTGGAATTAATCTAGATTAAATGGCTCATTTGAATTCTGCCGAAGGCATTCAGAATATGTGTGCTACCCAAATAATGACTAAAAGTAAGTCTTTGAGAACGGGTTTCTCAAGCCAGGTGGCGATTAGACCAGGGCTCATCTCCTGTTTCCAAAATGCATCACAAACTTTAATCTCTTCAGTCCCAATCCCACGAAAAACTGGAGGAAAATCCTGTTCCACTCCTGGAAGAATGACTCCCATTCCTCCCACTCCCGTGTTGTTGTTTTTTTTTTTTTTGCCGATAACTGTCAATTACAGTAAAAATATAGTACAGATCACAGCGTGCCCACCTTATTAGTTGAATAAAAACCCAAAATGTCGTTTTTGTTATTATATTGAACTGAAAGCCATCTTATTATGCACAGTGTTGCACAGATTAAATGTCATGTAAATCATCCATGCTAACACACACGTCTTCTATTTAATTTTTTTTGACATTTCACCTCTCTATGTACTGTATAGATGAGTTTCAAGTTTCTCGCTCAAGTTCACATGAGACCTAAAGCGCATCCTGTTTGCTTAAAAGCGAAACGTTTCGTTGTTATTCTGAGTGCACACAAATAAACGTAGAGTCTTTACAGATTCGAAAGATGTATTAGGTTACTTTTATCTGTATGACCAAGAATGACGGAGATTTTAAGAGCAAGTGCGCACGGAGCCTGTCTTGCAGCAAACGCTGCTTCCACACAAACACTTCAATAGCGCACATTTCTCTAGGTTAACATCATATTGAGCGGCCATGTAAAGTTCTACTACATACATCTTTCAGATGAAAAGCCATATTTGAGGTTGATGAATGATAGGTGAGCGTTTGGATGTCCTGCCCGATTGTATTACCACACAGACCAGCCGTTAACCAATCTGTCCATCACGGACTGCGAGCCTCTAGTTCGAAGACTCGTTCGCCCCTACAGTGCAATTCGGCCAGGTATACATCCGCGCTAAAATATCAGGGTGAAAGTCATCATAGCTGCGAGTATAGACCCAGCTCCCAACCCAACTTTGAGAATAGATTAACGGCAATATTTTTTTTTTATCGCCGATAAGAGTCTCACGTTAACGCAGATGCGTTAACGCCCACCACTAATATATATATATATATATATTTTTGTATTATTAAAAAGTAAGTCAATATATATATATATATATATATATATAGAGAGAGATTTACTGTATATTTATATTAGTGCTGTCAATTAAAACCAATTAATCGCACATTTTTCTCAAATTAATCGCGATTAATCCCACCTAATATTAAAGTTTTTAAATGTACTTGTATATTGCAATAATTTTACATTCAATCTTCAAATGTACAAATAACATAAAGACAGTATATTCTTGTATTTATTTAATAGCATCTTTTTTAGGATTGAAAGCAAGCATCACTGATATCAATACTACTGATGTCTCTATAAAATATAGATGAACGCCTTAAAGTTATAAAAGTTATTCAGTTCATATTTTTTCTATTGTTCTTTGATTAATAGACATCACAGTAGCTGGTTATTAGTGTCAGGTTTCTGTCACTTCGGTCTAGTGTTATTCATGGTTTTGTGACAGAGCCCTGATACTCCCGTCATGTCCGGGTTTCATGTGAGCGCGCGGCTTCGAGTGCGTGCCTTGTTTCATGTTGGAGTGTGGTGTTCGAATCTCGGTACTCATGTCTTGAGTTTCGGTTTCGTGTCGGGGTTCGGACACTCGCGCTCCACGTTCTGTCTCTTTGTGTGAGTGTGCGGTCTCGAGTTCGCTCGGCCACACGCTCTTCTGTCCACGTGTGTTTTGTTGTGTTGCAGGCAGTTCGTGTTTTTATCGGCGTGCATTCATGTTATATCTTGTGCTGTGTGGCACGCAGCTTGTGTATTTCATTGGCTGCGTGCTTTCATGTTGTCATGTCTTGTGTGAACATGTGGCTTATGAGTTTTCTCATTAGCTGCGTGTTCATGTCCTGTTTTGCACATGGCTGGTGATTTGTTTGCTGGCCATGTGCTTGTGTTTTTGTTTTGTGTGAGCACGTGGCTTCTGTCCTAGTTTTCTGTGTGCCATGTGCTCTCATGTCAATTTGTCTTGACCCCACCCATCTTGTTACCTGTTTATTGATTAATTTCCCCCAGCTGCTGTCCCTCGTTACCATCCTCATTTGCTCCCTTTATAATCTCCTTGTGTTTGCAGTTCCAGTGTAGGTTTGTCGTCGTACGTTTTGTGCCTTGTCCAGCCTTGCCAGTTTGTTTTTGTTTGTTTTATTTATTATTATTATAAAAATTATATAAAAATATAATAAAAAGCCAGTTTTCCTGCAATTGGGTCCTCGCTCTCTTCCCTTCCACCCAACCTGACAATTAGCTTATTTGCCTGCTATTGCTTTAAAAGCTGCTGAATATGACACGGATCTGACACGCATCTTATTTTCTCAAAACTCTCATCACCTTTTCTGACCCACTTCAGGTCTTAAAGTCTCTACTAATGAGCGGACGAGTTGAATCGGGTGTTTAGATGAGGGAGACCGTGCTGGGGTGCCTCAGGACAATTTTTAAGACCATTTCAGAGACATGTTCTTAAATGTGACGCATATATAACATATTGCATGCATGCACACTGTTTTTTGGTAACTTCATGCCTTAACTGACGCCATAGCTAGGACATTGCATGGACGTAGTTTCTTTTGCTGTTTGATATGAAATGATACAGGCTACGAGCACAGTATCTTTTACTCGCTCGTTTGACTCACGCCTGGCGCGGATGCGATGTTTGAAACGTCTCCCGTATGATGTGGTCCTAAAGTGTTCTGCATCTAAATAAATGCAATCTTTTTCAAGAAAAAAGAGACAGAGAGAGTAGTTGTGAATGGGGTGGCCAACCCTAGCCCCGAACCTGCGTTAATTGCGTTAAATATTTGTAATCTGAAATCTGAAAAAAATTATCTCCTGCGTTAACGTGCCAATTTTGACACCACTAATATATATATATATATATATATACTCAAACTCTGATATCTTTTTTACTTCCCTAGATGGCTGATTTACAACGACCACAAAGTATGTTTGTCAGAGAGGCCCCCTAAAGACTTGGGCTACATGTACTTTTACCGGCGCCTGTCAAGCTGCTAGATCTGGACCTTCATAACATTATGCACAGCCGTTTGGCCAGAGAGGTGTGTGGAGCACTGACACTGCTGGAAACAAGGGAAGCATTTACATCTGTGAGATGGAGAGAGGACCTCTCAGTCCCTGCCAAGATCTGCACAGATGCACATACCACAGGAGCGGTCCAGGAAACCCAACGTGTGTCATTCGTCTGAGTTTTGTTTATTTGTTTGTCTCGTGTCTGCTTTAAAGGTACAGTGGGGTGCGTGCAATTTTAGGTATGCAGATTATTTTCCTAATATATTCTCAAATTATTTGTTATATTTCTCTTTGAATACTTTAAGCTCCTCTGCCAGTATTTTCCAGACAAACTTTTTTTAAATATCACGTGTGCCTGCATTTACAAATTTTTTACTGCCATCTCAGCAGAATGTACTCACTGCAATTAATTTCAAATCCTTTGGGTTCTACAGTTGTTCAACGACAACAATCTGTTAGAATGGATTTCAAATAGAGATCACATTGAGTTGATTTTGTGGGAGCTGCAATCGATCCATGTGCCCATACAGGAAATAAAGTGTAGCAGGCACATTTATTGAAATATTGGACTATGGTCCTTGTTTGGTAGGTCTTAGTTTGCTGTTAGATATTTATTCTAACATTCAGATTGATCCATGTATGTGGCAGTGGCACCATCGCCCAACCCTGCTTCTGTCGATTGACTCTCCTGCAAAGTTTAGCTCCAACTCTAATCAAACACATCTGAAGCAACTAATTCAAGTCTTCAGGATCGCTTGAAAATTAAAGACAGGTGTGTTTGATTAGAGTTGGAGCAAAACTTTGCAGGACAGCCGTTCGCCAGGAGCAGGGTTGTGCACCCCTGCTTTAAAGGAATACCCCAAAAAGAAAATTTCCTCAAAAATGACGTCCAAGATGTAGATTTAGAGATAGAGTTTGCTTCTTTCTCAAAATAGATTTGGAGAAATTTATCATGAACTTTCTCACCAATGGATCCTCTGCAGTGAATGGGTGCCATCAGAATGCGAGTCCAAACAGCTGAAAAACATTGCAATAATCCACACGACTCCAGTACATCAATTAACATTTTGTGAAATAAAAAGCTGCATGTTTGTGAGAAACACACACTTCGCAAGATGTTAACTGGTGGGCTCGAGATATGTGTGATGCTTTTATCAGCAGTTTGAACTTTCATTCTGATGGCACCCATTGGTGAGAAAGTGATGAAATGCTAAATTTCTCCAAATCTGTTTCAATGAAAAAACAAACTCCTCTACATCAGATGGCCTGAGGGTGAGTACATTTTCATTTTTTTGTGTACTTTTCCTTTAATGGAGGTTCATTCTACCCAGCAGCACACGTTTGTTCAGTTTCCATACCTTTACGCGGATGTGAACTTGTACTTTTATGATTGTCTTCATATTCAAGAACATTAAGCCTCATTTATTGGCATGCCTTGAAGAATATTCCATTTGTACAATATCATCACATTCAATTTTATGATAGCTTTCAGTCAGTCTGTGATAACTGTCCAGAAAATGCAGTGATATCACATATTTACGCAATGTTCAAGTGCTTTACTTTGTGCTCTTATGTGAAGTCGTTTAAAGACTGGGGTGCATTTGAAATTTGCATTTTCATTGACTTCCAGTCTCAAAGAATGTAAAACTATTTTTATCCCGTACCTAAGCAATATGTGATGACATACTCCACATAAAGCTGAATTATATGCAGTGTCATACATAGAACTATCTCAGATACATGTATGTATTGGTGCTCAGTGTTACCAAATCTCAAGCTCTCAAGCTTTACGACATATCTGACAAACTTGACTCCGCCTCCATCACCCTTTACCAATTTCAAATCTTAGATATTAAATGTATTTGCTGAAAAGGTGTCGTTAACAAACAAAAGCCAAATGCGTTCTTGGCAACTATCCTTTAAAGTGTTTTATTACGCTGTGAGCCTGTCTGAAGGTTAGTGCTGATTTAAAATGTTATATTCATTGTTTTACGACATAATCTCACTCAGGCTGAGGTGGGGCCTGTTCATCTCGATTTATTTCAACTGGATGTTGCACATTCTGTTGTAGATTGTATCCTGTCCTGTTTATTTCTGTTGTGCATTACCTTTAATGTTGGGAGTTCAGTGTCTTTGTTTCTTTACCTTGTGTTGTGTATGTCTTATCCATCTGAGGTTCTCTCGCTCTTTCTCACCTTCCCTTTCTTACTTTGAATGAATATTCATACCCATTTCCTCCTGCTTCTCTTTCTGCTCTCTTTTTGGGGGTGTGAAAGTGGATGCTTTTACCCCACCTTTCTCAAACATGCCTTGATTTTTATTTTTCAGTATGTGCACTAAAAATCTGAGGTTAGTCAGTTGACATTTTGCAATATATATTATTGATCTTTAGCGGGTTTTATGGAACTGAAGGTCAAGTGGTACGTTTTTATTGGTTATCTTTTATTTTATTTTTTTATGTGTGCCAATTCTGTAGTTAGTTACTTTAACAAACTTGCCCACTTGTTATTTTCTGATCCATCTATTGTTTAGAAACACAAACATGGCAAATGTGGGAATCCTCATTCGAAAATCTGTTCAAACATACTTGTGACTCATAATGTTTGGATTGTTCAATAAAATCCACAATTGTTTCTCTGTGCCATTTTCAGTTTGGTTATGCCAGATTGGAAACGGGAGATTTCGACCGTGGAACCATTTGTTTTTGAGCCCCTAAAAAAATAACAGCTCATCTAAAAAAATGCACTCATGGCAATAATTTGTGAACAACAGTAACAACCAGGCATACAAACTCAATTCCAATATTTATTTCAAAAGATAACTTTTGAATATGCATCTATCTTTTAAATATTGGGCCAATATCTAAACATTCAGAATGTTTGCATGTACAAATTCAGAAACACAGCTCTGATTGATGCATAACATATATTTGAGTCTCTAACTCTAAAGGCTTCAGTAAATCTGCATTGCAATAGTAATATAAGTGACCATAAAGAAGGTCTTATTGAGATTAATCACTGCATTGCAAAAACTACTCGTTTGTAGATATTTTACAGTTAATATGCCATATTCTTCAGATCAATATATACTTTGAAATGCAAAATATTGTGATTACAGTGATATATAAGTCATAGAAATGAAGGGTATAGATTAAAATAGGCATGTCAAGGTCATGCATATAAATAAATCTACAGCATTCAAAAATAAGTATATTCGGCATGCGATCATACATCAGGAGTACTTCTGGAGCATGAATTAATCTGGACAATCACACCTGAGATTGTACAAAGTTCTAGAAAAGGGGAGGTTTGGTCTCAGGCATGAGAGAATCTACAGTATCTACTGTAACATTCAGCTACAAAGCACAAGCCTGTTCAACTTCTAACTATCGATGAGCGTTTACAGGACTTTCCAAACAGATTCGGATACAGAATAATAAAATACATAGAGCAGTAATTAAAGAAATATAGTAACAATTAATAAATTAATAACATTTTATAATGTTGCTTGAATAGCTTTGCATGCTTTTTCATTTATTATAGTTTTTTAAATAAATAAATTCTTGCACTAGGTGGGAATAATGAAAATATGACACCACAAATAAAAGCTCAGCTGGGTTAGGGAGCATTTTAAAATAAGAACCATTGCTTAGGCTACGTCTAAATTAATCCAGATACATTTGATAATGGCGTTTTGTTACATTCTGGCACTTTGCAAATAGTTTCCCTTCCTCAGTAAAATGTTGAAAAAAAAACTGGAAGAAGTGATGAACACTGAGGAATGTAACCAAATGGTTGACGGTAGCCATTGTCTTGCATAGTATGGGACAAAAATACTGTGGAAGTCAATGGCTAACGGCAGCTGTTTGGATACAAACATTCTTTAAAATATCATCTTTTGTGTTCAACAGAAGAAAGAAGCTCAAATAGGTTTGGATCAACATGAGGGTGAGTAAATGTGAACAGAATTTTTCATTTTGGGAGAACTATCCCTTTAAATCATCTTATATGCATGCATAACTCTTTCAGCTCACTGAGATGAATCCGAGAGACCCCATATAAAGTTCTCCCGCTATTCTTCTGGCACAATCATTTTCTTAGAAAAATATTTCACCACTTAATGGTGTGTCCAGGTCGCACTCAATTGCTATTCCATGTATGGAGTCACAACTGTCCTCATGATTGTAGTAAATATTTTATCCTTGTAATGTAATATAAAGATTGCAATATCTTTAATGTGCAGATGAATAGAACATAGCTGGCATATGTTGGTATACATATATCTATAGCTACAATGTGTCACATGACTAAACATGTCAAATATCATTTTTGTGAGTGTCCATTTTCACATTGCCATGCGAAAACGTTAATTCCACAAATTGATGTGGCAATTTTAAATGTATCGACTATCGTCAGAATATTCTAAAAGCTGTCTACACATAACAAAAACAGCATCTCAGTGGGGACATAAAGGCCTAAATGTTGAGAAAAAGACGCATTTTCAAATGTATCTGGATCAATGTAGCCATAGCCTTAAAATACATTAAACCATCTACACAGGATTACCAGATCTTCTACCTTCTACCTACCAGTTTACACTTTAAAATACTAAAAAGTGACAAAGCAAGTACAGCTTTCTGATGTTTTAGGCTTTTCTTCTGCTTCTGGCTGCATGAAGAAAAACATCTATAGGTTTTGCATAGCGTTTTAAAACAGGACTTTTCTTGAAGCGCATATGCAACACTAAGCACTTGCGCGTTCACACTGATGAGCAAAATAAAACATCATGCAAGCTGGAGATGAGCCATAACAAGTTAGATCAGAACAATATTAGGATATAAAACTGTGAAGCTCAAAAATAGTTTGGCTTATATTTAGGGCAGTTTCTTGTTTTCCTCTCAATCCCAGGCTGATAACTGTGGCAAAAAGGGGCAGTATATCTAATTCCCTGCATCGGATTTTGTGTAATAATCAGCGTAACATTTCAAAGATGTGGTATGTTTCACAAAAATACCTTGATGAACCATGGACTTCTACATCAAGAGGTCAAATTAGGGCAAGGAATGGCTTTTATCTGATATCATACCGATGACATCTCAATTATTTATTTTACATGCAAGATAAGTAAGGCTTTTAATCTGATCTGCACGCTCCAGGAAATAAAGGGGATGATGCAGCAGAGATCAGGTGAGGAGTGTCCAGGGTTGAAATAAGAGCCAACAAAATCTATAATAACCCCACCATCTCAAATAAAGAGTGCAATCGAACCAATACACGAAGTCTATGCAGTACAGTGCATTATCAAGTCATTAATGTGAAGCCAATGTTGTTCTTGTACATTTATAGCCTGCGTTCCTCTCATCGATTGTGGTTTCCTCTGATTCCCACTGTTACATTGCAGGTCAAGCTGATATTTTCTCTAAGGCATTCTTGTACAATCTTCACCCAGCGTTGTGCTCTTTAGGGTAACCGTAAACTGCTGTGCAAATCTAGTAAAAGATTATCATTCAGTTCTCAGGAATGTAAAGGTGCTCTGCGAAACAAAGATCATTTTCTGACAAAGTTCTTCCTATAAAGGATTTGGGATATTTGCCATGGTTAAAGGGTATCCTCGCTCACATATCCAGGTTAAAAGCTCTCATGAGTAAGTCCAGGTCTCCTATGTTAGCAGCTTGAAAGAGCTCTGGCTGGTCCAGCATGGACAGCGCTATCCGCAGGGCAGCCCAGATGTTTCCAGACATGACCTGGTGAGAAAGCTGGCGACTCCTGCTCTTCCTCTGCAGGCTAAGAGCCGCCAGGAAATGACTGGCTGCCTCCCTGCAATAAATAAACATAAATAAAAAGGGTGTCTATACAAATATGGGCACTTTTGGCCCTGTGGACATTCAGAAAATATTCCCTCCACATTTTTACTGGTTTATTTATTTTGTCCTTAAAAATATGCACCAGTGAACATATGTACATTACATAAGAATTCATTTTTCTTTGTACAGAAATTAGGTGTAGTTAATGAGGTGAAAATTTCCCCCACTTTCTTTTGAATTATACATTGTTTAATAGCATTCTGCAGTGGAAAATAATGTTGAACATTAAACACATTTTTGCAATAAAATTGGACACTCATTTGGCTTGCTAAGGCTTATTTTATTGCTTTCAATTGCATGCCTTTTAAATATGCAAATTTAAATACAATTTTGACAAAACACAAAAAAAAATGTATTTGATATTTTAATTGCAAAGTGATATTTACCCATATTTCTTATATTTTACCTGCTTTTTAACTATATTTTCTTCTATGAAACAAAGTTAGGGCAGATTTTTTGATTGAAGAAGAGCTCTAATTTGTGTAGAACTTTATAAAAGATGATCTATCTTATCTATCTATATATCTTATCTATCTATCTATCTATCTGATTATAAGGCTTGTAAAAAAACTTTCAAACTTCAGGCTCATCGAATATTTTTCGTTATTAAATCATAATTAATAATACTTTTATAACGGAGCTACTTATTTTAAAGATTAAAAAGCTGATTGTGGGCCAAGAGTAAAATAATAAAATATGCATAAATGCATTTGAAAAGCAGCTCAAATACATTTTGAAGGCATTTAATGTGACCCTCATAACAAACAAAAAAACTCTTTACAAAAACCAACCCCTGGGACAAAAAGTACCAGCAGTTGAAGAAACACCCATAAATCAATGAATAAGTGTGTCCTTATTATGCTGAATTTATTCCAACAGAACCTCAGGATCAAAGTATTTAAACAAAAAAAATTTCAGGTCAAGCCCAACTCTCTATCACAAACCTGTGCGAGCCCATGTTAATGCAGCTGATGCCGAGGTTGTAACGTGAGCGGATGAAGCCGGGCTGCAGCTCCAGGGCTCTGGTATAGGCCTCCACAGCCTCCTCGCTGCGATCTCCATTAGCCAGCGTCGCCCCCAGCCGATTCCACAGCAGGTAGTCCTGTATACACCAACGGCAAAAAGAATCCCCTCCGGCTCAGTGTCACGGATCAAAATAATTATCGCTCTGCGTTTCGAAGATTACGCAGTTACATACGACTGGTTTTTAATAACATTAAGATATGATCTGCTCTCTTTCTTTTAGGGATAAAATATGACCTTTAAGTACAGTGACACTGCATAAAACAGGTACAACGAAGTTCCTAATGTCACAAGTAGCCTGGTATCAGAGTTTCGCTTCCACATTGCTATTATCTTTCATCGTATTCACGCTCTGAGCCCCCCAGCAGGCAAGCAGGCATTACCAAGTCAAGCAGATGGGGAGGATTTTCGATTGAGTGTAAATGCAGTCTACACAGGGGGACAGAATTGAGCTTAGCAAGCATCAATCGTCGACAAGGTGACCCACAGGGTTCTGGAGTCAGCGTTCATGAATGGTAAAGCTCCCCTCAAATTAACTTTTTTTAAGACACTTTTAAGCCACAGTAACTTTTTCTCCCCTCTCATTTGCCCTCTGCCTTTAGAGAGCATCTCAGTATGATTTAGCCCCAGTTTGTCAGTCGAGTACACTGAGGAGGGATTTACCTCCGGCCGCACTGACAGCGCTGCGTTGAAGGCTTCCACTGCTTTGTTGAACTCGGAGCTGAGGTTATACAGCACTCCCAACCCTGTCTGCAGGTCTGGGTTGATCGTGTCTGAGTTGTGCTGGGCAGCTTCCAGGAACAGCTCCTTCACTTCGAGCAGCAGGGGGCTGGAAATAAAGAGGGAGAGAGCGCAGAGCCTCAGAGACATTGTCCTTCAGGGACGTCCCTTCCAGCAACATCATCAAAAGGTGTCATTTAATAGCTAAGAAAAAGGGAAAGGGCCTCTCTAGAGAGAGATTTAAGTTGTTGGTACCAAAAATATTCCATTTAGGAGGGTTTGAAGTGCTATATGCATGATAAAGTAGGGATTTTTGCAACACAGAGTGCAGTTGTAAACCTGTCACTTTAGTGAGGTGACCAGACGTGCCACTTCCCGGGGACACCGTTCTGCACAGGATTTCTAAATAGCCTAAAATAACCAAGTGTTGCTCTCTATAGGGTACTTTGATGTCATACAATGACCGATTTTCGCAGTGCAAACAACCAACACTTGGTTATTTTATGCAATTAGAAATAATGTACAGAAAGTGTCCTCGGGAAGTGGTACATCAAAAAAAAAATTATTTTAGATAATTGTTCAAATAAATGACCATCATCCTCTTGACGCGACAGTAAAAGTTAGAAGTCTCTGTGTACAATTATAAAGGTTTGTACGACATTATTTCTTTTCAATGTTTGATGAAGAATTTTTTTTTTGTTGAAGTTTTAGAATAAAAAGTTTACTTTTAACTTTTTTCATTTAGTTTTTTACAATCATTTTTGCATTAATAACAGAACCTTCATGTAATTTTTCAAAATTCTAGACACATAATTCACAACTGAAGATCAAAATGCATTTTTCAAAACACAACACTTTTTACCAAGCTTGGATACATTACACATGAGCCAAATATCTTTTGTTTATTGAACTAAAATCACCGGTTCAAAATAACACAACTTAACATCAAAGTATTATTATTTCAAAACGCAGTTCACACATTACATCTGAATTGAGTGTCTATTCATTTCATAATAATGATCTAACTATCAATTGATACAACTCAAGATGCTAAGTAAGTTAGCTCAAAATGCTAAGTAACTGTTGCATTACTCTTAATGCATAGTTTTTCTGGAAAATTATGAACACACATTTAGATTATGAAAGTGAAGCAGCCGAGGACTGAGTATGTTCAGGTATGATCCGTTTCAAGATGCCTTTGTTTGGAAGAGAAAAAAAATATCCCTTAAAATCTATATCATAGTTATCAGCATTCATTTTTCCTACAGTACATTTCTATTTAGAGGATGATAGAGTTGGAAGCTGATGAAAACCATTCATATTTTTGGATGAGGCAGGCCAAGAGATGGAGGAGAGTTTGAGAGCCCAGCGGTTGAGAGGGACCCAGAAAGATGTTCTCTGGGGGCCTGACCACCCCCCACTGAATGGGATTTTGAGGGGGCTCATAGCAAAATCAGTACAATGTGCCCAGAATTCCCAATCACGAATCACGGTTTCAGGCCCATCCACAGTTTATCACCTTGTATTTACCCCCATTCTCCCCTTTCCTTACTGTAACCCGACTGAAGAGTTTTTCTTCACATGGAGTTGGAAGTTTTTCAATAGGCTCCTCACAAACAAGTCCCTCTTCTCCAAGCCATAGATGATACCTGCAATATCCTTGGAAAATATTTTTTCAAAGATCTTTAGCTAATGAAATCCATTAACCATTATGATGTGGATGAGAACCTGTGGCCAAATCCACAAAAACAGGGTTGACAAAAACATAGAAGTGCAGTAAGGGACACTCTAGTTGACATTGACAGAATACAGTGGAATTAGAATTGAGGGTTTTCAAAAAATGGTTTGATGTTAACAGACTTTCACTGAATTTAAGTAAAACAAAGTTTATAATATTTAGTAATCGACAAAGTAACAATAAAGTGAAACTAACGATTAATAATGAGGAAATAGAAAGAGTGTACGAAAACACATTTTTGGGTGTTATAATTGATCATAAATTATGTTGGAAATCCCATATTAATCATGTAAAAACTAAGATGTCAAAATCCATTGCAATATTAAATAGAACAAAACATATTTTGAATGAAAAACTTTATATATATTGTATTGTGCGCTCATAGTTCCATACATTACTTATTGTGTGGAGGTGTGGGGTCATACATATAAAACCAACTTAAACGCAATATACAGGTTACAAAAGAAAGCTGTTAGGATTGTTAAAAGGGTTGATTATTATGAACCAACAAATAATTTGTTTATTAATTTACATGCTTTAAAATTTTTTGATTTAGTTGATTTATATTCTTTACAGTTAATGTATAAAATTTATAATAATTTACTTCCAAATTGTATACAGAGGCTGTTCAAATTAAGAGAAAGTCAGTATAATTTAAGAGGATTGTATATGTTCAAAAAAGTAAGGGCAAGAACTAATGCAAAAAGTAGGTGTTTATCTGTTAAAGGGGTTCATCGATGGAATAAAGGTGATAAGGAACTTAAAGTATGTAATTCACTTTGCAAATTTAAGAAAATGTATAAAATTAAGATGATAGATGATTATATGACTCTGTATAAATAAATAGTGGTTGTATTGTGAAAAAAAAAAAGTGATGTATATTTTTTATTTTTTTGGTATGTTTTTGTTTATTTTGTGTTGTTTAATTTAGTGAAAAGTGTCGCCCATTCAGTTAAAAATGTATAAAGGGTAGGCATAATAAGCAAGGCTTCCGCCTACACCTTTTTCGGTAACCTGTAATTTTATTTTTAAATTTGTGAAAATGTGTTTGTGAGGACCGGAATAAAATTATAATTGAATTGAATAATTGAATTGAATTTTACTGTAGGCCTACTGTAGTTTTTTTTTCTTATCTAAATATATATTTTTTAAACCTGTTGCGAGTTGATGATTTCATCAATCATTTTCACATTTTGATTAATGATTCCAGTGTCTGTACTTTTTCTCTCTAGTCTATTACAATAATGTATTAATGTGGATAACCATAATGAAAGCTGCATCATATGTTTTGAACAACTATATTTAATAATTGTACTAACAACTAAACCGTGAAACTATGAGTATCTTGTGTGCAGGTGATCTAAAGTAATGTTCTTATGATATTTCTTAATAAATTTGTATTTTGAACAAAAACTTCTGCAAATGCAAGGCATCTTTAAAGATATGAATTCAATATACAAAGTTTTGAACATTGGACTGCCTGTGTTACAAATAATTACTGTTTTGAGTTTTGTGTCTAGAGTTTTGAAAAATGACATGAAGATTCTGTTATTAGAGGAATTTGGGGAAGGGGTCAATGGGGGTTGGTATAAAAAATAAAGGTTATTAATATAAAATAAATATCATATTAATAATTGAGAACTAATAGTAACTAAGCAAAAGGAATGACCATTTTAGATTGTTTTCTGAACTATTGTGTAACACTAAATAATGAAGTAATGGCTGTTGAAAATTCAACTTTGCAGTCACAGGAATAAATTAAATATTAAAATATATAAAAAATATTCTATCCATCCATCCATCCATATTATTATTTAAACCAAATAAAAAATTAACAAATATTATTTACTAAATTAAATTATATATAAAAAGTGAAGGTTTGTTAGGTTTCAAATGATACAACAAACGTTTCGGTTAAGTATGTAACCCTCGTTCCATGAAGGAGGGAACGGAGACGTCAGGTCAGAGACCGACGAATCGGAATCTCGCCAGAGAGACCAATCCACTTCGAGTGTAACTAAACGAGCCAAGGGACATTGACATGCGGTATTTCGCATCTGGCTGTCACACCCACGCAGGTATGAGAAGCAGCAGGTGCACCGCTTTAAATCATGTTTTTGCTGAGGAGCTGAGCCGGTGACCCGGCAGCTCAGCTGTGGTACAGCGACAGGACGTGACGTCTCCATTCCCTCCTTCAGGGAACGAGGGTTACATAAATAACTGAGACGCTCCCCTTTCAGTTGGTCACTCCGAGTCACGTCGGTGACTGACGAATTGGAATCCCTACCAAAGCGCCACAGGAGCTTCCCCCTCCAGCGCCCTGTGTAGGCCTCCTGGTCCTTCCTATAAGGCAGACGATAGGACCAGGCTCTACACAGAGAAGGTCAACTACTGCAATTGCTCGAGCAACCCAAACAGTAGGACTTGGATTACACTGGGAAAGCGTGCCCTTCCACCTGGAAGGGGCACACTGCGGAGTCACCTTCTCTCAGAGGCTCAGGCTTCATCATTTAGAGAGGGCAGAACATGGTCTGCCAGGGAAACACGGCCCTAGCAAGTGTACAGTGGAATACACACATGGGATCCCGACAGGGTCACTCATATGGGCACTAGCCTCACACCAAATTTCAAGAATGAATCTCATATGGACAGACCAAGTGGAACTATCGCCGCAGCTGCAACCATATGCCCCAGGAGCCTCGGAAAGAGTTGCAGTGGGACCACCATCCTGCCTGATATGGGCTGTATCTGAAAACTGAAAAATGCTGCCTTCGGAGGATGCATTTTGAGGTAGGAAGGCATCAAGGCACGTCCGAATCCAAAGTTAGCTTATCTTCCCGTCTCATGAGATACCCTCATCTGATCGATTTTTGAAGGCAGCATAGATGTATCCTTCGCTGCCTTTGATATCCCACAATCCTGTGCGTTACATTCTGTGACGGTTGAGCTAAAAAATAAATTTGGCGTCTGATAGTTGCGTAAAATTTGTGTAAATGTATATTTCTGATTAACTTTTTGCACTTTTGATGTTATTTCTAGCGAGAAATTTGTATTATAGTAGTTAAATATTTGTTTCGTTATCACTAAAACTTGTTCTATTTTGTTGAAGATCATTAAACCATTACACTGCCTCAGAAGCCTGTCCGAAATTAGTTTCATGAGGTGCCTTCATGCAAAAACTCTGCCTGCAAAGTCATTGCCTCGTAAGGCAGCAATGCGGCAAGTCAGCTGCCTAAGTTTTCGGCTGCAACCAAAGTCTTGAGGCAGTTCGGCACCGACTGAGCACATTTCTGGGTGAGGCGTGCTGTCTGGTTGACCGAATCCAACTCCATGCCGAGAAAAGAGATCCTCTGCGTTGGCACGAGTTTGCTCTTTTCCCAGTTGATCCGAAGACCCAACTGGCTGACTTTGGTGAAGACGCAAGACGACTGGGACAGCCCATAGGGCAGGACATTGTACTGATATGTCCGACCCTCAAACGCGAATTGCAGGAATGACCTGTGTCGCGGGAGGATCGAGACATGAAAGTACGCGTCCTTCAGGTCGATCGCTGCAAACCAATCTAGGAGATGGATGCACCTGAAAATGCATTTCTGCGTAAACATCTTGAACGGCAGCTTGTGAAGCGCACAGTTCAAAACTCGCAGATCCAAGATCGGTCGTAACCCATCGGTTGGAGGGACCGACTCTATAGTATCCTTTGCCAGCATGACTGCGATTCCGCACACAAGAAAGGGGCATTGACGGCCTTGACTGAAGTGAACCGGATGCCCCTGAACTTGGGGGGACGCCAGGTGAACTAAATCGCGTAGCCGAGTCTGATGGTCCTCAGGAGCCACCGGGATGGACTGGGGATCGCTAGCCAGGCTCCGAGAGACCGTGCCAGCGGACAGGCCCCCTGGCCTGTCCCGGCAGGGGGCAGAGTCTGGGTGTGAATTGCAACACTCACCTGATTCCTCCTCGTGCGGGAGGAAATGCAGGAACCCGGCTTGAGGCTTGTGACAGCCCGGCATGTGATGACATGACGTGTTACAGCCCTTACCTGGTTCCACGAATGGGCAAGAGGGGTGCTCTTGGGCAACCCACTGCTGCCTGCTTGCGAGAGAGGAGGAGGGAAGCGAACCCATGATGCACAGCTCACAACTCTCCTCCCCTTGAGACCCAGAGACTGAGGAAACTGCTCTTCTATAGAAATTGTGTGTACCACTGGCTTCTGTGCCAGCAGCTGAACAAAAACAAAATTAAACAAAAGATTCTCCACCTGGCCCTCCTCCGG
Organism: Gymnocypris eckloni scoliostomus; assembly: GCA_027564155.1. Taxonomy (NCBI): domain Eukaryota; kingdom Metazoa; phylum Chordata; class Actinopteri; order Cypriniformes; family Cyprinidae; genus Gymnocypris; species Gymnocypris eckloni. The sequence goes on from CM050419.1 coordinate 16,857,761, forward strand.
GGGAGGGAGTGGTGTGGTCACCATCTCCCGACGAGCAGTCTCCTCCATCTCTGGGTCTCTTGCACTTGCCGCCAGGTTTGGCGGGGGTCTGGACGGGCTGGGAGTCCCGCCTGCGACCGGCTCCATGACGCTGCCTGGCAAAAGGCTGCTGCGGCTGTGCTGGAGCAGGGGCGAAGTGGACACACCCGAAGTGGAAAACGCAGCCGGGTCGTCATCCCCAGAGGACATATGTTTTGAATAACTATATTTAATGATTGTACTAACAACTAAACAGTGAAACTATGATTATCTTGTGTGCAGGTGATCTAAAGTAATGTTCTTATGATATTTCTTAATAAATTAGTATTTTGAACCAATGCTTCTGCAAATGCAAGGCTTCTTAAAAGATATGAATGCAATATGCAACGTTTTGAACATTGGACAGCCTGTGTTACAAATAATGACTGTTTGGGGTTTTGTGTCTAGAGTTTTGAAAAATGACATGAAGGTCCACCCGAAGTGGAAAACGCAGCCGGGTCGTCATCCTCAGAGAGAGAGGGCTTGCCCTCCGACGCAGCGATCAACATCTGGTCGCCAGAAGGGGCACCGAAGGAAACAGGTGTTGTACCCCATTCTGCAGAGGTCCTAACCCACTCTGGAGCGCTTGAGGGGTGAGGAACTCCTCTTGAGGAAGCCCTCACTGTGACCCTCAAATCACCTCTGACGCCACCGGACACAGCGCCGCCCCAGGTGCCGAGACGAACACTGGATCACGGCAGAGGCAGAGGGAGTCTTTTATGCAACTCCGAGATGGTCATGTCCCCACAAGAAGAACATGAACCATCCACGAAAGCTTCCTCAGTGTGCTGAATGCCCAGACACGTGTGGCAGCATTCATGACCGTCCTGAGGTGCCAAGAAACGACCACATCCAGAAGCGCACGGATGATAAGACATCTTTAAAAAGATGCAATCACCCGTGTTGCTCTTTTAGAGAAATTGCTCTTTTAGTGCTGAAGCACGCAGGGGAGTTGGCCACCGCACACTCCTGGTGTGGCTGTCTGCACAAACTTTGTTGAAGCCGCGAGATTGTGACCCATAACGTCCGCACTCTCGTTCTCTCTGCAACACCGAAGTAGAGAGTAGTAGTGATGCACTGCCGCTCGGCTCCGAAGTGAAAGGATGATTAATGCGGTGCACCTGCTGCTTTTTATACCCGCGCTGCGGGGCGTGGCAGCCAGATGCGAAATACCGCATGCCAATGTCCATTGGCTCATTTAGTTACACTCAAAGTGGATTGGTCTCTCTGGTGAGATTCCAATTCGTCAGTCACTGACATGACGCGGAGTGACCGACTGAAAGGGGAATTATATAATCTCTTATGACATGTGTTTGAACATGAGGGGGACTTACATCATACATCCACTAAAAATAACTTAAAAAAATATTTGTTTTGGTCGAAAGTAACTTCAAAAATTGCCAAAACTTGAAGACAGTTCTAAAATGGTTAGTATAATTTGTTTTCAAACTACTTGTTTGTAAATATTTTGTTTCTACAGTAATGAAATGTATACATTTTTACTTAATTATGACATTTTTGGGGCTGCTGTACATTTCTTACATTGCACTGGATTTATTTGTAACCATACCAGCCCATTGCGGAAGGGTAGGAGGGTCTCCGTGACCCAGGTGAGCCCTGCAGGTTTGTCCGGCTCTTCAGAAGTTGCTTGTATTTGGGGTTGTGCCTTATCCAGCTCAGCAGTGCCTCACACGCTTCCTGCCTCATGCCCGTGTTGGTCAGGCTCACTGCCAGGGCCATGAGGGCCTGGAGGTTGTTGGGGTGGAGCTCCAGACACCTGCACACACATACAACAGGGAAGCATCTAAAGAACCGCTGCTTTTGATGGACACTAATTAGCTGTCTGCCATCATAATGAGAGGCAGATGCTTCCTGATTAGTGCTGGTTTTAATTCATGGGTGAATACTTGTGTCATCTTGTGTGTCTGCATGGAGGCCATCTAAACGTATTTCATAAAACCAAAATAAATAATTTGCTCAGTTTATGATGGAAGTCGCACTTCCTGGTTTACAAGTATAAGAAAAAACACGGCGTGGGTGACATTGTATATTGTTTATTACCGCACACTGGCTGCATGGGTGCATCAAAGAATAAAAATGGAAATGTAACGATGCCAAATAAAACCATTTACTAGGTTGTCTTTATGACAGTCAGTAAAAGCATTTCTCTAGCTGTCCATTAAAACAAAAGCAGTGCACATTGCTAATGATTTGTCTGCTAAATCCATCAGAAATTCTAGTTCTAATCTGATCTGATCTAATCAGATTTAGGTAAAACTATACTCACCCCTCTAAACTATACTCAAATAAGATGCCGGCTTTGTCCCAATTCACATGCTGACACTATGTACTAAAAAAAGTACTTCAATATTACTTATGGGTAAGTTTTGTGGAACACACTACTATAGGCAAATTCCAGGAGCATTTATGGACCTTTGAAGATCAAAAGGAAGTAATTTGACCATTTATGAACACATGAACCTGAGGTTAATTTATTTAAACACATTTCTGTTTGGGATTTAAACACATTTAAATCCAACTCGAAATTAATATTAATACTTTATTCATCAAGGACGCTTTTAATTGATCAAAAGTAACAGTCAAGACATTTACATTATAAAAAAAATCTATTTAAAACAAATACTGTTTTTTTAACTTTCTATTCATCCAAGAATCCTGAAAAAATTGATCATGGTATAAAAATATTAAAAGTGCCCCTATTATGGATTTTTGAAAATTACCTTTCATTCGGTGTGTATCACAGCTCTAAGCAAATGAAAATATATTGCAAAGTTTGAAATCTAAAAGTGCACAGTGTATAAAGTTATTGTCTTTCAAAAGACAGAGTCGACTCCCGAGTCATGAAAATTAGTCATTTTTAAAACGAATCTTTAGCTATTTCAAGGTGACGTCAAAGTGAAACATTAGCCTATTTATGCCCGCCCAATTGTTGCGCGTGCAGACCCGGGAATACTTGAACCTCCCCTCCTTCAAACACAGCTGATTCCTATGGAGAAGACACTGTGCTCTGCGCTGTGAGGGGACATCTGTTAGGGTATGTCCAACTCATTTTCTCCTCCAACTTCAAAATAATCCTACATCACTGCAGAAGCACCGACCCAGTGTTTACAAAGTGAACATGCAAGGAGGCTCAAACACCCTTTACAAAAATTTTACTAAAAAAGGTAAAACAACGATGTAGTTGTTACATTAACTGGAGACCGGGAACGAGGAGACAAGGAACTCTTCCAACCAACAGAATTTATTAATCCAATCACTTGAACACATGCGGAGACATGAAGTTCACACATGACATATATATAACAGCAGACAGGATAAATGGGGCAGAACACACTATAAATAGACAGAACTATGGAGGGTAAAACGAGACACACCTGGAACATAATCAAAACACGGCTGGGACTAAATTAACTCATAATGAACAGGAAAAAACAAATATGGAGATAAGAGGGAGGGAAACACATGACATAGAGACACAGGTCTGACAGTAGTACAATTTTGAAGTTGTAGGAGAAAAGTGTTGGGAGTTTTTAGACATACAAAGAGTACGCATACGCCTCGCAGAGCTAGACAAGACGAGCTTTTGTGGTTAAAATGTGTGCCTACACACACATATACATATATATATATATATGTGTATTTATTTTTTTGAAAATTACTGATGGTTTCACTAGATAAGTTGCCACTGATAAATTTTTTGCAACTGAAGAAAGGGAGACATGAACATCTTGGATGACATGGGGGTGAGTAAATGATCAGGACATTTTTATTCTGAAAGTGGAGTAATTCTTTTTAACAACTGTTGCTGTCATGTACTCTGTAGTGTAGTATGCGAGAAACTTATTTTTGTGTGTTGTGTTCGCTCCACTCAGCTTGTAGGTCTCCGTCTAACCAGCTGACAGCAATATCTGTTCGCTCGCAAATGTCTAGAAATGTGTCGATGAATAGTGAATGTTTGTTGTTGTTATTACTTCAAGTTCTGATAAAGAATAGAGCAATATGTTGGGTGTGCAAATCGCAGTGCTTTATCAATACGTTTCTGCATTGGGCTAAAGCATATACCATGGCTGTTTGGGTGTTTACCACCGAGCTTTGGGCTCAGTAATGGTGATTAGTGATGGGTCATTCTTGAACATTTTGTTCATTTTGAACGAATCTTTAATGTGACTCGGGAAGAATGAGTCATCTCGGGCAATGATTCGTTCAGTCGCGCATGCGCAACATCCTATAGGTTCTGTACTGGAATTAGTTCACCTGTTTCAAGTCTTTGGGTTTTCCGAGTCGTTCATTCATCATGTAACTAATGCAGTATGCGCTGGTAAGAGAATTGATTAGTTAATCTCTTGAGTCTTCGGGTTTGAGTCGTTCGTTCATCACGTGACAGCCTCATAAGCTGAACCTATGCAGTCTGAGCCGGAAAAAATTGATTGGTTCACCTTTAGAGTCTTCCGGTTTGAGTCGTTTGTTTATCACGTGACATAAGCATGACATAAGCTAAACCTATGCAGTATGAGGGAAAAAGATTTAGTAATACTAATAATAACCAACTCTTTAGTTTATTACCTTTGTTACCACATTCGGTGTTATGGGAAATAACCATCATGACAGAAATTCACACATTTATAAACTGTAAGAAATAAAAACCTACAATTTGAGACCAGAAATGCATCACGTAACTGTAAGAGTAAATAATAATGATAACTATGCACCTGTTTGTAAGGAAGCTTTCAAATGAACTAATTTCTCTATCCAATGCTGTCACATCACGTGACAAAAGAACGAACGGCTCGAAAGGTGAACGGATCAATTCTCTTTCCAGCTCTGACTGCATAGGCTTAGCTTATGGGGCGGTCACGTGATAAGAGGTGAGCTAATCATAGATTAAAGACCCAGGTAAACAATGAATTAATCTTTTCTGTTTCTTATACCATTATAGTTTTGTATTGTTTGTAGCATGATCAACGTTTGCTACGTAGTAGATGTGTTAGGGAAGTAAAATGTAACATTTAAATTATGTTTTGCTAAAATGAACGAAATGACTCGAAAAAAGATTTGTTCATTTTGCTGAACGAGACTCAAAGGTCCGAGTCAGTAAAATGATCCGAACTTCCCATCACTAATGGTGATGGGCGTTCTGTTATTGACATCTGCTGCATGCAGTAGACCAATCACAACAGGCTGGATCATCAGACCCATCACTGCAGTTTAATGTCGAGCAAAGGAGGGGTTTGGAAAAATTTATCGTTGAACTAACTGTTTGGGAGTCGTGAGCAAAAAAGGAAAAAATACATTAATATTTTAAGACAATGAAAGTGTTTTTTGACCTTGCATGCATATCAACCTATTGTTGGACACTCCCAAAACCAAAATATGAACCTTTCATAACCCATAATAGGAGCACGTTAAGCAGCAGAAACATTTTTTAATGTGAGGAAATTATTAGAATAATATATTAAATAATTAAGAGTAATATTGGATAATATTAGAAATGCTTCTTTGCGCACAGCTAAAGCTGTCAAATGACAGTCAAAAAAGACATTTAACATTTTGTATCCTAACTTAACTATGATGTGGATGAGTTTTATTGTAGTTCTACTCTATTTCTGCTCTACTAGTTCTAATCTTGCATTATATTTAGGACGAACAGGATGTGATCTGCAACAACTGTGTGGTCCAACCACAGACGATACACCACTTTAAAATGACATCTTAAATTACGCTAGATAATATCAGAGAGGTAGGCATTATAAAAGCACTCTATTCAAAAGTGATACGAATACATGTTACCAAAAAAGAGCTTTGAGTGTCATTGGTGATTAACACACATAGATTGGAGTTTTCAACCCGGTCGCTCGGAAGAACATTGTATGAGATTATGGCTGGCTGTTCTATCCAAAATGAACGTAATCTCCCAAAGGCCTCTGTGCTTATGAAATGCAATTTTAATTGGATCACCGGGTTATTACAGTAGCTCTTTATCTCAAGCAGGAGAGGGCACAGCTGAGAGCTTTGTCTCATTTGGTGTCACAGATAACCACATGGAGGTGTTCGAATCAATGCCTTCTTCAGGTTAAAGGGTCTTGTTTATATTGTTTATACCAGTGGTTCCCAACCACATTCCTGGAGGCCAACACTGCATGTTTTCTATGTCACCTTAATCAAACACACCCGATTCAGATCATCAGCTCATTAGTAGAGACTCCAAGACCTGAATTGGGTGTGTCAGACAAAGGAGAGATGCAAAATGTGCAGTGTTGGGGCTTCAGGAACGTGGTTGGGAACTACTGGCTTATACCATTACTGTTCTGAATAGGGATTAAAGGAATATTAGGATTTGCAATAGACAAATCCATCATTAAGATGTATTTAACTTTATTTGCAATAGACAAATCCATCATTAAGATGTATTTAACTTCAAACCGTTGCTTACACTATCCATAATATTGCTTTCTCCAGTAAAAAAGTCATCTCATCTGAATCAGGAGAGAAATATGCACAGATAACAAAGATGTTAGCGGATTTTGATGTGAGAGGACAACAAGGGATGGACTTTTTCACTGGAGGACGCACTATTATGTGACAATTACATTTAGCAGACGCTTTTATCCAAAGCGACTTACAGTGCATTCAGGCTATACATTTGTATTGTCAGTATGTGTGTTCCCTGGGAATCGAACCCACAACCTTTGCGCTGCTAACGCAATGCTCGAACCACTGAGCCACAGGAACACAATTAAAAGTGACAATTAAAAGTTAATACACCTTAATTTGTAGTTTATTACAAAGACACAGCTTTTCACTTCACAATACATTTATTGATGGACTGGAGTCAGGTGGGTTACTTGTGGATTATTATGATGGTTTTATCAGCTGTTTGGACTCTCATTCTGACGGCACCCATTCATTGCAGAAGATCCATTGGTGAGCAAGTGATGTTAAATTTCTCCAAATCAGTTCTGATCAAGAAACAAACTCATCTACATCTTGGAAGCCCTGAGGGTGAGTACATTTTCAACAAATTAAAATATTTGGGTGAACTATTCCTTTAACCTTTATCTTGACTTGGCATTGATGGTACAATCATCAACAATACATCCAGTACTAGTACAACGCAATCCATTATAACTCTGCTTTTGGCTTTATTTTTGCCATAAACACTGTCACATCCTAAGTGTGATGACTCAAACTTCACGAGCCAATCGGTTCTGTGTAAACCATAATTTGCATATGATTCATGCAGGGATACTTCCTTACCTCTGGAGGGAGACAATTGCTGCCTGCTCATTCTCATTCTCTGCTTGCGTGGTTCCCAGCACCAGCCAAGCCTGAAAAGAAAATAGGTATTGAACAATGAGCATTGGGGTTATCACCTTGACTCCGGCGAGGTGCTCTATTGTGCGCGAGCTAGAGTGCTAACCTGGGGGAAATGATTCATTTTCAAAGGCCTGTGGCTCAGGCATAGAACAGAATGTTAGGGAGGAACTGAATGGATTTGTGTTGCCATTTCTTGAAGATGATGGTGAAGATTGGATTGCAACACAAATATTTAAAGTTTAGGATGTTGATTTAAGTATCATTAATTATGTGACTGAATATTTATGCTATGATTCCACAATTAATCATTTGTGGGGTTACGAACACTGAGTAAGACAAATTATTAGAAGATACACTTGTTAACTTTGTGTAGGAGGAAACTGCATTTCAAAACAAGGCCACATTTTGTTAATACAACAGAAAGTGTATTAATGAGATGTATTAATAGAATATTTTAACATGGTTGGCTGAGTCTGCGCTCTTAACTTACAATGTACAATATAGCTTACTTTTGATAGAAGCAAAATCTCCCCGAAATGCTACTTGCTTTGCAATATTATCTGTCAACATTCAGCTTATTTGCATACACAATCATTTAGAGGTGGGGTAATTCCAGGAGAAGAGGGATAATCCTCTCTGGTATGTAACTGAACTATTACATCATTAAATCGTCTGGAAAAAAGGGAACCCTACTCAGTTACAGGAGTGTTAATGGTTTGCCATCAGTCACTGTCAAGTATAATGTCTACTACAGAGCTCTCACTGAAAATTTGTGAGAACATGGAATAACCCTGCCTTGGCTAATCATGCCATGATCTGTTAAATGTTCAGTGGGGGCAAGAACGTACCTACTGCTTATCACTGTATGTTGGAAAGGTATGACCGTAGTCTGATTGGCAGAACATGTTTTCAAGCTGTGCAGACGTTGATTTGATGAAAGTACCTGGCTGACTGTTGTTGTTTCATAAGCCCACTTGCTCACCTCCGAATCCTGAGGGTCCTGCAGCACAGCTGCTTCCAGAAGAAGTACAGCGTTAGGCAGGTCTCCCTCTCTGGAGTTGCGTAATCCCTCCTCAAATGCATTTGGCCAGTCTTTGAAAGGGTTATCTGTGTGGAAGTAGTATCCCTGAGGAAGACATAGTGGACATAATTAAGTAGTGCAAAATGTTTTTTGCACACTGGTTAAATAAAAACTTTAAAAAAATGAATTAATTAATTGTGAATAATTAATTATTATTATTATGAATATTGTTGTTGTTGTTATCATTATTATCACAGTTCTAAATAAATATTTGTTGAAATGATTTGTTTGAATTTTTTCTCCTTTACCTTTTCATAAGGAGACACATTAGAGGGAACCTGTGATAACTCATTCTCTGTTAGCCAGTTCCTGCGAGCGAGCTCTTCCCACTCTGCCTGCATCTTATCCCAAAACTCTGTGTCTGACTGAAAGAGATTTGATAAATGAGACAGAAAAAATAGCAATGCTGTAAAAAATAGCTTAATAAAATAAGAAATAAATGATGGAACTATGATATGTATGGAAACAGTTCTCCTAAAATATAAAAATGTTTTATACACAAGGTTTTATAAATAATTTTTGTTTTTATTTTATTTAACTAATTGTATAATATTAATCTCAGTTATTTAAGAGGTCAACTCTACTAAGTAAACATTTCAAATGTATTACAAAAATCATTATTAGCTGAGTAACAATGGATATAATCAATCTAATGAGCAGAAAACTCCATTCACATGTACCCTTTAGCAAAGCCCAACTTTAATTCTCTTAAAATATTTCACATAAAAACCCTTGGAAATGGTACAGTGATGCATTTCCTGTAACTTGGCTGGTAAAACATGAAACATCAGTGTCATGGTAATAGATATAGAATAAAGTGTCTGTTAAGTGAACAAATGTAAACATTATACTGGTGTTCCACCTCCAAACTCTTTAAAGATACTAAAGTACCAATTTGCACTCCAGATTAATTCATTTACAGAACTTTCATTTAGTCAACCAGAAAGCTAATATGCAACCAGCCAACAAAACTGTTACAGTTTTAGTTTGCTATAGTTTCAGTTTTGTTGATTTTGTTCTTTTTTCACATTGTCCAGAAGAGCACTTCATGGCAGAAATGTGTTTTCTGCCTCCGCAACATCAAGCTCTGGGTAAACTTAGTCTTTAGTTGAGTCTCTGCAGGTGTGCCACTCTTATGAATGCCTCAAATCTGTATCAACATGCCTCTGAACTCTGTGCTCTGCAATCTGAATAATGAATCACTGTGCATGAATATTGATGGCAAGAGGAGACTTACACAGCCACACAAGCAATCATTCAGCTCTCAGCCATCTAGGACATTTGGAAATCTCATTTAAGGGTTTGATTAATCAAAAAAAAATTACTTGCTCATAGCATTTGTCAGCGAACTGTGTGCACCGAAACACTTTGATTTGATGCAGAAGGACAAAATGCTTGAAAATGATTTTGAAGTGTTAAAAATACTAATTTGTCTTTACTTGAAAACCTCACACGTCACTGTCATCATGTGTTATAAAATCAGAAACGGCAAGAGCATTTGTTGAAGTCATCTACCAATCGATACAGGTCACGAGTCCCAGTATCCCTTCATTATGGCTCATATTCACTTGAAAAGCAGTGGTGTAAGTGAGCTATCTGCTTTTCAAAAGCCTTTGTGGCACAATTCCCTCAGAGATTGTATTTATGATGAGGGTTTTCAAAGAATGTTGTGCGACTGAAAGTTGATGAGATGTTATTTTGTTCAATGACACCTCTTTTGTTGAGGATATAAATGGCTCTCCGTGTTTTATGATGGGCAACAGCTTCACTAAGTGGCCAATTACGGTAATTGGATGACCCACCCCCTCTTTCCCTCCAACAGCTCAGCACAGAGAGAGTCAAAGGTCAAAGTTGAAGACTCATTATCTCTCATCCAGAGAAAGACTGCTTGACTGAACTTTTTAATAGCCAGAACATTTGCGTTAAGGACATACTTCACGGAACTCATCTTCACTGAACACATCAAAGGCATTTTTATGAATCCAGCTTGATTTTCGTAGTTGTTCTGTTTTTATAAATTACTTTACATTTGTTAAAAGAAGACATTTTCTCTCCCTCAAGCCATTTCTCAAAAACTATCCGACCAATGAGATTGGCGCTTTTGCTCACGTGTCTGGAGCTGCTGAAGTTACAGTAACATACAACTTGGGGGCGCTCAAACACAAAACAGTCTTGCCGAGCACACATACGTAACGAAGAAGAAGATATAACTTTACGCCAAGTAGCGTCTACACTGCCGGCGTCGGCGTCTTTTCCAGCGTCTTTCCTCATTCAAAAAAACTATAATTTCTTCATCGCTGGAGCTGCTGGAGCTGGAGCTTCTGGTGCTTGAAATATCCATGTTTTCTTTGTATGATTTTGACAAGCGCCAGAATACTTGCTCTTCTTCTGAGTGACAAGGGAGTGTCAGAAGCGTAAAGTTGCGCAGCGCCACCTTGTGTACCGGGGTATTTCTGTTTTACATTAAGCGCCATCTAATGTCAGGGAATTAATTTGCATGTTCACTCGGCTCATCGTCAGCAAAAATCGCTTGTGTATGAACACAAAAAACGCGTTGAAAAACGCTGGCGAATAACGCGCGCCGATATTCGTCCCGGTGCATACGGGCCTTTACTCTGGAACACAAAATAAGTATTTTTAAAGAAGATCCAGGCCAAACTCCAAAACGACAACAAAGCACCATAAAAAAAGCTATTGCTATTAAAAAAATAAATAATAATAATAATAATAAAAAATATATAGATATATATGTATATGTGTGTTATTGAAATGAAGCTGAAATAAATTGTAAATATTACATGAAGAACTTAGAAAACTGAAGCTAAATGATGCTAGATGATGTTAAAAATAACATTATTTGGTGTAATTCAATGTGTTTATGTGGTTTATGGTTAAAAAAACACAAAAGTGTATAAAAATATCTAAAACTGAAATTAAAATATAAAATTAAAGCTTATTTAAAGGGCACCTATTATGCAATATTCACTTCTACATGGTGTTTGGACATAAATGTGTGTTGGCAGTGTGTGAACACAACAACCCTACAATGATAAAAATCCACCCACTCCTCATTTTTTAATCCTCTTTGAATCAAATCAGTCTCACTGGGCCTGCTGTTTTGATTCTCATGCAGTGTGAAGTCACATTGTATAGGGCCGGGCCACAGGGGTTGATTGACAGCCTTGCATTGCTATCTCAACAATGTCTCTTAAGCAATCCCTGTGCTCTGTGATTGGATAAAAACAGTGTTGGGGGTAACACATTACAAGTAACGCGATTTACGTAATAATATTACTTTTTTCAAGTAACTAGTAAAGTAACGCATTACTTTTTAATTTACTGAGTTTCTTTTTTCCATTTATTGACTGACAGTGCGCTGTGTGAACATGATCTTACTGTAGTTCTAATCTAGACTAAATGTGAATGTGTATTAATTAATCCCACTGGCAAAAAACTGATTCAGATTTCATCAAAATGAATTAAAACAGTGAAAAGCAAACCCAGAATATGACGCAAACCTGCAATAATTAAATGTTAAACAACACAAATATATCTAATCTCATTTTATTAACCGATGTGTTTGCTGCTGACCTTTGCTGATCCAGTTCAACCATACTAATAAGCAAAAATTACTTTAGATAAACTAAAAATTGTGCTTCGTTGTTGTTGTTTTTTATTGCTGAAGATTGTTGAACCTTCTTTTTCTGCGTTCTACTGTACATACGTGATTTACTTTTATTCTTTACACTTTTTGGTGGGAAAGGGCTTTTACATTTGCTATAAATATAACATATTGTATTAAAACAAACAATCAAGCCCTGCTCATATTTAAAAAGTAACGTGAAAGTAATGTAATGCATTACTTTCCATAAAAAAGTAACTAAGTAATGTAATTAGTTACTTTTTTAGGGAGTAACGCAATATTGTAATGCATTACTTTTAAAAGTAACTTTCCCCAACACTGGATATAAGACTGAACATAGGACCTCCCCTATCAGAGGGTTGACCCTCCTAAAAATATCATTACAAGTGACTGTGTATTGTAAATAATAGAATGAACATATACTTAAAATAATTGTGTAAGTAGTCAAACTAAATAAACGCAAAAAAAGCTTTTAAAAAGTTTTCAGTCTCCCTTGCCTCACAGTGGTCAACTGCCTCCTTTCCACCTTTACCGATACACACACGAGCCCGGTGGGAGAGAGTAAAGTTCTTCAGTGGTTATTTGTAAGTAACTTTTGCTGTCAAGGTTATTTTATTCTATATTTATACATCGTGTGAAATTATTCTTAATATTTAATACAGATGATGCTGGATCATTAATAAATTAGTCATGACAAAAAAAGATGATATCCAATGTATTTTTCTGTGAACGATTATAAGGTTACCAAGCTTAATACCAAGCAAATATTGTAGACCTACCGATGTGTTGGGTTTTGCTCAATATGATGTTAAGTGGCAGATCAGTGAATATCTAAAGAGAAGTCCTCAGTCCTAGATGAAACCTAAATACTATGTGGAGGAAACAAAATAATAATTATAATATGACCGTGTGGTGAAAAATATGAACCGAACTCATATTCCTACACGGTCTCCATGCTGTGTACACATACATATCCGTACGAGTACAATTTTGGCTGTATTATTTGTGTCCCCTTCAAAAATTGCTCTTGAGAAATTTTGTTTATTGTTTACATTTACATTTAGTCATTTAGCAGACGCTTTTATCCAAAGCGACTTACAATTGGGGAGTACATAAAGCGATTAATCTTGAAGAGGCAAACATACAGAGGAAGTGCCAATAACACCAAGTCTCAGGCATTGTTCAAATAAGTACAAGCTAGCAAGAAGGAGAGAAAGATAAAGAGAAAGATGAAGATTTTGAAAAAAGGAATTTTTTTTTTTAAACAATGGTTTATTGTTTAATACTGTTAGATTAAATTAACTTTTTTAAATTTAATCCATTTAATATAATTACTTTTATTTTAAAGTAATGTGCCTCAGAATCTACCTAAATACATTTATGTCTGCACAAATCATTTCATTCCAGACTGCTTTGTGAATGTCATGTCGTTATTGTGCTTAGCGTTTTAACAGTGTTTTGTGTGCGTACGTTATGGAGTTATTTTAATTAATCAGCATCACACTTGTGAGATTAGATAGCGCCACACTGTTTGTTCGGTAGCGTGGTCGCGCGGCTCTGTCCATTGAGCTGTGCCTATGACAGGTCAGTGCAGCGTGAGCTCTGTAACGTTTTGTCACACATTCAGTGCATTTGACTTCCCATATGTATGGCTGAACACCGGTGCTCTTGCTCTCAGTCATGTTGCTTCTACCAGCTGTTTATTGCTGTAGTTATGCAATGCAGAGAGACGTATATGCAATGCCCTCTTCTGCCAGGGTGGAATATGCAGCTCATTTGCATTTAAAGTGATACACTCCAAAACAGCTATTTTTTAGACACACCCCAAAAATGACATTTTTTTAAGCTGTTGTAATAAATGATCTGTGGGGTATTTTAAGCTGAAATTTCACAGACACATTTTGGGGACACCCAAGACCAATATTACATATTGTAAAAAGGGTCATAATAGGTTTCCTTTAAAATATATATAAAAAATGCTATATTGAGAACAATATTTTCCAAGTCTTCTGAGCTTGATAGCTTTGTCTAAGGAACATTTTCAAAATTGAAGTTGTTTTACATCGAAAATCATAAATAGTTATTCATTTATGTAATAGTGAGGTCTGATTCATGAACTGTTCTTCTGAATCAGATTATTTCAATTAAATGGTTCTTATCTGGTTCATAAGACCAGGGGCCGGTTGCATAAACTACTTAGACTAGTCTTAAAATGTTAGTCATCTAATTTGTTTTCTTCAAGATTGGTCATAACATTTTAAAGATAGTTACAAAATAGTAGATTGGCCTAATTCAAATAAGAAAAAAAAGACTGTTTACCTCTTGGCTAACTTAAGACACAGTCATAAAGGGGTGATGAACTTAAAATTAGCTTGATCATTTAACATTTAAAAGGTCATTGTGCTATAAAAACATTCTGCAAGTTTTGGAACTGAAAACTTTCTTGTTAGTCTGAAAACAGCTTATATTGAAGCCAATCTGCCAAAACAATAGATTGTGGAATGTGCCACTTTATGACTTAATAGTGTGGCTAAACACCGTCTCCGCAGAAGAAGATCAACGCTTGCTTCTACATCACTGCCTGTTCAATCCCCCACCGATTCACACAAGTAGGTAAATAACAGGAGCGGTAAATGCAGGTCTGCAGAAACCAAACAATAAACTTTATTTGATTAACTTTATTTTTAATGAAGTGCTAGACCGTGACAGTAAGAACTTGGTTCTTTGTCCACTTAATTTTACCGTGCATTCATTTCAAACAAGGCACAATTCAACACCGGATTACTGGATCTGATGTCGCACCACACAAGTGTGAGTAACTGTTTTCATTACATGATTTGTCTGTTATTGATCGTTTGATATGTACTGAGTATTTATGCGTTTTTAACCCAAATTACAGCAGAGTCTATCTATGAAGGGTGTAGGCTGTCAAACATTCACAACTTTTTGCTAATCATAGCAGTGAGTGTTTATTTCAGATTCTGAGTCTAAAATCCACCACACCAATTCAAACAGAGCTTTCTAATGAGGGGGTCAAAACAGTAATGAAAATAGCCTATTACTTCTAAATTATTATGTTTTTTGATGTACAAATATTTATAACATTATAAATGGACCTCAGCGAACAGTACAATATAATAAAAGGCAGTTCATGACCCCTTTAACATATGCTTATGCAACAGGCCCCAGATCTTCACCAATCTTGAGAGCATTGAGAGTTTTGGAGTGAACGATTGCTTTAGAAATTGTGGCCACCTATTTTTTTCAAAGCACCTGGTCTATTTCTAAAAATAGCTGCTGCATTGAAATATATCTCACAAACACTGAAAAAGATCCTTGAAAAATAATAAGTGTCGTGTCATGACAACCCCTGAAGCTGTTACTGTCTAAGGGGCTCAGAAAAAGCATTCCTGAACACCCCTGACATTACATGTCATTCAAGACTGGCATCTTTCCTTTAGCGTTTCCTTTTACCTCAACTGCATTGTTCGTCCCTTGAAGGAGAGTGAGCTACAGCTCTATAAGCGTAATAAAGGCTGAATGTTGTCAGGAGCTCAGTAGGCCATGGCAGAAGCCTTAACGGGTACACTGAGTGCTCCAAAGGGGGTCAATGCTTGGTCTTCCTCATTTTCAAAAAGAGACACATGATCAAGGCCATGCTGTTCCACTGGGGTGAAAAAGTATTTTCTAATTGGTCTTTGTTTCTGAAATAGAATGCTCGTTGGTTCACAAGTCTGAGACCTTTATTTCTATTTGGCCGGTAGACAAAAGCCTAGTAGCTGAACTCTACTGGGACATGCTATATCCTGGAAAAATATTTCTGAATTAGTATTTTTGTTATTTTCCAGTAAAAAAATTAACATTTACATTTAGAAGCAAAACTGCATAAAACATTACTTAATTTTTTTTAGAACACAAAATATCTTGAATGTTTCAAGAATGTTTTTATTCTTTTAAAAACATTGGCACAGATTTCTTTTTCTTGTTTTCGGCATACAACTAACAGGTAAAGAGTGAATGCTTATCAAATACAATTGTCATATTGGAAAATATAACTTTACACATTCATACAGAACAGTGTATAAGAGATATCGACCGCTGTCGCAAAAAAAGAAGAAGGTTGGGTTGCAAATAATTATTTGAACTCTCTCAGACTAACTCTTTAATAGAGGAGCAAGTGAATATATTCATCTCATAATTACTAACTAAAAGAGACAAAGGGTCAGCTGATAATTACAATAATAAAAACCCTAAGACATACGTGACAAGCAATTAATGAGCTTGAGAATGACAGTCATACATACAAGTCTACAAATTCCATTGAGGCTTCTAATAAACTTTTGAACAAAGTTTAATAAATCACATGTACACATTAATATTATTATTAATATTAAAATGAATCTGAATTTAAATCATATTTACAAAATTAATATGCATCATATTTACTTAAATAATATTTATAAGATAGAAATTATCAATAAGTGCATTACTGTACTGCTCCTTCAGTAGCTGTAACATTTTTCTCCCAAAAGCATGAACTTTCTGTCCGAGAGTTTGGTTTGTTGAGCATATAAAAAAAGAATTGACAAGCTGTCAGGTCCTGCTGTTAAAACCGATCCCTGTCATTTTGCATCATCTGAAACATCTCCTACATGTTAGGAGATGGAAAGGATCAGAAGATGGATTTTGAATTAACCAGACACGTGCTACTGTAAATCTAAAGCCTATATGGTTAATCATACTGTTCTTATGTTGTAAAACAAATGCTATCATTAGTTTAAAGTGAGAAGTCTTAAATGCCCAAAAGGTTTCTGGTATTATACATAATCTCATTATGTAAGATGCTGTTATTTACAGCATAAATTCCTACATTTAAAACACCTTTGTGTTATGTTTGGCCCTGATCAGCACAGAGTCATTCGAAAGCCTGCTCTCTGTCTGTCTGCCTGTTTCTAAATAGAGCAGCATAATTTCAGATGTATTCTGTTTCCTGCATCCCAACATCTTCCCCTAAGGCTGCGGGGCGTAAAATGCATTTTCCATCTATCTTGCATCTTTATTCACTGCTCAGTAAGCAGCCCAGCCTGACGATTCCCCATTACAATTCATTTTAGGCTCCAAGGTATTTCTTCATTCAGGACATCAACAAATGAAAATGATTGGAAACTGGCCTCGCTGTCCCAGAAAGTAGCTTTCTGGATAATTCAAGACTCCGTTCAGCTTATAATTATATTAAGTATATACAGTTACTTATAGGGGGCTTGAGGCAGAAGGGCAGCTGTTCCCGTAATGATCGAAACTCAAGGATGGTGCAATCGATCAACCCTCCATTTGTTCCTATCGCAGCCTTGAGAATAACTACTTACTGTACACAAAGTCCCGCCACTCTGAATACTGTCTCAGTCCTATAGTTGTAATGGGCGCTGTTTTGAGAGCTACAAATAGGCAGCATAACCGGTAATTCTGTGCACAGTACAAATTCAGCATTGAGTGGTTCTTCCTTCGTACTGTAAGTACTGCTCTCACTTTTAGATGTGCCCTTCCTCTTTCTCTTCCATTATTCATCTGTTCTTACAGATCCCCCATGTTTTTGCCCTTAGCACTCTACCTCTGTAACACATGTAATACAATAGCTGGCTTCTTACAAGTACAACAGCAGACACTCATCAGAACAACATAAACTATTAAGGAGTGAGAACTCTTAACACAGTGCTAAGTAATGAAAGTACATTTTAATGAAACATGACATTTTATTTGTAAGTTTTGGCTACTGTGTTGTGCAATTTAAGACTGAAAATGTAAAATAATACTAATAGATAAAATAAATGCATTTTTCAAAGACTTATCTAAGCAAAATGTAATTTTTTTAAATATAAATTTAGGTGTTATATTAAAAAATATTTTTGGGTTGAATGAGAGATATTGTGTCTAGATGTTTTTTCCCCTGAGTGACAGGCCTTAGAGTAGTTTCTTCCAATGCATCAGTGGTTGTGATCATTGAAGCACAGGAACTTATGTTGGATAGCAGGGTCTCCAGCTGAATTGGCCCATATCTAGTTTCTGTAAGCACAATATCTGCCACCTGATGCTACACGACTGGCCTATTTTCTTCTCTCATTGAGCAATGGAAAGTTATTATGGTTCAACTTATTCCATGAGCAACGGTGATGACATTTTAATCAATCAATTATTGAGGGAGGCTAATTAGCATCACATTGTACTCGTGACAGCAGGTGGTTTCCAACTCGTCAACGCCACAAAGGTGAGGCCTAATTAAAATATGAACTTTAACAAAGGGTGCACCTAAATACATTTCTTCAAGTTATTTTTTTAAACAATAAAATATTTGTTCCATCTCAGTTTATGGGTATAGTTCACCCAAAACGAAAATTCTGTCATCATTTACTCTCTTTCATGTTGTTCCAAAAAGCTGTATGAGTTGATAACTCTGGTAACCAAATAATGTTGGTAACCAAACTGTTTTGGTAACCATTGACTTTCAATGTATGGACCAAAAAACAAACAAACAAACAAACATTTTATGATGCACAGAAGAAAGTCCTACATACAAGTGAAGGTGAGTAAATGATTTCAAAATATATATTTTTCTACAGAGAAATACAAGAAAGACATATAATGGTTAATGGTTCTGGCTAATATGAGTACAGTTCTATATCAACTCCAGGACACACATTTATAGTATATTTACAATAGTTTATTAATACATTTCTCAGAATTCCACAGATTTTTCCCAAACTGAAGAATAAAAAGTGTAAAATATCTGTAGATTCCATTTGGGTCTGTCAATAAGTTGATAAGAAAAGGCAAATGCTATTTGCATCAAATGAAAGTAGTGGCAGATACTGTTTGAATCAAGTAAAAATATCAACAAAGAGTGGCAGCTGCTATTTAAGTGTAAATTAAACTAATTTGCTATTTACACTAAATGAAAAATGTCTGAGTAATGATGGGTGGAGTTAGTGAAAAGAAAAAGCCTGCCCATTAAGTTTTTGATGCTTACAGATATTTTTAAAGGAGACTTTTGGCTTACCTCCACTGCTGCCTTAGCTCTCTCATACTCTTCCTCCAGAGAATGGTTTCTGGACAGGAGTGTGTTACCGCACCTTTGGTCTTTGCTCAAACGGCCCTGTCAGACACACGCACACAGAGCAGGAGTCAGAGAGAACATGCTCAGCCATCTCTCAGTCACTCTGACAGGAGAAAAGGCCCTGCCCTTGCCAACCCTGATGCCAGAGGCAAGGAGAAATGCCAGCATTAGCAGCACAGGGTCTTTTTGTTTTCTTTCCTTCCATCTCTTTCTTTCTCACTTTCACTCCCTTTTGAGGTCCTGCTGTCCAGTGTCCACACCTAATGTTCTCACAGACAAAATGGCTCAGGACTGGCTTGTCATGCACAGCGCGATGCCCTCACACATTTTTCTCAGTATGCAAATCTGAAAATAGCATGTCAGGAGACCTTTGCTCAGCGTGAATCATCAAATATGCACCAGTTTCAACACTGTACACCTGAAGACATGCTTCACATGCGGCAAAGCCATTCATTTTGACTACACTGCTGCGTGTGTAAACCACACAGCAACAGAAAACAAGCTTACAGCAAAATAAAACAACAGTTAGATCTCAAGGGTTTTATTTTCTCAGAGTCATAAAGGCTTCATCTGAATGGGTTTCAAATTTAGAGGGTGACATATGGGCATAACAAACAACAGGAGGCTTTTGTTTACATTTGCTGATGGCTTAAGACGCCATAAACTACCAGATAGAAAATGTACTCACACTCCAGCCATCCAAGATGTGGATGATTTTGTTTCCTGGTCAAAATAGATTTGGAGAAAGTTAGCGTTACTCTCTTGCTCATCAATGGATCCTCTGCAGTGAATGGGTGCCGTCAGAATGAGAGTTCAAACTGTTAATCAAAGCATCACAATAATCCACAAGTAATCCACACGACTAATCAATTAAAGTGTCTTTTAAAGTGAAAAGCTTTATCAATAGGATGTTTTTAGCTTCAAAACGTTGTGTCCAGCTAAAATACCTCTATCCAAATTCTTGCTTTATTCAGTAATAAAGTTGTGTTGTCTGAATTAGGAGAGAAATATGCACACAAGTGAAAAAATAGGTTGGTCATTTGGATAACATGTGGATTGTTGTGATGTTTTAAATTCTCATTCTGATGGCACCCATTTGCTGCAGAGGATCCATTGGCGAGCAAGTGATGTAATGCTACATTTCTCCAAATCTGTTTTGGTGAAGAAACAAAAGTCTATATCCTGGATGGCCTGAGGGTGAGTAAATTCTGAGCAAGTTTAAATGTTTGGATTAACTCCTTCAACTAGGTTATTGCTTGGGCTGTCAATCGATTAAAATGGTTAATCAAACTAATTGGCAATTAACTGCATTTAATATTTCAGCATATCTTCCATCTAGCTGTCTCAATGGTAGAAAATTCCTTATTACAAAATTAATGTACTGGCCAGGGAACATGATTATTTGTGCTACTTTTTAATTGCATTTAAAAAATAAAATCCCACTAAATGCACATATAAAATTGACAGCTCTAATTGTTGCATTTTCAGTCATGATAATAATGTTAAGTTTTTGATGCTCCTTAAACTTTAAAGTTGCTTGTCATTTTAATGAATAATGTAATCATAGAGTTACCCTTTAAAATTCACCCTCTGTATGTAGCTTTGCATCTTGTTCTTAGGTCATTCTAAATGTCAAGTGCTGAGCTCTCAATGGAAAACTTCCATTTACCCAATTCAATTCTCAGTATAACAAAGCCTTCCAGGCAGTCTGAATCAAAGGAATAGGATGAAGTATTTGCCACCTGCCTCATTGGATATTAATCAATTACCAAGGTTACCAAGTTAAATGGATTTCATACAGGAGGCTATAATGGAGGCCTCAAAAAGTACAATTGGTCTTGCTTCATTGTGCTGGTGCAGCTCTGTATAATTACATTTAATGTGCCCTGTCAGACCCCGTGTCAGTGCAACAATTACCTTTAACATTACACATTCCATTTCCACTGCCACTCATGGCCGGAAGACAATTTGAGCTTGATGTTTTTAGAACCATGCAGTTCACATATACTGGTTGCTCCATCATGACTAGTCTTAACAAATGCAAGACAGACAAATCTGTACTCCATATGTAAGGTTTGGGTAAATAAGAGTCAATGACATTTAAGAGTGTAAAGAAACATGAATCATTATTCTTTTTAAAATATGAGTTTTGAAGTTTTAAAATAGAATTTCAATGTGAAAAGTATTTTTTACAAATATTATTAATTAATAACTCTACCATTCAAAAGTTTGGGTCAGTAAGTTTTTATTTTTTATTAATACTTTAATTCAGCAAGGATGGAGACTGGAGTAATGGCTGCTTTGCCATCCCAGTAATAATTTCCATTTTAAATAAAATAGAAAGCAGTTATTTTAAATTGTAATTACATTTAACATTATTACTGTTTTACTGTATTTTTTTATCAAATAAATGTAGCCTGGGTGAGCATATGAGACAAAAACATTTTAAAAATCTTACCGACACCAAACATTTGAACAGTAGTGTATTGATACATTTTGGGGGAGTTACACCACATTACATTTTTTAACCTGACTATAAACGTGATGAGCAAATCAAAGGCACTAGAGGAGACATCCACTGCTGGACACCATATATCTGGTGTAATTTCATTTATGCTTTTCCAATAGCAAACTTGAGGAATATTATACAACCTCCAGTGTTCATATTGACCAGTGGCTGATCAATAATTAATTTAATAATTATCTAATCATGATAGATGGCAATAAAACAGACCTGCATGCTTCACTGAGGGGAGACGCGTGTAACATTTGTACCCTGTAGCACCACAAGAAAATCCTTGCAAACTGTGACCTGCCGTGAAGACGTCACTTGAGTGCATTACATGCCATGAAGTATTGCCAAAATGGTTTTGTCTTTTTTGTATTGAATTTGGTGGTGATGCTGTTGCCATGGTGCAAATGCATATACCATTCAGTGATTCATTCGAAGAGTGCACAGAAAGGCTTACATGTCTTCCACTAACATATTGCCTGTTGAGCTGAAAATAAAGAATTCTAGATGTTAGCACATAATGTTCTACAATGTATTGCATGGCTAAAAAACAAACCATTCACTGGTTCAAGTGTATGGACTTACAGTAATATGATAAAACTACAACGAGTGGGACATGGGGGAAATAACATGTGAAAGTCACTGACATGTGCACAGATGATCATGACTCATAAAAAGAGTGATAAGTGTTGCTTGGTGTTGCACTTACATGAGTTACTGGCACGGCTTCCACCTCTACTTTATTATTGACCTCCAGGGAGTTCCTGGGGGCAGTGTCTAGCTGAGTCTTGCAATCCATAGACCTGAGGTTACATCATAAGAAGTTGATGTGAAAAAAAGGTATTCGAATCTTCTAGATTTCCAGAAAGTGTGTGTTTTCATATTAATTTTTAGAGCGGCACCTTACCACACAAATTCACCAGAAATTTTTGATGAACGTCTTCTCTCAAGTTTCCACTTTCTGCTACCATTTCGCTCCGGGTGTGGGTTGAGTTCTTCCCATTTGCCCAAAGAAGATGGAATTGCTACTGTAAACAAAATGAGGCCATGTTGTTTGACAGAGATATATTATCATACTGCAACCCAAGTAAAACACAAGCAACACCACAGTTTGAGGAATTTGCAGTATGCACATATTCAGGAGGGCAACTACAAAACTATATGCAAACCTGTAATGTTCTTTTTACTGAAAAAGTACTTTCCGTTACAGAACTTGTTCAGTTAATGTAATGGTAACCACAGTTTCATTTGTGTAAACATCTGATTTCCCTTGGCTGATTTACAAGAGTGCTTCTCAGCTTAACATCCTTTCACTTTAGCTGTCTGACGCTTAATACCTGAGTTCAATGAAATCTTTTCAGGCGTGCGGGGACAGGGTATACTCTGTTCAACATCCACTTGGATCAGCTCTGTTTCATCGGGCTTCTTCCTGTACGGTGTGCCCTTGGAAGAAAGAGGGCTCTTCCTGTCTTTGCTGTGTCTTCTTTCACCAGGCTCACTCAGATCCAGTAGGTCCAGAGAGGAGGACAGTACTGGACATAGGAAGCAAAACGAAAATAAACATCTACTTTTATTTGTCGTCCTTCTCCAGAAGTGTGGGATGCATTCCCTGACCAATGACAAGTTTTGAGTATAAGTTACTTTATTAAACCACTAGAGCAAAAGTAAAAAAAAAAAAAAAAGTTATGATGGCCTCAAATTGAGTGATGGTTGGTAGCTCATTTCACCACAGAGGAACTGAGAGGGTGAAGGTTCTGGAAATCAACATTATGCTTCATTGTCAAGGAACTTCCATGTGCCATTTGCTCACTGACTGTAAATAGCGGGATATATAAACGCTTAAAGGCAGAGTTCACCCAGAAATTTAAATTCTGTAATTTATTACTCACTCTTATGTCGCTCCAAACCCTTATGACCTCTGTTCCTCTTTGGAACACAAATTAAGATTTTTTTTGATGAAATCACGAGAACCAGCATTTGTTTAATGGTGCGAAGGAAACGAAGTTTCCTCACCTTTGCAAAGGAAAACCAGTCTCCTCTTGGCTTATATCGAAATCCTCTGACATTTTTCTTTTCCAATCCTCGTTTTGTACTTCTAATTTGAGACTGATGTTTTGTCTTGCTCTCTCCTCTGCGCTTCCACATTCATCACTTCTCACTGGTGCGTAAGCTACACATACGTCCTCTGTTATCTGCCAGAAAGGTACTCTCTCGTGAACGTGTGTACGACAGTAAGCAGAAGTTACAGATTACTGTATATAGTGTTTTAAATATTTATATCTTTGATTTACTACAGGAGGCCTTTGTTCACCCCACTGAGCCGTGTGAGGCACTTTTTTATTATGGATAGATGCGCTTTATTGGACTTCTTTTTGACTGTCGAACGAGAACTCCCACCCACTGTCATTACAAAGCTTGGAAGAGCCACGAATTTTTTTTTATATAACTCCGATTGGATTCATCTGAAAGTAGAAAGTCATATACACATAGGATGCCTTGAGGTTGAGTAAATCATTGTTTAATTAAACATTTTTAATTTAATTTTATGAAGTTACAAGAATAATTTTTGTTCATGTTCTGATGTAGATGCATGTAGATATAGATTGCAAGCAGAGGAATGCACACGCATGTGTCAAGGTACTCTCATGAATGCACATCGAAGACTGAAATGGAAGAGAAGAAATGACTGAATAAAGTCATTATTTTTGTTTTCTATGCCCACAAAAAGTATTATCATAACTTCATAATAATAAGGTTGGACCACTGATGTCACATGGACTATTTTAACGAAGTCCTTACTACCTTTATGGGCCTTTCTGGCCCGCGTTCAGAAAACAATGTTCACATTGTCCAAACAAACTGAACTCTGACATCAGTCAAACCCGGGAGTGCAAAATAGGGCTAGTGTCAAAGCATCAACATCCGCTCATCCCTTATCCATTTCTTGCGTCCTCAATGGATTGAAAAACAATAACCTTTGAGAGCTATACTGTCATGAACTGATGTGAGCTAGCAAGTTTTTGCTCAGTTTAGCACTTCAGCCAAAAGACCAGAGTTTAAAGGAAAGAAAAACACAGAATAACACATCCTAGCTTAGTTATTGCTCTAGGCACTTATTTACCAGTGTGGTCACTGGTCACAGCAATAAAAGACAGCAGGCAGTACCGACAGCTCAGTGGCCAGTGTCAAATAATCTTTGATGTTGCATCATGTTACTCTCCAAGAGAACAAAGAGCGTTTGATATAGTGTGTGTGTATATATATATATATATATATATATATATGAACACTCTCTACAGAACACTGTGTTCTGCTGCAGAGGATGAAGGTTTGAGAAGAATGTGTTCATTCAATATTCAGAGGGAATGTAGTCAGCTTTCTTGATTAGGTGAGATTAAAGCATAAAACTTTTAGATGGTTGAACTCCCCTCCGCCCGTCTCCTTTATAAGTGAACTTTAAGAACAGATGCTCTGGACATATTCTACAGCATCTACCCCCTTCATGTTACCCTTCTGGCTTGCAGAACAGAGGTCTTCATAACCAGGTGGTAGACAAAATATCCATGCAGGTCAGTACTGCTGATGCCAACATTGAGGATGCTTGATCCAAGCCTTGAGGGCTTGACAGCCCACCTTCTGAAATCTGGCACAAAACATCAGAGCTGAAACCAGGTTACCACCACATGCTTTTGTCTCTGCCGACCATACAAAGACCAGCCTGGACACCAAATACCTCTCAAGACTTTGAGATTTTCTGAAGCCCTTTAATTTAAACCAAGCTTAAAGTGCATTAACCTCAGATATCAATGTAATCAAGAAGTTTCACAATCATTGCATTCACATGTACAATGACAAATTGATAACTGGGTCAATGACAACCAAGTGTGTCTATGATACAGAAAAGGAAAATAAATGTTTAGGAAGTTATAGAATAATTAAAGTAATTTGATATAATATTGTAGAAATACACTCTTTGCATTCATGTTGGTTTTGACATGGTTTTGAAAATATCATTTGTATATTTAATAATAAATAATAAATAATACAATATTTTTTTCTTTCACCTTGAAGACATGTTTCATTTTTATAAATTAATAGACAGGACCAAATCGAATGTAATGTTGACTCGACTATAAAAAAATCTAATTATACGAATATCAAAAATATTTAAAACTCAAAAGCTCATTATAAAAAACCTGACAAACAGACGAAAACTATGTTAACATGACATTTCCCCAATTGTAAGTCGCTTTGGATAAAAGCGTCTGCTAAATGACTAAATGTAAATGTAATGTAAAATCATCCACCTTTTCTCAAGATTCAATATTTGTATTCGTCACATACACAATTATACAGAATATAACCAGCAGTGAAATGTAATTCAGGTCCGTTCCATGAACAGTGCAATTATATGTAACACAAACATAAGAGAATATACATAAATATAGGTATGAAAAAATGAAATAAAAATTAATAATAAAAAAAAGAATAAAATGTGCAATAAAATAAAATGTGCAGGACAGTATACTGCAGACTTAAAAAAAGGTATAATATAAGCAGGAATGTGCAAACAGGTTTTACAGGGTATAAACTGTACATAGCAGCAATATGGATGGTGGAGAATAATGATTATGAATATCTTACTGATTATTATATGGAGTCATGTTGATGTTATGAGATGTTATGTTATGTTATGTTATCTCTGTTTTTGATGTGAAAATGATAAAGCTGATAAACATTTGTGCATATAATAAGCTGTCAAACCACTGGTAAATGTGGTACTGGAATTGGTATAGTGAGTAAAACTATATATCTAGCTTTAGGTTTTTACACGCTGTTGGCTTTTATTATTATTATTATTAAATTCAATGACTTCCCAGTTTGTACTCTGTTTGTAGATGCTTAAGGTGTAACATTGAAATGAAAGTTTTGTGGTTTAACATACGTCTTGCTTTGAATCTCATAAGCTGTCTTAAAGAAAGAAGTATAGGAGTCCTGACGCTTTGATAGTATTATAGTCTGAAGATTCTGAAACCAAAGCAAGTCGTGATTTTTTTATTACTAAAATGAAAAATGAATCAAAAGCTCTTGGGAGAATCTGCCAGAGAATAATAATTGAATTCAGAGTCTTCCTTCTAAAGATTACAGCAGTTCCTATTAAAGACCTGAAAATAAATTTCTATAATCAGATCCATTCCCTTTACAGACAGAAACTGCTGGTGTTCCACTAATCATTCAAATCCTTTTTACATATTTAGTTTAAGAATTTAGTTTAAGTAAGCATGAAAAGTATACAATCATATGAATAAACATTATGCAAAAAAATATTTACCAACCAGTTTCTTGTTGATACAAACAAGAAACTATGCCTTCAATGCTGTTTACTTGGCAATTGACTCTGGCTTCACATTTCATGTCAGGCATACTCAACTGCACATAGATCAATAACTGACACTTTTACTATTTGTTTGACAGACTGAAAATCTTTCATACTGTGAAGTAAGTATTTTGTGACATTTTGATTGCAGAAATTTCTGCCTGGTAATTTCTGAACCTCAATTCACATTACGTTCAAAGGCACAGTAATTAACAGACTGCTGCTTTATTGCAAGCAATTAGAAAGATCCTCCAAACATAATCTGTTGGTAAATAGAATATGCTGTTTTTCACAACCAGAAAGTAAACAAGAAACTCAATAGGGAGTAGGAGTGGTTGTTTTAATTACTTTGTGGTGTAGGCAAGTGAGGGTGCGGGTGAAATAAATACAGTTACTGCAATATCAACTCAAAAATATTACAGATTTCTCTTTATTGTTGAATTTGATTAGTTTGTTAAGGCAACAGTTTGCATGCCTTTTGTTTCATTATTGTACTTAATTAAGAAAATGTCTTGATTGAATTGAAAATTACATATTTAGATTAATAAACAGTCTTTTAAAGTCATTCAACTCAGCAGCCATCTTCGTATTGCCATCAGGCAGTTATTTCCAGGCATGCAAGTACATCTATTTGAATTTCAATCAGGAATAAAAATAGAACAACACTGATATCATAAATTGTGTAATTTTAGTTCAAACAATGCACAAAAACAGCATTTTTAGGCTGGGTCATTTCTAGTTTCCATTAAGTGTTACAGTTTCTCCTGTTTGCTTTTGAACAAGCATGCATGCTGAGACAAATATTTTTTTCACTGTAGGCCTACGCTATCATTCAAAGGTTTGTGTTGGTAAGATTCCTAAAATATTTTTGAAAGTCTCTAATGCTCACCCAAACATTTATTTGATCAAAAATACAGTTCAAAATAAATATTTTAAATATATTATTATAAATTAAAACAACTGTTTTATTTTAAGATATTTAAAATATATATTATTTGTGTGATGTCAAAGCTGAATTTTAGCAGCCGTTACTCTTCAGTGGCACACGATCCTTCACAAATCATTGTAAAATTGTAGTTAAGCCTGCCCAAACGAAGCTGTCACTAGCTTAAAAGTCTGAGCAAGTCGCCTACAGGCACGAAGGAGATATGGCCGGGGACGCAACGTTCGTTCCCTCTTCAGCGAACCGAGGTTACAGTCGTGACCGAATGTTCCTTTTCAAGGGAGCTCCGTTGCATCAATTTGCCGCTTTGTGGGAATGTTAATGCAACCCCACCATAGCGACGAGTGCCTGTCCTGTGTGAAATATAACGAGCAGCACTAGGACGAGAGCACTTGGGAACCTGGGGTAGAGTCCAGGTCCAAAGAGTAAATCTGACTAATGTGTGCGGTGAGGACCAGCCTGCTGCGTCAAAAACTTCTTGGAGAGCAACTCCTGATATAAGGGCCTAGGAGGCTGCCATACTCCTGGTCGAGTGGGACCGGACAGCCATAGGAGAAGGTTGACTGGCCGACTCATAAGCAAGTGAGATGGCCTCGACCACCCACTTGCTCATCCTTTGCTTAGATGCAGGGGACCCCTTGTTAGGAGGTCAAGACATACGAACAACTGTTCATTCTTGCGCCACAGGGCAGCTCTGTGGAAGTAAGCATCTAATGCCCGCACTGGGCAAGGCAAATTGTGCCTTTTCCTGGTCCACATTCTGAAAGGAGGAGGACAGAAGGCTTGCAGCACCTCAGCCTCAAAGTACCACGGAGGAAACGAGATGCCAGGGGGTCTTTTCCAATGACATTCCACCCAAAGGAATGTGGTAAGCACTTATGGCCACCACATAAACCTTTAAAGTGGACGGGGCTAACCCTGAAGTGAACCGATCTTGCAGGAACTCCAGCACTGTACCAACTGGGCAGTTAACTGAGTCCAGCTGATGGTCACTACACCATGAAGTAAAAACTTTCCACTTCAAGGCATAAAGTTTCCTCGTGGAAGGAGCTCTGGATTGGAGAATGGTCTCAACAACCTCAGCTGAGAGACCTGAGTCTATGAGTGGACAGAGGCCTCAGCCCCTGTCTCGACAGGATGTCTGCGTGGGCCCCGGGATAAGCTGCTCGAAGAGACAACAACTTCCCTTGGGACCACAGGAGGATTTGGCACGCCAGTTTGCAAAGTTGACGTGACAGCAAACCCCCCTGGTGATTTATGTAGGAGACCACCGATGTGTTGTCTGAGTAGACAAGCACATGGTAGCCCCTGAGATCTGCTAGGAATTCTTGAGAGCAAGAAATATAGCCAACATTTCCAGATGGTTGATGTGCCATGAGAGATGATGGTCCTTCCACAGACCCTGATTCAAGCATCCCTCTAAGATCGCTCCCCAGCCCGTGAGAGAGGCATCTGTCGTTAGTATCTTGCGATGACATGAAGCTCTCAAAACGAGACCCTGGGTCAGGAACCAAGGTTTTTTCCACATTACCAAGGCACAAAAGCATTGCCTTTGATCATGTGAAAGGGGTTGCCCCTCGGGGAAAACCCTTTGATCCTGAGCCACCACTGTAGAGGTCTCATGTACAGCAGTCCAAAAGGTATCACGTTGGATGCTGCTGCCATAAAACACAACAGTCTCTGAAACTGTTTGACAGTGAGTGACTGGCCTAGCCTTATTCTTTTCACAGCCGACAGGATGGACTCTATACGTGCCGGTGACAGGTATGCATGCATTGACATGGAGTCCCATACCACGCCAAAAAAAGTGGTACTCTGTAGTGGATAAAGCACAATCTTTTTTGGCGTTTAGCCGTAACCCCAACTTTTTCATGTAGGCCAGAACGACATCTCGATGCCGCACAGCCAACTGATGCGACTGAGCTTGAATCAATCAATCATCAATATAGTTCATAATGCGAATACCCTGAAGCCGAAGAGGCTACAGGGCTGCATCTATGCATTTCGTGAAAGTGCAGGGTGATAATGCTAGGCTGAACGGAAGAACCCGATACTGGTATGCTTTGCCCCCAAAGAGATCCTCATGAACCTCCTGTGACACAGAAGGATGGATATGTGGAAGTATGCGTCCTTGAGATCTATCGTGACAAACCAATCCTCGGATCTGTGGCACGATCTGTCTCAAAGTTAACATTTTGAACTTGAGCTTTGCATGACAGAGTCGTTCAGAACTTGAAGATCTACAATGGGACGCAACCCCCCATCCTTCTTTGGAACTATGAAATACCGGCTGTAAAACCCAGTTTCCCTGTTGGAGTGAGGTACATATTCTATGGACCCTTTCTCTAACAGAGCTTTTACTTCTTGTTCCATTACCAGAACCTGTTGGGGGCGAGATATACTGACAGAAGTTTCCACGCTGTCAAATTTCTACTAAAGGTACCAGCCTCTCGAGACTGGTTTCTGGATTTATATGTAGTTGTGCAGTTAGAACGATGTCCTGAAACGGCAAACCGACAGGAAACATCTGAACTGACCGCTCTGAAACCATCCTCGGAGGGGTCGGGCATCCCAAGGCCACTACGTTTCCGGGTGGACCTTGAGATATGCGCTCACCCGAGACCGCCGCGCCCCTTAAGCACACGAGGTGGCAGGGTTGGCAGAATGGTGTCCTCAAGGGGGACGGACACTGTAAAAGGAGGTGTTGACCGCATCACTTCGTGGGGGGTCAGGACTTCAAGGCTTCGGTTGAGCGTGCTTCCCGTGTCCCCATTATTTAGGTGGGGGAGCACGAAAAGCCACGCTCTGCTTAGATGTTTGGGGCTGCACCTGCTCAGCAGCCCCGGAGATATGAGTACGGCGGGGGAGGAGTTTATGGAATGCAGCTTCTTCTTGTTTAGCTGATTCCTGTAATCTCTCGACAACCGATATAACTGCATTGCTGAAAAAGTCAGAGGAAAAATAGGAGCATTCATAAGAAAGTTTTTATTTTTCTCTAGATGTTACTCAGATTAACCATAAATAGCTCTTGGTGGCCACCAGGTGCTGCCATAGCCCAGATAGACAAATCTGTGGCCCGACGCAGTTCGCAAACTGAGTTTGGGCCAATACACTCGCCTCATCGAGATCTGCTAATAATTCAGCCTGGTAGGCTTGCAACAGTTACATGGTGTGTAAACATGCTGCAGCCTGACCAGCCGCTGAATAAGCCTTTCCCACCAGTGCTGATGTAGTTCTCACTGGCTTAGTGGGTAATACCGGGGATTTAGCGGATGGAGATGCTTCAGGGGAGAGATAGCTCGCGAGCGTCTCTTCCACCTTCGGCATCTCTCTGTAACCGTCTTTCTTTATTCAATATAGAGGAATAGTGTGATGTTTGTGTACTATAGACTCTATAAGACACCAGTTTCTCCCATGATCTCCACACCCCGGTTGCGTTGCATTGGCACTTACAACATCTAATTCCTCAGAATCAGATAGCTGCAGTGTCTGTGCCTCGATCGGGGTAGAAGAAACTGCAGCGCGTGCTTCCTAACCCTGAGACGAGGCACTGAATCTGTCAGGTGAAGGCAGAGAAAAGTCAGCACCCGTCTCTACCTCCACTGACCGATCCCTCTGCGAACCCCCGGACCACAGCCTTCGCTGTGCCTCGGCAACATCGGGACCAGAGGCCTGGGGAACGCGAGCCTGAACTACACTGTTTGGTGGAAGAATACAGTTTTTTATTAATGTCATTACACTTTATTTGCTCTGTTTTATTTTGTGAAACCTTTCTAAGTATATGGAATAACCGTTTAATAAAAACTCAGCTTCGCGTCATGCCTAACAATGTCCCTTACCTGTAATAAACTAACTGTAAATCACGGCTTTTTGGGGCTTTAATTCAATCCATCTACTACACTTGTTTTTGGTTCTTAAAATTAAATTCCATTGTAAATGAAAATATGCTGAAAGGTCAGTATTCTAGTAGTATAGTACAGTGTAGAGGAGCATAGTACAGTAAGCAGAATTGTTTAGGAAGAATGGGAAGGTCAGGATCTGTGGTACCTGCTGTGTTGGAGGTTACTGGGCGGGCAGCTCCATCACACTTGGTCTCGCAGAGGAAATCATCGATGGAAGGGCTCAGCAAGGGACGGCTCTCTTGTTGCTCACTCACCAGCTGAAAAACAAGCGGAAGAGTGTAATGAGATCTGCATTAATGCACTTGGCCTCCTGTTCTCCTATTGTTTTAGTTGCAGCTAGCCTCCATTGTGCCATGACATCTCTGCATGTGACTGGTAACACTGGTAGTCACCACCCTTTCAGCTGTTGCCTATTTACAGGACTGAGACGACAATTCTCACCTTGCCCCCCTCTTGCAAACGACTCAAGCCTGAGGATATTTCTCCCTCCCTTTCTCACTTAAACAGGGTGAAAGCAGCCCAGTAAAATCACAAATAGTATGTGTCGTGCTTGTTTTTCCATTTCAGAGAACATAATTGTGTATGAAAGTAATTATAACAAGGTGTGAGGTTATCTTTATAAAGCCCCTCATTGGTGTACTATGTGACTGCATGTGTGTATGTTGTCTTGCGAGACTGGCATAGAGGTGGCCCTGTGTCTAACAGAATGGAAAAAAACACATCAATCATAATCTGGTTGTTCTCATAGTGTTCATTCAGCCATGCCACAGTCTCATCGGAGTAGAGCACTTTTGTGGGCAGTGCATAGCTACAGCAAATCTGCATTTTCAGCCATAACTAGCTCTTTTGAAAATGTAATCCTTTAGTGAAAATATTAAAGGGATGCTTGATGCTTAATCTGTCTTCTCAATGTGGATAAATTCATTAATTTCTTACTACGTATCGCACAAACTAAAATAAAAGCTAGTGTATTTGTAAGTCCATAAAAGAGTGGCATTAGACTCTTTATGATTAAGTTCTAGTCAAATTTGTATCTGCTGTAGTAAAATGTTATTGTCTAAAGTGGGACCACACAGTGACCTGAGAAACAGGTGAATCAATTAATTGGATTTTATAATCTCTATGTTTACATCATTTAAGACATGACAACTGTCAAACAGTCAAACTGAGTCAAACACTCAATGTTGTAACTCTATATATCTTTAACCCCTTGAACTCCTTCTCCCTTCTCTCTCTTTTTTCAGATTTGCATATGCGACTGGAAGCAGCTAGCTACCAAGCGAACGCTTGCTAATGTGTGAATAAGTAGCTACTTGAAATTGACGTATGTGAATATATGTGAATATATTATTTTGCTCAGTACTAATTTGATACCGGGGTTTCTGTCTGTAAGGTTGTTTTTAAAAGTCGTATGGTTATGGTCATATCCACCAGTAACAACTCGCTGGGGGTAAATGTGATGTTTGTATTGAGTGCTTTGAAGGTCAAAAGTCACTAAACATGCTGTGAACGAATGTAGCGGGATAGGCACAGAGTTAATGAGTAGACACTATTCATTTAGTGTCCATACATTTGCTAATAAGCTTGCAAAGGTACACTACCATTGGAAAGTTTGGGGTCAGTCAAATTTTCAAAAATCCAGTAAAACATTATTACTGTGAGGTATTATTCGATTTTTAAATAACGTTTTTTATATATTTTAAAATGTAATTTTTTGCTTTGATGTCAACGCTGAATTTTCAGTTATTACTCTAGTTGTCATGATCCTTCAGAAATCAGAAATGCTAAATTGGTATAGCATTTTAGCTATTTTTTAATTACTTATTATTGTTGAAAACAATATATTGTTCTTCTGTATATAATTTTATTTTATAAACAGTGATCAGGATTGTTTGATGAATAGAAATGTCAAAATAACAGTATTATTTTTAACATTATAAATGTTTATATATACCATCACTTTTCTTTAAATGGATCCTAGCTGAATAAAATAATGAATTTTACTGACCCAAAATTTTGAACAGTATTGTATGTAGTTTACACTTAAGAATTAGGTTGTAGATATGAAATGAACTGATGAAAGTTTCTGTAACCCAAAGCTGTATTGACTGCACAAATATACTCAAGAAACTATAAATAAGCTGCTCTGAAAGTCACCTGAATTTATTACTTTGAAGCAGTTTTTGCGAACAATTTCCCCTGGGTGAGAATCCCCTCTGTGACCCAGTATGGATGAAAGGCTAGAACACCCCTGGTTTGCATGTTACTGACATTTGTTTCCTGCAAATAGTGCAACGATACGAATTACAGGGCTGTGTCATCAGAACGCCGCTGGTTGTAAAACAGCACACATGTAATTTCACGTCACATTCACATATCCTCTATACGGGTTTAACAACAACAGACACTTCAAGCACCACTGCTTAAATAAATGGACCGTTGCATGTTTATCATTTAAAGCAAATTGATTAAAAAGCTCTGACCTTATCAAGACTAGCTTAATTGAGGGCTGCTGCATTTCCCCTCGAATGTCTTTTTAATTTGTCCGGGGCTTAAATGAGACCATAGAGACAAATGTCCGGCAGGAATTAATTTAGAGATTGTCATAGAAAAAATTAAATAATTAATGATGATGGAAAAAATTGATTATACTTCTCTTAGCAAAAATTGGCTGTACTTGACTATTTTCTGGTGTATATTTTCTACCTTCAACTGTACAAAGGTTTGTGATCTCCTCGTACAGTAGACTGACAGAAGCTTTGAAATAAATACTGAATATTCATGAATAACACGAGCAGTGTATGTTGGCCAGAGCGCTTGGGAGAACCTTCCTGTTGTGAGTCTGGGCCAGAACGCTGACCCAGCGGTCTTAATTGGGTTGCACAGACATCTCTGGCTCTCTTGGTGTCAGGGAGGAGATTTATTCCTTTGCTGGCTGGAATGTTTGATCTTACCCAAGCTGAACTCCTGCTGTTACAACACCTTGTACATTTTTGATGGAAGTCAAGAAATGGTGGTTCTCCGTCTTCAAACTGTTGTCTCTGCCTAGCATCTTTCTTTTGCATTTGATCAAAAAAACCATATGCAGAAACATAGTCTTATTTAACAGCAGATTTGCTGATCAGCAATCATTTGAAGTATCAGGCTGGGTGATGTAACATCATCTTCCATCCGGATGTCTTATTATATGGGGGGCTAGATTTGGGGCTCACTTTTAATTTGCCCCTCTAAGTCTGGTTATAAAAGCATGACTTCCTCCCTTGTGAATGCCAGCAGAACAAGGGCCATAATGAGAGGGGGAGACTTATTTTGGAAATATTTTGAGCGCTACTCCTTAATTAGATTCCCATGTATTCATTCAGTTTTCCAACTGTTTTTCACTTTAGGCACAAATGGGTTTCTGACATTAATAGGAATTATTAAGGGGACACAACTCATTCTTGTAATTAGAGCAGATAACTGCAGTCACGTTGCAGAAAAGTACGACTTTTTTATTAACTCTGATTATTTCAATGAAAGGCAGGTTGACAGAGGATTCACCTGGCTGTTCTGTCTGAGATCAAATTTGGTTTGTCTATAGTTAAAGATGCCTTTATTAGTTTGGTGCTAATTGAAAAAGTTGTACACATTAGGAAATGTGTTAGGAAATTTAGGAACAATTAATTAGAAAAATTAGGACATTTTTCTGTGCAAAGTTATCTGAATAGCGTACACCCACATGAGATGAAGACTGTACTCATTAAAGTTTTCTATAAAATAGTTTTAATTATGTACGACTAAACGTCGGAGAGAATCCTTGCACTTATTGGCTGCCGCCTCTGAAGATACGATAGTAGCGTAGTGTAAGAACAAAAATTAGACAGTTTTCGTTACATATTATTGTGCTTCTAATTGTATGACCTATAGATGAAACAAAAGTATGAAGTCAGAAGACAGAAAGACCAACAAAGACAAAATGAGAGTAAACATCACAACAGCAGAAACAAGATGGAATGATTTGATGCTGAAGAAAATCCTAAATAGTGATGCACAAGTTGCTTATTTTTGTTGGAAAGGAATTCATTAATATTTAAATTGCCCTTTAAAACTATCCGTGTAATTTACATGAAACTTACAATATATGGCAGAACAGAAGCTAACACTAGCTAAAGAACTAATTGCACCTTTTAAGCCCGAAACACACTGCAAATTTTTCACGAAGACTGGCATCGTGAAGCAATCGCTGGCGATTTCTGATTGGCTACGATTGTTTCACTATGCCAATCTTTCATCTGGGACAGCCGAAAATCATACAATGTGTTTATGGCTTTAAGTGTTTTCAGACACTTACTTTATTTAATCTTATTACAGATTCTATTTACTATTCGAAAATACTCCTTATAGGTATCCTAAACATTGCAATCTGTTGATAAATAATAATTCACACCTGTATACATAAAAAAATAATAATTGTACATGTGCAGAGCATCTGTCATTGCACTAAGACTAAAGCAGAGAAAGCCACCAAAGGCAGTAATTAGCATTTTTACCTTTTTGAAATATCTAAAAATGTGTTTATTTGTATTACTTTTGTCTAAATTATTTTAGTAGGTTGCATGTACACAGGTGCAGGTAGATTTGCCAATTAAGCAATAATATGGAGTGCTATAGTTCTTAAATTAATATTTACATTTTACACAAAGTAACGTTAGCCTATTGCAAGTTGCTTGGTCTGTTATTGCGCCGCCACTAAAGTAATTCCAAACAAAAGATAATTGCAGAATCAACAGATACAGCCCTGAGCAACATCAATAGAGGTGTTTTGTTTCTGAATGAATCAGTGTTTTGAACAAATCGGTTGAATGGATGATTCAGTGGCTCTTAAAGATTGCTGCCATCTACAGGCATAACAATAATATCCGCAGAAATAGTCACTGAATAATAATAGCCAATAGAAGCTTGGTGCCTTTACCTCCTTGGGTTGGTTTATATTTAATTTAAACCTTCCTACAGTATTGAAAACATTTTAATATTTCTGCTTACATTTTGAACTCGTATTCCCATTAAAAATGAATGTGCATATCTGCAATCTGTTCCTCATAATTTGAAGGAATCCATGCACTGACAGTTGTCCTTCAGAAGATACAACATAAAAGCATTTTTAAGTAAAAGAATACACTGACAGCGTGCAATACAGTCATGCAGCTCACTATAAATTATTTTACATTTTATTCAGCCAAGACTTGAACATCAAGGTCACATAGTTGGGTTTGAATTAGGATTTGATTATTCATGTAGTGCATAATGAACTATTCTGAGATTCATTGTGCTTCTGATGCCCCATCTTCCCATGGTACTCAGAGGCATTTATAGTAACTACATTTAGCCCTGTGAAGCTGAATACCCTTTCAAGACACGGCAAATTGTACAGTAATTGTATAGCAGAAATAAACTTACTGATTGAATACGCACAGAAAAATAATGGTGATGGACTTCTCAGGGATTCCTTTATCTATATGAAAAGAAATTGTCTTCAGTTGTTCTCAGCTACACTTTATCACAACACAAGCAGGTTGTACATACTCACTTTTGTCTTTGTATTTAAGCCTGAGGGCAAATCCTGAATCATGTCATGGAAAACTTCAACTAATTGTACCATGTGGGTTTAGCTCCTGGTGACAACTCCAAGATATTGTTGTCAAGGGAACCTGGAACCAGTTTAGCTATAGCGGGAGTCTTAAGGGGGAGAGTTGGGGAGGGATGTATAAGCTCATGTGAGGCAATTATTAGTGTTATAAATAACAGCATGAACATACACAGCTGCATTATGTATGAAGAAATGAGTTTCAGAGGTAGTTTGCTGTTAAAGTCATATACCATGTTGAAGACCACTATTTTATATTGAGTGCTAGATTGTGTGTGTGGTCAGTACAATTAACTACATAATTGATATGACATTTTAACCAGTGTTTACGCAACACAAGCAAGTTAAATATTGATAAACAATCAGAAGTGCAAATAAGAACGCCTGGTTCTCTCTGTATTCAATCAAGGTAAAAAAGCTTTTTCTTATATGTCACTCATGCGGTGTTCCTGGCTAATTATTAAATCTTTTTCTTCACATAAAGAGTTTATCTGTTAAGTCCTGCAATTCACTTGAAGTGACGGCAGGTGTTTAAATATCCACAGTTTTAAATTGTTCAGGGACACAGAGACTAAGAAGCAGTAATTTCTCAACAGAACGCTATTCAGGCTTTCTATAAATATCCTAATATCTATCTATATATACCCTCACTGAATGACAACTAAACTCTATCAGTGAAATCAACTTCTTCATTTCATCATTGCTACTACAGGTTCCACATTGTAGTAAACAGGACCGTATTGATCTGATAACACTTTAGCATCAGTATTGACAAGACTTTACACAGAGGAATGATGCTGTGCTTCACATACCGTGTTCGATTTCACCTAATTTGAAAATGAACTAACCTTCACGCTATTATGGACAAAGTAAAGGAGCGCAGTTGGC
This sequence comes from Gymnocypris eckloni scoliostomus, assembly GCA_027564155.1. Taxonomy (NCBI): domain Eukaryota; kingdom Metazoa; phylum Chordata; class Actinopteri; order Cypriniformes; family Cyprinidae; genus Gymnocypris; species Gymnocypris eckloni. The sequence goes on from CM050419.1 coordinate 16,896,230, forward strand.
TTTCTTCAGGTCACTGGTCTATTGATTGTCGACTGATAACAAAACGAACCACAAAATGCTTTGCAAAGGCATATTTGAATCATCTGTCATTTAGTGACTGGTGGAGGAAAAGTGGAAACAAGCTCTACAAAAGCTTTTAATGCAATTATTAATGAATCATTCAGAATCTGTCTGGTATCAATGCAACACACACACACACACACACACACACACACACACACACACACACACGCAGATAATAGTGTTACACATACACACAACTAAATATGTAAACACAGAATGAGCCACAGACCACACAGGCAACAACAAGATGAGCAATAAAGCGGTGACAGCAGCTTTATAAAAGCAAGGAAATATGTTTAGCAAGAAAAGTTCCAGCATCAAATACTCAAATACATTTGTTATACTATCATATCTTGGAGTTTGATGCATGTAAAGTTAGAGATGGAACACCATTAAAATACTGTTTTAATTTATTTTAATTGGCAATTCTATAATAATTTGTCTAATTAATTACAAATGAAAGCACACACACAAATGTTGACTATTGTGATGTGAGGTGAATCTATATATAATAACATTTTAAAGTACAATATGGAAAATGAATATACATTTTTGAGATTTACTAAAGATTACATTTATGTTAATAATTTACTCAGTGTTGATGAAAGCAGTAGTAATCTAAATATCAAATATCAACTGATACGCAGGGTTAATATAGTTAACTAAAACTAAAACCGTTAAACAATTTTGTTACTTGTTACATATCTGAAATATTATATATATATATATAACTTTTATTTCAGCTAGTTTATAATGAAAAATGTCTAATTGTTTTATGTATCTTGAATTATTTGAATTAATAAAATAAAAATAAAACATAATTAATAAAAACTAAAAACATTAAAACTAAGAAAAATGACAAAATACAACAAAATTACTAAACCTTCAAATAAAATCAAAACAGAAAAAATGTATAATTCTAAATATTTCTAAAATTAATATCTTAATTGTTCTAAAATAACCTTGCTGATAACCTTAACTTATATATTGTGCATTGCTATAAAATATATGTAAACCAATGTTAAATATATCAAATGTGCGAGGTATATTACAATTTAGAAGCATGTTTAGAAGTGTTTCCACAGTTTGAATATGTAATCTATATTTTGGCTGTGGCAAAAAAATCCTACACCCTGACTAAACATAAAGCTAAGATTTAAATCCATGTGTGTCCCATGTGTCCATCTGAAATGCTCATTTCTATTGTCCCTATTCTATTTCCTGTGACAAGCCTTGCCTGATGTGAAAAGCAAAATTTTATACCCCACAGATCTGCTCTGAAAGAAATAAAAAAAAGCCTGTGTTAGCTGTTGTGCTGTCAGTTAGAAATTTGTGATGGCAGAGACACATTGTGATTTCTATTTCCGTTAGGCTAAAAGGTGGAGGTTAAACATGTGATGGTCAAAGACTTTTCATTGGTTATCATTTCCATGCAGCGAGAACGGATGTGCTGTTTGACTCTGGAGGTAGCTGCAGTAGTTCTGCCCACCTTGTTTGTCACCGTGAGGAGGGGCTTGCCTTCTGAGGACGCCTTATTGGGTATCTCCTTCAGGACCATGGCAACGGTCTTATCTGCAGCCCTAGAGTCTTTCCCCTACAACAGTGAAATCAACAATGACTTGTGTCAGGACAGAATATTTAGATATTCCAAGTATTATTCGTCCTACGGTGCTTAAAGTGTCTATGATATAAGATTAATATGATCACACTGAGCGTCAACAACACACAGCAAAATGATACACTGCCTGAAGCCACACATGAACACAGCTGTATGGAGCGTCAACATATTCTTTCTCACATCACCCTCAGTTTTACTTTGCGTGATGAAGTGTGATATCACAAAGAGGTCACTGCAGTCATGCGAGTGATGGGACGGCTGTCGTCAACTGCTTTTATCTGCGCTACAGAGACAGAGATGTATGGCTAGTCTGAACAGTCAGTAACTCGAGGATTCAACCCCTGGGGAAGACAGCATCCTATTGCTCCAAGGCCAAGTTATATAATGGGTTAAATTAAATTGGCAAGCTCTAGACAGCTTGGCTCAGCACACAGGAAATGCAGTTGTAATTACACTTACATTAAACTCTCAAATATACTAAAAAGAAAACTAAAAGTATAGATAAAGTATCCATCTGTTTATCAATCTATAGACTGTTCTTTCTGTCCCTAAGGTCTATAAACTTTCAAACTTCAATGCTTTTTAAACTTGATTTTAAAACAAGACTTTGTCAAGCCAACATTCAAAGTTTGTCTTGACAAATGTAGCTTTTTACTTAAAAAATGACACATTTTAATTCAATTTTAACAATAATAATAAATACAGTATCATTTACAAAATGTATTGACCATTTTTAATTGTACTTACATTGTGTGCCCTCATAAAAACACAATCAATGGCAAAACATCCATTGCTAAAATCTGTCAGATTCATTCAAAGTTTGTCTTGACAAATTTAGATTTTTTTACCTAAAGATGACAAATTGTAATTCAATTTTAATTGAAAAAAACATCAAAAATTACTACTTTTAAAATACAACAGGATCGACAAAGGTCCACAAGCTGGGTTTTAAAACTCGGGATGCCCGTAGCACAACGGCGTGATGTGTCAAAGCTATCGATGCTGATGATGAGACGTCATTGCTAAAATAATACCATCCCTCCATCCATCGATTGTTCTTCCTGTAAAGCCTATAAAGTTTTAAATAAATAAAACAATGACAGAATCTCTTTCTTTTATTTATTTACATTCAAATTTAAACTGTAGTAATATTTGTCTATCATTTTTTCAATTTTTTTATCATTCTGCCTTTCTTTTCTGTAAGGCATTGAATGTTTTTGAACTTTCCCCCAAAAAACTTTCAGACCATGATTTGTGAAGCCATCATTTAAAGTTGCATTTGACAAATTAATTAAAAGTCTAATAAAACATTGCAAATTACTTTTACAATTACAATTTTCTAATTAAAATTGTAATTGAAATTCAATTAATTGTCATTCTACTGCTTTACATTCTAATTTAAACTGCACATATGGACTGCCTTCATAAAAACTTAATCAGTGGCAAAACATCTATTGCTAAAGTCTCATGCATGGCTGTGCAATAAAAATCTGATTTGGCCACATATATCTAACAGTCAGTCTTGACTAAAACTCCATCCACTTCTATATTTCAAATTCTAGTCTGGTGTGGTGACTTCGGCATTAGATTTCATAAAGATGAAATACTGCATCTTTGCAAAATCTTGTTCTGTTAAAAAAAAACTCACACAATTTACAGCTTAAAACTTTCCAGCCACCTCTTTTCAATAAAATGTGTTCCCTGACGGTCTAATCTAGCATGGCTCTGCCATTAGAGATAAGAAAAGTAATCTCTCTCTCTGAATCACACTGTCGTCATCCTTAAAACGAGAAGTGCTCAATTCATTCACTCTACCCTGTGATTGTGTCTTAGTGTTCTAGTGCCATTGAGTGTATGTGACCTGAGAGACATCTCTCCAGAGAACGTAATGCTATTAATGGAGAACAAAAACTTGTGTCTGCAGACCAACTTCTACATCTTTGTAGACTGATATAAAGTGTAAGTGTTTTTTAATAAAAAATGTAAGCAGTCCTTATGTCTTCTCTGCATCACAATTTCTCTTCCTCTTATGGCTTTGTCTGTCTTGTTGCTCACGAATAATGCTTTGTTTTTGAGAGAGACCCCAAAGCTCAAACATTTTTAATAACTCAAATTGTTTAACATTGCATCAGAAAGATATTAAAATATCTTTCTTATTCCGAGACGTGATTTTAGACTAAATTCGTATTTAATAACAGACTTCAACTTGTCAGACTTTGTCTTCCTCTACCTTTGTCTCCTCACCCTTATATGGTTCTTCCTGTTCCCCATCATTAGTTGATTAGTCTTCGTCTGTGTCTTGATTGTGTCCCAGGTGTTTCCAGTTATGTCTCCCTTTATATAGTCGGTTCTGCCCCATGTTTGCTGTGGATTTCTATTGTCCCCTATTCTATCTGTGACAAGCCTTGCCTGATGTGAAAAGCTCAATTTATACCCCCACAGGCTGCTCTGAATGAAAAAAAAAAAGCTGCTGTTGTGTGGTGTCAGTTAGAAATTTGTGATGTGGCACAGACACATTGTGATTTCTATTTCCAGCTAGGGCTATGTGAGGTTAAACATGTGATGGTCAAAGACTTTTCATTGGTTATCATTTCCATGCAGCGAGAACGGATGTGCTGTTTTGACTCTGAGGTAGCTGCAGTAGTTCTGCCCACCTTGTTTGTCACCGTGAGGAGGGGCTTTCTCTGAGGACGCCTTATTGCATCTCCTTCAGGACCATGGCAACGGTCTTAATCCTTGCAGCCCTAGAGTCTTTCCCCTACAACAGTGAAATCAACAATGACTTGTGTCAGGACAGAATATTTAGATATTCCAAGTATTATTCCTCCCACGGTGCTTAAAAGGCTCTATGATAAAGATTAATATGATCACATTGAGCCAACACACACAGCAAAATGATACACTGCCTGAAGCCACACACATGAAACGGAGCGTCAACATATTCTTTCTCACATCACCCTCAGTTTTACTTTGCGTGAGTGAAGTGTGATATCACAAAGAGGTCACTGCAGTCATGCGAGGATGGCGGTGTCGTCAACTGCTGTTATCTGCCACAGAGACAGAGATGTATGGCTAGTCTGAACAGTCAGTAACTGGAGGATTCAACCCTGGGAAGACAGCATCCTATTGCTCCAAGGCTCAAGTTATATAATGGGTTAAATTTTATTGGCAAGCTCTAGACAGCTTGGCTTAGCACACAGGAAATGCAGTTGTAATTACATTAAACCTCAAATACTAAAAAGAAAAGTAAAAGTATAGATAAAAGTATCCATCTGTTTATCAATCTATAGGCGTTCTTTCTGTCTCTAAGGTCTATAAACCTTTCAAACTTCAATGCTTTTAAACTTGATTTTAGAAGAAGACTTTGTCGCTTCAACATTCAAAGTTTGTCTTGACAAATGTAGCTTTTTACACATTTTAATTCAATTTAACAATAATAATAAATACAGTATCATTTACAAAATGTATTGACCATTTTAATTGTACTTTAAAGCTCTTCACAAACACAAATCATCCAAAACATTCATTGCTAAAGTCTGTCAGATTCATTCAAAGTTTGTCTTGGACAATTTAGATTTTTTTTAACCTAAAGATGACAAATTGTAATTCAATTTGAATTGAAAAAACCATCAAAATTACTACTTTTAAAATACAACAGGATCGACAAGGTCCACAAGCTGGGTTTTAAAACTCAGGATGTAGCACAACGGCGTGACGTGTCAAAGCTATCGATGCTGATGATGAGACATCATTGCTTTAAAATAATCCCATCCCTCCATCCATCGATTGTTCTTCCTGTAAAGCCTATAAAGTTTTAAATAAAACAAACAATGACAGAATCTCTTCTTTTTATTTATTTACATTCAAATTTAAACTGTAGATATTGTCTGCTCCTCCATAAAAACAAAAATAATGCCATAATATTTGTCTATCATTTTTCTATTTTTTTTTATCATTCTGCCTTTCTTTCTGTAAGGCATTGAATGTTTTGAACTTTCCCCAAAAACTTTCCGACCATGATTTGAAGCCATCATTTAAAGTTGTATTTGACAAAATTAATTAAAAGTCTAATAAAACATTGCAATTACTTTTTAATTTTTCTAATTAAATTGTAATTGAAATTCAATTAATTGTCATTCTACTGCTTTTACATTTAATTTAAACTGCACATATGGACTGCCTTCATAAAAAACTTAATCAGTGGCAAAACATCTATTGCTAAAGTCTCATGCGTGGTTGTGCATGAAAATCTGATTTGGCCACATATATCTAACAGTGTCTTGAATAAAACCCATCCACTTATACTTCAAATTTAGTCTGGTGTGGTGACTTCGTATTAGATTTCATAAAGATGAAATACTGCATTTGCAAAATCTTTGTTCTGTTAAAAAACCTCACAATTTACAGCTTAAACTTTCCAGCCTCCTCTTTTCGATAAAATGTGTTCCTGACGGTCTAATCTAGCATGGTGGCTCTGCCATTAGAGATAAGAAAAGTAATCTCTCTCTGAATCACACTGTCGTCATCCTTAAAACGAGAAGTGCTCAATTCATTCCTCCCACCCTGTGATTGTGTCTAGGTGTTCTAGTGCCATTGAGTGTATGTGACCTGAGAGACATCTCTCCGATCGAGACGTGGAGAACAAAACACTTGTGTCTGCAGACCAACTTCTACATCTTTTGTAGACTGATGTAACGTAAGTGTTTTTAATAAAAAATGTAAGCAGTCTTTCTATGCATCACAATTTCTCTTCTCCCTTATGGCTTTGTCTGTCTCTGTTGTTGCTCACGAATAATGCTTTGTTTTGAGAGAGACTCAAAGCTCAAACATTTTTAATAACTCAAAATGTTTAACATTGCATCAGAAAGATATTAAAATATCGTTTCTTATCCCAGACGTGATTTTAGACTAAATTAGTATTTAATAACAGACTTCAACTGTCCTCAATAACAAATATTACATTACTAAAGTCTGGGGTCTCAGGGCTCATTATTTGTGAAACAAGCACACAAATAAGTTGTGGAAATAAACCGGTAGGGAGTGAAATACTTCTATTACCTTATTTTATGATGAAAATAATCTCACAATTTCCTGGTATCAGTGGTGCTGAACTAATATATTATGTGATGAGTAAAAATACATCTTATACTGCTACATTATATCACTTTCTCAAAAAAGAGGATATCTCAAGTAATTAATTACATTCAGTTGATTTAACAGTGATCTCACCCTTTTAGGCCAATAAGTAAATTAACAACTCCTGCACAATGTGCCACATTCTCAAATTGTTTCACAAATAAATTTTTACTTTGTGTAAACCATTGTATATGCAAATTAGAAGGTACAATGCTTGGGTTTAATTAATATAGTTCATTTATTAGTTTAAAAAGCAGTATTTAGGAAGAGAGCAGTAATCTGATTGTGACGTGTGACAAGAATTTCAGTGGTTTAAATTCATAAGTTGGAATTTAAAAGTCGAAATCAAACGAGAGGAACCAAATTTTATGGAACTGCAATTCAAAGAAATGCAATACAGTTGCACAGCAGAGGACTTTCATTAGTCCAAAACCAGTTTTGCAACAAAATAAAAATGCATGGTGTATATGTTTGTAAGCTGCTTAATGTTTTTGGCTCCATTTTGAAGAGTTGGGGATATTAGAGCATTCAGAGAAATTAAGTGTTCTTCTATGATGGTCAATAAAATAAATATAAATAATATAAATGTAAATTCTGTATCAATTCAAAAACTGGAACTATATTTAAAAGGCATTCTCATGTAAACTCAGTGAACTGCTGGAGAACGGGTGCTTGCACCCTGCATAGTCTTTTGATTATGTAACAGTAGTGTGAATAATGCATTGCTGTTTGATGCATCTTTAGTTGGGCTTCTGACAGGGCTCTGTCCATTTGCAGGATCTGCCCACAGATTCAAAGAGAACAGTCATGTCGAATAGCTTTGACTGCCCACAAATTGAGAATCATCTGGACTCAGGTCCAATAGCCATTATGTGTGAACAAAACACAGCTCTACCTCTAATTTGACATGTCTGTATGTGCAGGGACAGAACTGTGTGCTAGATGTATAATTAAAGAATGTGCATATGAAATTACATAAACTAAAAATCTAACAATCTGTAAATTAATATTAAATTAGATAAGTAAATGGTGTAATATTTCTCCACTTGGAAAAAATAAAATGACCATGAGAAGAAGATACCTTAAAATGACAAGAAATTACATTGTGCCATCTCAGGTTATGTAATTGATTATTTTATGACTATTTTTCTACCTCGTGTTTTGGTATTTTTGCAAATAGTTTAAAAATATATGTTTTTTTATATAGTTTTATATTTGTCATTCAGATGACCAAGAACATCCTAAAGAATGTTTTACAAGATAAATAATAAAATATAATATAATTACAATGGAAAAACCTGGAAGGCTGCATCAAATAACATTTTTTTAATGAAATTGTTGATATAAATGGGATTGACAGAGTAACATGGATGACAGGACACACATTCTTCAGCACACTGCACATATTTTAAATGTCTAACCTGCTGTTTCTTCGTAATTCTTAAATGTACCAGCGGTTTCTCAGTGAAAACTGTTTTAATGTTATTTTTTTTTGTGTACTTATAATTTTACTCCATATATTATGTCACCTGCTAGAGGATAATAATAATAATAAAATAATTACCATTAAAAAAACATGAAAATGACTTTTGTTTATTTATATAAATTTACAACAGGATGGAAACAGGATGTCGAAAACATATGAAAACTCAAAACAATATTTTCCAAAAACAGGTTAGTTTGAAACTTTTAAATTACATAAAGGGTAAAAATAAGAACATTTCTAAATAATTGGAATAAAGTGTACAACAAAATGCAAACATCTTTCGAATAGTGCATTAAAAAATGTTTATAATAAAATATAATATATTAAACCTTTATGTTCACTAAATTATGATATTGTGATAAAAAAACACATATTGTTATTCTGAGTTATGCCTATGTCAGGGGCATCCAAATGTATTGCATAGTAAATTTCAAGATCCCTATTAGATAAGAAAACAGAGGTGCGCCTTGCATGACCACACCACTACGGTAGGAAAGCTACTCAGGGCAGTTCAAAGTTCCTGGATCTGATTCATAGCCAGACGTCACGCCTGTCTGCCACCTTTAAATGTTTATTACTGATGTATCAGCAGAGATTCCAATCTCACAGAGCTAGAACTGCCTTGACAGTATCAGAGGTGCTTCTCATGTATTTATATTACCCACTACGTCCAAATACAAACCGCTGTCCTCAACATGCCATTCCACAGTGCTCTACAGTCACAGCTGGCTCTAACAAAGTGTATTAAAGTGAAGTGTTGTGAGAGATTGCATGTCATGTTTTATAAATATAAACAATTCTACATTGTGGTCATTTATGCCTATTTGCAGCTGCAGCAGTACGTCATGCTGCACATAGAATTATGCCCTAAATATGCAGCGGACTCCCGCTCATTTAATGATTTTAATTTTCTCCCTGTGCTGGGAGCACTTTGGGCTGCTGATCTAATTAGAGCCTTTCAGGGACTGAACAGAGATGGAATACATTCTTCTGCTAATCTGGGATAATTCCTGACCAATTTACGCAGAGATATCGATTAGTACACCTGGAAAGTTTCAGATATGGGGTTGAAAAGTATCACTGATTGCATTTATTTTGATACTAATCAATCTAAGCAAAGGCTTATTTCATTATTATGTTGAAATCATTATTCAGCCATATAACAGTGATTCTCGACAGCAAGCTGTGGTTGAAAATCATTGTTCTGTAGCCTATGATGTTAACAGAAAGAAGAGAATGGCTTGAAAATGGTTTCAACATGATGTTCTATTTTAATTAAAAATCAGTAAACTAGAAGTTTATACTGAGTAGCTTACTTGTTCTACACAAAATCGGCAACTGCTGCAGAAAAATTAACCACATGCGTTTCAGAGAAACAGTTGTGGGGTTTCGTTCCTGAATGAATCATTGTTTTTTAACAAATTGGTTGAGTGAATGATTCAGTGATTTACTTATATAACATTAGCTGCTTCTAAAATGAATGTGGGTAGTAAATCCAGTTGCACTACATCCAATCATATTGTCATTGACTCACAACGTCAACTGCATCACTTTACTGCCATTCACGACTCCTCTCCTGTGGCATCATGGGATATTAAAGTGTCAATCTGATGTGCACTTCAGAGTCTTGTAGAAGTCATGTACTTTTTGTGTACTATATAGTAGGGAAGATGGCATATTTGGACAAAGGCAGTCACTTGTACAATTCCTTAATTTAAATGTGCATTTTTGAACAAATCGGTTGAATGAATGAATCAATGATTGAAAATATTATATAGAAATGCCTTGAACAGATCTATTTAATTTAAAGCAAACATGCAGAACAAATGTCGTTGTCAGACATCCCTAACAATCAACTGATATGCAACGACCAAGATCTGGCCATCAGACATTCCAGTTCAGAGCAGGGACAGTTAAGAGAGGCCTGTAACAAAAATAAACTACGGCCATGAAACAAAGAGACACTTTTGGAAGACGTCCCTCACAAGGGACCCTATTAAAAAAACAACTAAAGTCAAGTGGAAGATTAAACTTTATGAATAGCAGTGAACTAGCTGTTAGGGTCACTGCGTATATATATATATACAGCACACACACACACACACACACACACACACACACACACACACACACTGTGTGCTAGATGTATAATTAAAGAATGTGCATATGAAATTACATAAACTAAAAATCTACCAATCTGTAAATTAACATTAACTTAGATAAGTAAATGGTTTAACATTTCTTACTCATTATCATTATACCTAATGGATTAAAAGTGCCTTTTCCACTTGAAAAATGTATAAATAACATAAGTTTATTAAATTAATCAACTGATATGCAACGACCAAGATCTGGCCATCAGAATTCCAGTTCACATTGAATTTCTTTGCTGGAGGAAGAGACTGATTGTTTCCTGCAATCAGCAGCATCTAGATGTCCTTGCACTGACACTGGCTGTGGTCGGTAAAGTGTTCTTTCAACTGGCTTTGCTGCCTAAAGCCATCCTCATGTATCTGACTCACGAACCCTTGTTATGTGGCATCATTGTCCATTCCATGAGTCTCTTTGGACTATATTTTATTGTACAGCACAAATCTTGATAATGAGCTATTCGCTACTGCAGCGCAGACACCATCGCCACTCACAAAACCAAGGAAGAACAAATTAAAGGTCAGGTTTTGTGTAAAAGCTTTCTTTCTCCTTTTTTTTTGTTCTTCCGCGACATGTTAAATGCTAATGCTGAACTCTGAAAGCCCATGCAGAGCACTTTAAGGTGCCCAAAAGCACCTTCAACATCTGAAGGTGGAGTTAAAAAGATTAAAGCCAGCCAATTAAAGTCTTGTATAGTTTCCTTTTCTGCCTTACCCTTCTGCACGTTATATGAAATCAGCAACTTAGACTTTAAACGGCATACATTAGAATTGAAGCTACTATTAATGTATAGACGTACATTTCCCTTTATGTTTCCTAGTAAAATATTAAATTATGCATTATCATTCTGAACAAATTGGGTGGCATCTTACCCCACCCTCACCTACGTGGGTCAGTTTTTGACGTCATCGTACAGGAGGCTCTTTAGGGATGTCTTTTAGCGACATCACTGTTGCCCTTGAGACTCGTTATGGCTGTAGAATTTTGGAGTAATTGTGGGTGATGTGAATATGAAGTAATTTAGGAGTTTCAACACTGTGCTTTGATTTGTGTATAGAGATATATAAGACTGCTTTTTTTAATTACCCCTGCTGATAGCTGCAGAGCGAATTCATTTGCCATCTTATCAAAAAATGAAATGAGAGCATTGAAAATATTACATGGAGGAATAATTATGGTGACACAAACAAATTTACCAACACAGAATGATAAACAACGTGCAGGAGGGAACCAATCTATTTATGTGAAATAATTGGTTCATGCCTTAGCATGCAAAAACGGCGGCAAGCCGAGAAAGAGAGAAAGGTAAAGGAAGATTGCTGCTTTCCTGAGGTCGGGATTCATGTTTGTATATGTTACATGAAACCACAACGACATTCAATTCAGTAAGAGTGCAAATATTCAGACAAAATGCACTACAGCTGATGGTAACTGAGAATATACATTACAAAAAATCTGTAACTGATCCCTTAAATTAATACTATATCTAGCTATGGAAGCCGCACACTCCCTGTTTAAATGTATCAGTATAAGTCAAAAGGGCCACTTATTTCAGGGTGACCTGGTCATCTTCTTATGATTTGTGATTGGCTGTTTAATGAGAATATAATGGCTGGGCGGAAAGCTGGTAATGAGCCGACACCCTATATATGCATGACCAGTTTTTGGTGATCAGAACCCTTCAGAATGTATTTAGGGATTTGTGAATGCCCTGCACAGTCTGTTGTTTCTAAATCCCTTGTTCTGTAGCAGCAAAGCCTATTATCACCATTATTTAGCCAGCCCAAGTCTTAAGGTCTCCAATTAATGGGTGTCCTAACTTTCTCCTCTAGCTTTTGGGAGGCTGCTCCTTTGTGGTGCGTCACTGGGATTGTCTTAGGATGAATCTTCTTTGGTCTCCAAGGAAAAGAGCACTTCTGGATAGGACAGCTTCCCGCGTATGTGCGACCCGATGTCAGAATGTTTCACGTAAACTATGTCCCACGAGACCAATTTTTTGCTGGATCGCAAAGGTGTGAAGCTATAGGATTAGGGAGTGGCCAGAATGATCATGCTCTTCATGCGGATGAGATTTAGGATTGTGGTATTGAGCTCTCATAGGTTTTTGGATGCTCTTTCTTGCATTTGACGGTGTAAATTACATAACATTTCTTGAACAGACCTGACAATCCTGACAATTCTCACCTTACATCAGGGATATGAACAAAAATTGCAAAATTATATTACTTTTTTTGTCCACACTTAAATGGTAAAACGTTAAAATCTGCATGTGTGTAAAAAGTGGGATACAACAAGACGCATATTCTTTTAAACACTACTTGTTTTGTCAAGTAACATACATTTTAAGTGGATATCGGTGTGTATGTGTGTTTATAGCTCAGTTTTGTTTATGGGGACGAAGTCTCCCCACATGGACAGTAAAGCATGAAATCACCTTTGGTAATTCCAGCCAATGGTCCCCACAGGGGCGCGGGAAGGTGTTTTATGTAGGGGGTGCTGTGTGTGTGTGTGTGTGTGTGTGTGTGTGTGTGGGGTAGTCAATTTTGCATATAAATATTACGCCAAATAGAAACAGAAAATCGTGCTATAGCCTACGCACTTTCATGAGATCGTGTTAGACAACAATTAGCTATTTTACAAATGGGAATAGGCTACAATGAATTCATAACAATGTTTTACATTCAAGCTACATTCAAGCTTAAAAACCCTTAAAATGTATAGTGAAAAGTTCTTTTAAAAGCATCTGGAATGCAATAAAGTAATTTTAAAGCTGTTTTTAAAGCATTTGCTGCATGGATTAAAAAGATAGGCCAATAAATAATTCACATAGTCCTATCAGTCAGACAAAATTGCATTGCAGCAAATCCTTTAAATTTCAAGGACAAAGATTTACATACTTTTTTATTATTATTGAATACAATTATAAAATAAAACGCAAATTATCAGGCCTGTTTTAGGCTTTCCCTTATTTTTATATTTTTGATGGTGAGGTGACGGGGAAAAATGACTGGCCATCTCCTCATTGGACGCGCAGAGAGAAATATATGCATCTTAACAGATTACATAGGCTAATGAAGAGTTTTTGCTTTGCTTTGAATTATTTCGTTTTAAAGTAGTATTTTAAAGCTTTCTATAGATATATTTATCATATCTCTGAGCCAGTTTCCAGTTGCCGAGTTTCGGTTCATCATTGAAGCGCTCTTGTTCAAAACCGGAAGAAAGTGCATTCTCTGTTTTCCTATTTTATAAAAGCACAGTGTTGATATTGTGAATGCACACAAATAAAAGTAGACCCTTTACAGTTCCAAATGATATATTACTCTTACCTTTATGAGAAAAAATCACACGGGCGATTTTAAGTTGTTTTTACTGTAAGAAAAAATCCTCCATGTCCTGTAAAGCTCGCTTCAGCTTCCACTCTCCACACAAACTGTTGGTTCCCTTCATGGGAACTCGAACTGCGCCCCTAGGGGTCGCTACGGGAACGCCTCAGCGTGACTCGTGTCTGAAGATACATATTTAAAAACACCACCTGTTGGCGGCGACAGCCCATGCGTCACTACGGCGTGCCACAATATAAGTGCCGCCGGGAGATTACATCATCAGCTTTTTCGTCTTCACTGACTGGTCTGTTTGAAGAAACGTGCATTCTGGTAGGAATACAGTTTTCCTTTATTTATCATGGCGAGCACTAGCAAGGCGTTTGAGATTGTGTGTGGATCCGTGTCCTCGTTATTTGACACCCGATGACACACACGATCGTTGCGTCTTTTGTTTGGGCGAAGAGCACGCACGCGATGTCTTTGAGGGGGCAATCTGCGTGCACTGTGAGAGCTCCGTTCTCGTCTGTCCCTCTTTTCGAGGAAAGAGGGGCAGCCGTCTGCTTCCCGCGATTCGATACCCACCGCTGCCGAGGCACGGAGGCGATTGAAATCGCGGGGTTCGCAGTTGGATATGGCCGATGAGTTAGAGAAGGACCGCCTTTTCGGCGTCGCCGGCCGAGAAACGAGTGAGCTGCTGGATTGTGATGATGCGATCTTTCTGACATCATCAGATTCAGCGGTTAGTGCTCTGCTGGGTTATGCCCAGGAAGAGCAGGAGATGTTTGAGGTGAGGAAGTTGAGACTGAACCTCTCAATCCTCCTGCACTGCATATGAATGAGTTTTTGGAGGTTATGGATCATAAAATAAATCTTACTGGCCATATAAATCCCCAGCTCGAGCGAGCCTTCCTTTCTTCATAAATCTCGATGTGGAGGTTGAGAAGGAGTGGAAAAGCTATTTTTCTCGTATTCTTAGGTTTCAGCATACTAGTTATGCTGACATTGAGGTGCGTGAAAATGGCTATGAGGGATGCCCTGTGCAAGAGATGATAGCCAGCTTATCTCGCTGTGGCGAGACATCCTCTCTCAAGGCTCCCTCCTTGCCATCTAAGCCCTTGAATCTTGCTTAAATGGCAGGGCATATGCAGCAGCAGGTCAGATCGCCGCTTTGCACACTATGGCGGTGCTTCAGGCGTACCAGACTGATCTGCTGAAAGACCTGGATAAGGCTTTCTATAAAGTCCAGGTATGAGCCCGAACAACCAGGGGTCCTAGCCCATCTCGGTCTGGGGATCAGAGATGGGCTCAGAAGGCTAGTCTCGTGACTCATGCCCTCCCCGCCTGCGGGTAGGGCTAAAGAGAGGCATGGGTCAGAGAGAGGCAAAACCTGAGGGAGGTGTTCCGGATGAAGCGTCCTATATGACACTTTCGTCCGGACCAGAGTAAGACATCTACTCCTTTCCTTAGGGGCATCGGCCCTCTTGATCCTCTCTAATTCCCCTGCAACCAATGGATGAGTACGATCCATTTCTAAAGGCTATCGGCTATCGCAGTGATTACATCACTCGTCGATACTAGATCCAGGCTAGTAGCGCTTCCTGTGGGTTGAGCTAGCATCGCTCCCTCACCATAGAGGGTCACCTATGAGCATGCCGCTCCCTTCTGAGCGTCTAAATCTCCACTCGCCAGAGCTCGTTGTTGGTCGAGCTAGCATTGCTCCCCTCAACTAGAGGGTCACCTATGAGCGTGCCGCCCTTCTGAGCGTTTGAGTTCTCCTCTTATTCTGAAGAATGTGTTCTCCGCTCCCCAGAGCTCTGCGATTGGTCGCTCTCCTGTTGGTCGAGCTAGCCTTGCTCCCTCACCTTAGAGGGTCACCTATGAGCATGCCGCTCCCTTCTGAGCGTCTAAGTTTCCTCTCATCTGAGGAATGAGTTCTCTGCTCTCCAGAGCTCGCTGTTGGTAGAGCTAGCGTTGCTTCTTTCACCTAGATGGTCATTTATGAGCATGCCGCTCCCTTCGGAGCGCCTGAGTTCCTTCTCATTTCTGAGGAATGAGTTATCCGCTCCCAGAGCTCTGTGATAGATTGCTCTCCTGATTGATCGAGCTAGCCTTGCTCCCCTCACTATGGAGGGTTAACTAGGAGCATGCCGCTCCTTTCTGAGCGTCTAAGTTTCCTCTCATCTGAGGAAGGAGTCCTCCGCTCTCCAGAGCTCGCGGTCGGTAAGAGCTAGCATTGCTCCCCTCACCTAGAGGGTCATTTATGAGCATACTGCTCCCTTCTGAGCGTCTGAGTTTCCTCTCACTCTGAGTGTCTGAGTTTCTCCGCTCCCTAGAGCTCTGTGATAGGTCGCTCTCCTTGTTGGTTGAGCTAGCATTGCTCCCCTCACCACAGAGGGTCATTTTAGAGCATGCCGCTCCCTTCTAGGCGTCCCTCACTCTGAGGAATGGTTTCTCCGCTCCAGAGCTCCTCATGGGTAGAGCTAGCACTGCTCCCCTCACACAGAGGGTCACTTATGAGCATGCCGCTCCCTTATGGGCGTCTGAGTTCCCTCTCATTCTGAGGAATGAGTTCTCCGCCCTCCAGAGCTTGCTGTCGGTAGAGCTAACTGCTCCCTCACCTAGAGGGTCATCTATGAGCATACTGCTCCCGTCTGAGCGTCTGAGTTTCCTCTCATTCTGAGGAATGAGTTCTCCGCCCTCCAGAGCTCGTGCTGGTCGAGCTAGCTTTGCTCCCCTCATCTAGAGGGTCATCTATGAGCAGGCCGCTCCCTTCTGAGCGTCTGAGTCCCCTCTCATTCTGACGAATGAGTTCTCCGCCTCCAGAGCTCTGTGATAGGTCGTCGCTCTCCGCATTGGTCGAGCTAGCATGGCCCCCCTCACCATAGAGGGTCACTTATGAGCATGCCGCTCCCTTCTGGGCGTCTGAGTCCCTCACTCTGAGGATGGGTTCTCCGCTCTTAGAGCTCCTCATTGGTAGAGCTAGCACGGCTCCCTCACCAACGAGGGTCACCTATGAGCGTGCCGCTCCTGTCTGAGCGTCCTGAGTTCCCTCTCATTTCGAGGGTGTTTTCTCCGCTCTCCAGAGCTCGCTGTCGGTAGAGCTAGCATTTCTCCCCTCACCTGAGGGTCGCCTATGAGTATGCCGCTCCCGTGCCTGAGCGTCTGAGTCCTCTCTCATTCTGTAGAATGAGTTTCTCCGCCTCCCAGAGCTCTGTGATAGGTCTCTCTCTTGTTGGTCGAGCTAGCATTGCTCCCCTCACCATAGAGGGTCGTTTATGAGCATGCCGCCCTTCTGAGCGCCTGAGTTCCCCTCACTCTGAAGGGTGAATAGTTCTCCGCCCGAGCCATAGAACGTTACCCATCTAGATAAGTGCACACGCTAAGATCTTTGGGCACTTCTGAAAATCCACTCAGTGGTAAGATCGCACATCAAGTGTTCTATGCGTTCTTTCAAAAATCCATGTTATGGTAAGCACGCTAGACTTTGGGCACTTTTTAAAATCCACCTAAGTGGTAAGTTCGCACATCAAAGATTCCATGCTCTTTCTAAAAATCCTGTACGGTAGGGTTACGCCAGACAGCTTCGCGTGCCCTCTTTGAGTGGTTAAAGCCCCGGCTTGTGCCTTGGGCCCCGCCTTTGTCCCATATGGGTTGGGTTCCAAAAAAAAAGGGTGTCGCTACCAAAGGGTCTGTTGAGACAGTCCCTCAGCAAGCTTGTGCAGAGCAAGCGGTAGCTTCTGAGTGACCGCCAGGACCTAGTTATTACCACTAGGTGCTTGGCCATATTCCCTTAAAGGAATCGCTTCTGATTCCAGACCTTGAGTTTCACCCTGGGTCCGTAGTTCCGGCACCCAGCAGGTAAGGATTTTAGGGTATGTAGCTCAGGCTTCTGGCAGGGGATAATGTCACTGACAGCCATCAACCGCCCCGGGGCAACTCACTTAGCCTGGTAGAGTTGGCTTAGTGCTCGCCTTTTTGCGAAATTGGCTTGCACTCCTCAGCATGGCGGGCGTGGGTATAGCGTTCCCGTAGCGACCCCTAGGGACGCAGTTCGAGTTCCCATGAAGGGGAACGCCTCAGGTTACGATAACCATGGTTCCCGAGTGGGGAACGAGACACCGCGCCCCTAGGCTTTGGGCCATGCCGACGCAAGCTTCAGACAAGAAGCTGATGATGTAATCTCCCGGCGGCACTTATATTGTGGCACGCGGTAGTGACGTCATGGGCTGTCGCCGCCAACAGGTGGTGTTTTTAAATATGTATCTTCAGACACGAGTCACGCTGAGGCGTTCCCGTAGCGACCCCTAGACGCAGTGTCTCGTTCCCCACTGGGGAACCATGGTTACACGTAACCTGAGGCGATATTGCACATTTATATAGGTTAAACATTTAAACTAACACTGTGATATGCTTGAACTGTTTATAGGCCTATCTATCGATTTTATTTTAGTCAAGTCGTGATGATTTGATAAGGCTAAATTAATCAAACATAGGCGATCAACTCTGATGCTGGCCGCTTGGTCGTTGCTTAAAAAAAAAAAAAAAACATTTAACGAACAAAAATGCTCCCAAGGTTTTTCTAAATTAACTTTATGAAGAAAAAAAACGAAACATAGTCTAATCACTTTTCCATTACATACTGAACTATTTTAATAGGTAGCTATAAGCTGTTTGGAGAGAAGGGAAAGAGTCATATCGCTGAGAACAAAAAAAAAGTTTTTTTTTTCTTCCAGTACATCCATGATATTTCCATGTTCCGCTTTTAAGCCACAACCTACAGATCCCACAACACAAACATAACATTCACAAACATAAAAGCAAGCATTGGCAGTGCTGCGTGCGTGATTTGGCAGGATGTGCGCACATCAAATAGCCCTGCATCAGTTTAATAACTTTGATAACTTTAATTCTTACAACTGTTAAATTATTGGGCAAATGGTAAATATGTCGAAGATCACATAGAAATAGATAGCAAAATAGCCAATGTAAACTAAATGTTATAAACATCGGAGCAACCATAGAAATGTTTAAATGAATCTTTATTATAACAAATTTAGCCTATAGTTTTTTTTTATTCACAACAGTTTACAGTTGCCCACAGAAAAAAACAGGGGGTGCTGCAGCACCCTCAGCACCCCCCCTTCCCGCGCCCCTGGGTCCCCATGAGGAAAACTGCTAAATTAAACATAATAAACATCTTAATGAAATCTAAGAGTGCAGAAAGGTTATGATTAGGGGCATGTCCTATAAGTTTAAGTTAGGATATGAAACATATCATTAGTCAATGGAAAGTCCCCAACATGTCAAAAAATCAATATGTACGTGTGCACCTTAGGTTGGCCAGGAGGACTGCCACTACCATGAATCGCTAAGAATAGCATCTGCTAAATAAAAACGTACTATTTATGTTCTTTCTAAATACAATCTGACTATCATATTTAAAAAGACTTTTTACATACTGTATATAGATGGAAACTACCAGACCAAATACATTACCACATTTTACGTTAATGTTTTCAGTGTCTATAAACTAGGATTAAACTACCTTGTATAATATAAAAATTCAATCTAAACGTGAAAACCTTAACTGAATAAACTGAAACTGATTTTAAAATCAAATGCATTTGAAAAATAAATTAAAGCATTGAATTATTATCCACATATGTGTTTAAATGTGCTTACTGCCTATTTTAACAAACATTTTTACAGTTTTTTTTCAGATGCACACAATTTCAAAACTTTTCCTTTTTTTTCAAAACTTTACACACAAATTCAAGAATTGCACACAAAAAGTGCAAAATGACTCACTTATCACAAACACATCTCAAATGCAAACTTTTGCAACAACCTTTGCCATTATATTAATTCCTGTTAGATTTTGTGTTACATAGAGAATTGTGTGTTGTGTTTTGCGAAATTGAAAACTGAGTCAAAGGCAGATTAGCGTATGGTTTTGCGGATTTGGTGTGTGGTTCTGGTGTTTGAGTTTCAGGTTTCAGAAATTGTGTGACAAGTAAAGATTTAGTTTGTAAGGACTGTAATCAACATTTTAATATTCACTGTACAAAGATGATCTGATATAATGGCAAATACTGTTTATAAAAATAAATATCTCATTAATTATTTATGAAAAACCTGTATACAAAAGTATGGCAATTTCCTTTAATCCAATGAACCCTCAGAGTCAAAGTTTAATTTTGGTCTCAGCTCTAAATATTGAAAGCTGTCTGTCTGTCTGTCTCTCTCTCTCTCTCTCTGTGAGTGTGTGTGTGTGTACTGTTTGGAGGAACAGAGAGCCAAAAGCTTTTGAGCTACTGGTAATCTAGTCTGGGTTTGACAACTGATGTTGGCTGGCACTGCCATGTGTCTGTTCTGAGCAGGAAAAGCTTACACAGATGTTTTCTTGCTGCTGACAACACTTAAATAACTGGGATGGGATTCTGTTATTAGAAATGGGATTTTGCGGTGTAATCATTTCTAGCGGTTAGGGAAACCTCTATCAATTACATTCAGCATTAGATTTTTACATTTTATGTGGAAAATGTGAGTGGTGCATTACTATGCAAAACCACCACCATCATAACCTAGAGCACAGGGCAAATGGTCGCTAGGGTATTGTGGATGGTTGATTCCTGGTCCAAATTCAAAATGTCTCTATTAAGGTATGCAATTACAACAAAATGAACTAGTCAAAGGGTCGTGAGAGACATTTAAAATCGCAAATTAAACTTGAATAGAAAATTGTATATACAGTGCTCAGCGTAAATAAGTACACCCCCTTTGAAAAGTACAATTTTAAACAATATCTCAATGAACACAAAAACATTTTCCAAAATGTTGACAAGACTAAGTTTTAAATAACATCTGTTTAACTTATAACATGAAAGTAAGGTTAATAATATAACTTAGATTACACATTTTTCAGTTTTACTCAAATTAGGGTGATGCAAAAATGAGTACACCCCACAACAAAAACTACTAAATCTAGTACTTTGTATGGCCTCCATGATTTTTAATGACAGCACCAAGTCTTCTAGGCATGGAATGAACAAGTTGGCGACATTTTGCCAGATCTATCTTTTCCATTCTTCAAGAATGACCTCTTTTAGAGATTAGATGCTGGATGGCAGTGATGCTCAACTTGTCTCTTCAGAATTCCCCATAGGTGTTCGATTGGGTTCAGATCAGGAGACATACTTGGCCACTGAATCACTTTCACCCTGTTCTTCTTCAGAAATCCAACAGTGGCCTTAGATGAGTGTTTAGGATCATTGTCATGTTGGAAAAGTGCACGACGACCAAGGGCACGGAGTGATGGTAGCATCTTCTCTTTCAGTATAGAGCAGTACATTTGTGAATTCATGATGCCATCAATGAAATACAGCTCCCGACACCAGCAGCACTAGCCCCACATAAGGACACTGCCACCACCATGTTTCACTGTAGGCACCATGCATTTTCTTTGTATTCCTCACCTTTGCAACACCATACAGTTTTGAAGCCATCAGTTCCAAAAACATTTATCTTGGTCTCATCACTCCAGAGTATAGAGTCCCAGTACACAAGTGGTCTATTGACAGGCACAGTGTAGGTTGGGTGAGACACATCAAAGTAAAAAAATACAAAAATACAGTATGAAATATTATTACAATTGAAATACTGATTTCTGTTTTAATATATATTAAAATGTAATTTATTGCTTTGATGGTAAAGCTGAATTTCAGCAGCCCTTATTCCAGTTTTCAATATCACAGGAGCCAATTTGGTACTCAACAAACATTTCTTTATCAATGTTGAAATCGGTCTTTACTGTCATCTTTGATCCATTTAATGCAAAACTGCTGAGTAAAAGTATTAGTTTCTTTTCATTTTTTACTGGCTCTTTTGATCGGCATGCTATAAAAAAACTAATGCCAAGTAGTCATGAAACCCTAGGTGACGCAGACTGGGTCCTTAATGCAAACTGACAATATTCACAGCGTTAAACTTCTTGGCACGAGCTGATTGGTTCATGTTGTATACGCAGCTAACAAACTTGCTGATTTACATTTACAGGTGATAATCTGATTTATTTACAATAAATTAGAATGTCATGGAAAATTTCATTTATTTCAATAATTCAACTCAAATTGTGAAACTTGTGTATTAAATAAATTCAATGCACACAGACTGAAGTAGTTTAAGTCGTTGGTTCTTTTAATTGTGATGATTTTGGCTCACATTTAACAAAAAAAAACACCAATTCACATCTCAATAAATTAGAATACTTCATAAGACCGTGTGAATTGTTGGCAGCTGAACAGGGGTGCTGAGGGTGCTGCAGCACCCTGTGTTTTTCTGTGGCAACTGTAAACTGTTGTGAATAAAAAATATATAGGCTATTGTCACGAATCTGGTCGCCTCTCACCACTCTACAACTGCACATCACCCATGGACTACATCTCCCATCATGCACTGCACTCAACACATTCCCATCCACCATTACACCAATCACACAGCTGTCACCATTCACTCATTAGCCTTGATTGTCTCACCACACCTGCACCTCATTCTCACACACACATTTAAGCAGCACACTTCCTTTCAACACCGCAAAGTCTTGTTCTTGCCCCAGCTGACATTTCTGAGCGTTTACCATTCCCTCTGATTGCTACTTCTGTGTTTGACCCCGGACTGCCTTACCTTGGAACTCTGAACCTGTGCTTGTGACCTCGACCCCTGCCTGGTATTGTTTACGTCTCTGCTCTGCCTCTGATATTCCTGTTATTGCCCACTGACCATTGCCTGTTTGATTCTGCCTCTGTCTAATAAATATTGCTGCACTTGGATCCACACACCTTTGACCAGTCTTTACAGCTATAAAGTTGCTCTGATGTTTATAACATTTAGTTTACATTGGCTATTTTACTATCTATTTCTATGTGATCTTCGACATATTTACCATTTGCCCATTAATTTAACAGTTGTAAGAATTAAAGTTATCAAAGTTATTAAACTGATGCAGGGCTATTTGATGCGCGCACATCCTGCCAAATCACGCACGCAGCACTGCCAATGCTTGCTTTTATGTTTGTGAATGTTATGTTTGTGTTGTGGGATCTGTAGGTTGTGGCTTAAAAGCGGAACATGGAAATATCATGGATGTACTGGAAGAAAAAAAAAAACTCCCAAAACAGCTTATAGCTACCTATTACCATAGTTCAGTTTTGTATGTAATGGAAAAGTGATTAGACTATGTTTTTTTTTTTTTCTTCATAAAGTTAATTTAGAAAAACCTTGAAAGCATGTTTTGTTTGTTAAATTTTTCTTTTTTCTTTTTTCTTTTAAGCAACGACCAAGCGGCCAGCATCAGAGTTGATCGCCTATGTTTGATTAATTTAGCCTTATCAAATCATCACGACTTTAAAACAAAATCGATAGATAGGCCTATAAACAGTTCAAGCATATCACAGTGTTAGTTTAAATGTTTAACCTATATAAATGTGTAATATCCAACAGTTTGTGTGGAGATTGGAAGCTGAAGCGAGCTTTACAGGACATGGAGGCTCCAGCGTGGTCACTTGGATTTTTTTCTTACAGTAAAAACAACTTAAAATACGCCGTGTGATTGTTTTTTTTGTTTTGTTTTTCTCATAAAGGTAAGAGTAATATATCATTTGGAACTGTAAAGGGTCTACTTTTATTTGTGTGCATTCACAATATCAACATTGTGATTTTATAAAATAGGAAAACAGAGAATGCACTTTCTGCCGGTTTTGAACAAGAGCACTTCAATGATGAACCGAAACTCGGCAACTCGAAACTGGCTCAGAGATATGATAAATATATCTATAGAAAGCTTTAAAATACTACTTTAAAACGAAATAATTCAAAGGAAAGTAAAAACTCTTCATTAGCCTATGTAATCCGTTAAGATGAATATATTTCTCTCTGCACATCCAATGAGGAGATGGCGAGTCATTTTTCCCTGTCACCTCACCATCAAAAATATAAAAATAAGGGAAAGCCTAAAACAGGCCCGATTATAATTTGCGTTTTATTTTATAATTGTATTCAATAATAATAAAAAAAAGTATGTAAATCCTTGTCTTTGAAATTTAAAGGATTTGCTGCAATGCAATTTTGTTTGACTGATAGGCCTATATGAATTATTTATTGGCCTATCTTTTTAATCCATGCAGCAAATGCTTTAAAAACAGCTTTAAAATTACTTTATTGCATTCCAGATGCTTTTAAAAGAACTTTTTACTATACATTTTAAGGGTTTTTAAGCTTGAATGTAGCTTGAATGTAAAACATTGTTATGAATTCATTGTTGCCTATTCCCATTTGTAAAATAGCTAATTGTTGTCTAACACGATCTCATGAAATTGCGTAGGCTATAGCACGATTTTCTGTTTCTATTTGGCGTAATATTTATACGCAGAAATTGACTACAGCACCCCCTACATAAAACACCTTCCAGGGCCCCTGATTGTTGGCCTTCTGGAAAGTATGTTAATTTACTATATATGTACTCAATTCTTGGTAGGGGCTCCTTTTGCTTTAATTACTGCCTCAATTCGGCGTGTCATGGTGATCAGTTTGTGGCACTGCTGAGGTGGTATGAAAGCCCAGGTTTCTTTGACAGTGGCCTTCAGCTCATCTGCATTTTTGGTCTCTTGTTTCTCACTTTCCTCTTGACAATACCCCATAGATTATCTATGGGGTTCAGGTCTGGTGAGTTTGCTGGCCAGTCAAGCACACCAACACCATGGTCATTTAACTAAATTTTGGTGATTTGGCAGTGTGGGCAGGTGCCAAATCCTGCTGGAAAATGAAATCAGCATATTTAAAAAGCTGGTCAGCAGAAGGAAGCATGAAGTGCTCCAACATTTCTTGGTAAACGGGTGCAGTGACATTGGACTTAAAAAACACAATGGACCAACACCAGCAGATGACATTGCACCCCAAATACTCACAGACTGTGGAAACTTAACACTGGACTTCAAGCAACTTGGGCTATGAGCTTCTCCACCCTTCCTCCAGACTCTTGATTTCCAAATGAAATACAAAACTTGCTCTCATCTGAAAAGAGGACTTTGGACCACTGGGCAACAGTCCAGTTCTTCTCCTCCTTAGCCCAGGTAAGAAGCCTCTGACGACAACTGTAGCCAAATTCCTTGACACGTCTGTGTGTGGTGGCTCTTGATGCCTTGACCCCAGCCTCAGTCCATTCCTTGTGAAGTTCACCCAAATTCTTGAATCGATTTTGCTTGACAATCCTCATAAGGCTGCGGTTCTCTCGGTTGGTTGGGCATCTTTTTCTTCCACACTTTTTCCTTCCACTCAACTTTCTGTTAACATGCTTGGATACAGCACTCTGTGAACAGCCAGCTTCTTTGGCAATGAATGTTTGTGGCTTACCCTCCTTGTGAAGCAGTCTTCCCCAGGATCGTGTAGCCTAGTGAAGCAAACGGAGAGACCATTTGAAGGCTCAGGAAACCTTTGCAGGTGTTTTGAGTTGATTAATTGATTGGCATGTCACCATATTCTAATTTGTTGAGAAAGTGAATTGGTGGGTCTTTGTTAAATGTGAGCCAAATCATCACAATTAAAAGAACCAAAGACATAAACTACTTCAGTCTGTGTGCATTGAATTTATTTAATACACAAGTTTCAAAATTTTTGTTGAATTACTGAAATAAATGAACTCCACGACATTCTAATTTATTGAAATGCACTGTAAATGGCTGGTCAGCATTCACTAGAGCATTTCGCAGTGCCCTTTTAGAGTTCCTCTGAAACCCTTCACCTTCCCCAGCTCCACCTATATATATCTGCTTTGGGTTATGCAGCATCAGTATGTCTTAAATACTCACAGCAACCGTATAGGCGTATGTATTGGTGGTAAGAAGTTCCTGTGCTTGCTTTGCAGCAGCAGCAGCAATAATCTACAACAATAGCAGTAACCAATAGCAGCCGAAATTCAGTGGCATAGCAGAACTTTTCCGCCAAGACCAAATACATTAACATTGTCAAAGAGAAGTGATGATAAAAGTTTAGTTATGTAAAAATGTCAAATAAGTAAGGCCCCTTATGGCTTTACACATCCCATCAAGACTACCATAACCAAAGGCAACACTTTGGGGTGTCTCTATCTGTTTGTCCAACCAATAGAAGATGGGAGAATATTCAGGAAATCTGTTTGAAAACAATCCTTGCTATTTTGTTCGGTGGTGCTAGTTGTGAAATTACACACTTCAGCTCATATTCATAGTCTAAACTACATTTATCTGCTTTGCTCAGCTCATTATAAAATGCTGGACACTCAATGTCATGACAGAAGCGTCCTCCAGTTTACAACAAAGAGAAACTGGGCCTCACTACCCCATAGTTAGCAGTGTTAACGTCAGCACTGTGCCAACCACTGCTTTGCTCTCATTGGGTGTGAGACAGAAGAAACATTGTGCCATTAAACCACAATCTCGTCTCTGGGGGCCATCAGCCAGGCAGGTGTGCTGTTGAAAATAAAATTCACCAAAGGGGCATGGCATTATTCTTTCTAACTCTGGTGCGGGAGGGGTTGAGGTCGTTGTATTCACTTGCACATTAGCAAGACAGATGAGCAAAGCCTTTCTGCAAGCTTACAGTCTTTGACTTTCACAGATGACTATTTATGGGGTCTCCCTGAATTTAACAAAGGCAGAGTAGTGAAGGAGTGCACAGTCACCAATAAAGTTGCAGAGCTGCACATTGTCAAACTTTTCTGGGCTTGACAGCCCTCATTGAGAGTCTTATTATCACAATGATCTCATGCTGAGAAACTCTGACATTCTTCTGAACAGAAACCGAGCTTTGTAGAATTACATCATGCATATATCTCTCTACCTGAATATGGCTACAAAGTTAACAGTGAACAATATGGCCATATTTAGATAAAACCTAGGGGTCAAGGTTTGGTCTTCATTAGCCGCTACTGGTAGATGTTCTATACCATATGGTTCTAAACATTACATGCGTTTATTGAAAACTGAAAACACTAGGCGCTCTGCAGAAAACGCTCGGCTGTGAGCGCTTGAGAGCACAGTGTTTTTCGTTGAGACGCTTTCGTTGCTATGATACGGCATAACCGCTGAAGTAATGGCAGATACATCGCGAATGAAATGTTTCTCCAAAAATTATATTTAATAACAATATTATGGTAGTCCGGCAATTCGATATTGTAAAGAAATAAATACTCGGAGACAAGCAATATAAACTTTTCCATTGTGGTTCAACCGTAGTACAGTCAGTAGTCCCGCCCCTCCTCCACTCTGATTAGTTGGCTGACTAGAAAGTGACAGTGATAATCGCAAACATCTGAGATGATTTGAGAGATACCGGATCTTCTAATCCTGATAACTGATCTGTGGTTAATTTGGTTCTTCAAACGAATTTGTGGATTTGATTAAAATATCTGGATTAAATTGTCTAAGATTACTGCGCGTTCTCGTGTTCCCCGAACAGGGCTGATGTATTAATACTCAAAACCATGATCAGCAATTCAGCGATTGACTGGCGGCAAAACAGCAACGTAAAGATATCATATCATTTAAAAAGACACCTGATTAAAAACTTGACAAATTATTGGGCATTTATAAGGAAACGGCCAAGCAAGAAAAACTACATATATTTATAATAGATAAATTAAATGTGGACTGTTTTAATTTATTTGTCATATTTTTACATGATTTGGAAATAATTTATATTCACGATTTCTAGTATTTGTACAGGCTTTATATTTTTATTTCAACGCAGTAATTAGAAATTAACTTGTATCTTTGAAACAGATTTGTTACCTGACAGCATTAATTAAAGTTTCTTACGGCTCAAGATCAAGTTACCTGCATCTCCTGCGTTCCATCAAGCCCCTCCCATAATATCTGTCACCACTCAAATTAATGCACAGCTCAGATTAACTGTATAGCATGTGTGTAAGACTTCAGTATAATTATAAAGTAAATATTTTATCACGAATAAATCTTTCAATGAGTAAAACTGGCTGTGTCTATAGTATTATAGACTACACAACATTATTATATTATTTTTAAAGAATTTGTTTTAATTATTATTATTTTAAATAACTGTCCTTGGATCAGTAGGGGACTCTTGTAATAAAGTAGCAGTGGCTGGGGCAGATTTTAAGTATAAATTCTGCTAAAAAGATTAAATCTAATCCAGTTTACATTAAATAAGCCTGCTCCTAAGCAGGTTTAAGCTCATGGACCTGTTGCTATGACAGCAACTCCGGGATGAGTTTCGAAGAACCAAATGATCCAAGATCAAGTGAAATCGGCAACAATCAAATCCAGCTAACTGAGTTAGTGACGTATGAAGAACGGGCCCACGGTGTAACATTGGTTTTGCTTTGTTTCATAGAACTAATTGTTGCCTGGGTTGTGTACGTATGTGTGGGGCGGAGCTATCAAAATAGGGGCGGACCCTTTTAGGGTAGGGGCATGTTTGTTTTGGTGATTTCAAATATAAACATTGGCTTCCAGAAATCACTTACCCCACCTTTAAAATGCACTGGTGGTGTTTGAGGAGATTCCCTCCTTCTATGTAAAGCGCTTTGAGTACCCAGAAAAGCGCTATTTAAATGTAACAAATTATTATTAATTATGTCTTAGAAAGCAGATGATTTAACAAGAAAGAAAATGTTTTGAATCTAAAGCATCTGAAGGGTCAGTCTAAACAGGCTACATTCCTTTATGTCTATTTTAAATGCCAACTGTCCTATTCTATTAAAAACTTTAAAAGCATTCAGTGGAAAAGGGGACAGCTATTTTATATAATTACCGCAAAGTATAAGACATTTTATAAGATATTTTTCAGGGTATTTAGAATATTTCCAGGTAGACAGATTAGTCATAGCATAAGAAAATGTACTGTGCAGTGCACACACTCTTAGACACACAATTTGTTCTGTTCCAAAATCTATTGAGGCACCTATGGAGACAGGATTTGAAGGATATTCCAAAAGTTTGACAGCTTAATTATGCTGCCTACTAAGATTTTAGACAAATTATAAGGCAGTAATACATTTATCCCTCACAGATAAGGCGTGAAATTCCAGATGCCAGAGGAAGGGTGAAAATTGCTCATTAAAAATATTTAAAACTAATTTAATACAGTGAAGTATAAAAATATAACTATATTTGTAAAACCTTAGTATACTTATATGTATATATTTGAACAGGAATGGTTGGCACAGAAATGGAGAAATCTGCATGCGATTTTGTCTTTTCAGACCAATACATAAAAAACAGCAGACTAAATACTCTCTCTGGCAGTTAGGTGGCACTTACGCAGTCCACAATCAGTCACTTAAAAGACAGCAGCCAAGGCAGTAGTCAGTGAGGCAGCTAAATAAGTTTTGGAACAGAGCTAATGTCTAAATTTAGCACATCTCTACCTCAGAGTCAGATCTGATAAAGATGATTCTGTTATGAACTGTTGTCTTGTTATTTGGCCTGAGTGGACAATAATTTAGCCTACTGTAGTTCCCAGTGTGTCTCTCTCTGAATCTCTCAGGCTCTTGGCTGCACTAGATCTTGCCTAATTATCTTGACTTAGAAAAGGCAGGAAAGCCAATTCATCATCAAAAGAAACCTCCTCCTGCTGATGTCCTAGATCTATAATGCTATACCAAGCATCTCTAATGTCATAACCATACCTGTTCTGAGGTTCTGTCACCCAGAAAAGCTTCTTCATCCATGCATCACACTCATTTCCAACCTAAGCTCATTGAAAATTTTGCAACTACATTTATGTAGATACAATTCACTGCAGTTTCTATTTTTAAATAAACACCAGTGGTAGTAAAATACTTGCACAATACCATGTTATGACTTGAAAACATATTTACCATAGTGCATGTTTTGTACACTAATATATTTTGAGATTTGCTTTACATAAACAGCTCCATATTTTTGACTTTTTCTAGCATATAAACATGCTCGGTACCTCACCTGGTACACTTGCAATGTGGATTGCACAGGTATGAATCCTGTGTCACAATAAAAGCTAAAGCTAATTGCTTTAGCAAATGTATTTTTATGCAATGGTTACTTTTGTTAACACAATAAGTTAGGGCTAGGTTAGGGTTTCTTGGTAGCATGTTATTTTAAAATGCGTCAAAGCATTAATCTTTTAATGCCACTCAATGGACATTTAATTTCTAAAGACAAACTACCATGATACATATACTGACCAACATAATAAAACGTTGCCAGTTTTCTTTCCTTGGTGGTGTAGATGCTTTTATTTGCCCTCCAACATCCTTTGATTTGTGGATGAGGTGAAAGGTGTTTCATATTTCAAGGTAGCAGGTGTTAAGATCATAACCCCTCCTGTGCATTTCTATCTGTGTAAGAGAAGACATGCTTGGGCATGTCCACATATGTGTCTGTATATGAGGGATTGTGGAGGTGCACAAGCAGGTATCATGCGAGCTGTTGTGTCCTTGGATATCATGTGATTCCTTTCAAAGTTAAAACAGTAAAAACATCAGCGGGGAATTGCAGGAGAAAATGTAAATGTCTAGGACAAGTCATTGACAGACAGGCAGTATGAGGCAGCATAGATGATGCATGACAGAGGAACTTTAATAAAGAAAAAAAACAGTGTGGCACAGTTGGCAGAAACGCAAGAGAATGTAGCACGGGGCGGCACGGTGGCGCTGAGGTCATCAACCAAACCCAACATATTATAATAGATGCCTGCTAAAGATCTCTTGTGGAAACAAAACAGTTCAGCACTGTGTTGTTGTCAGCAGATAGACAGGACACAGAGGTAAGTGCAATACAAACAACAGGTTTATTGAGTAGCAGCAGAGGGGAATGAGGTAAGCAGAATGTCCAGGTGAGCAGGCGGGAATGGGAATGTCTCTATGGGCTTATCTGAGTGTTAATGTCCTTAATTCCTTTTCCAGGGGCTACAGAGGGAACAGCGGAGCGTGGAGACGGTGGAGCACAAGAGCGATGGAGAACGGGGATAGGAACACTGGATCAACGGGTAAGTAGACAAAAGGGTAAGTGTGTCAGGTAAGTAAACAGAGAATGTTTGAGATCAGACAGTGAGTGAACGGGTGGAGTGTAGGGATGTAGTGCTGTTGATGAGTGCTGACAGGTGGCGGTGATTAGAAATCAGGGGATTGGGATCTGGTGAGTGTCAGGTTAGTTGAGACTGTGGTGACTCTCTGACAGCTGTATTGTCTGGGTTAGCAATGTGATGGGGGAAAATATATTAATTTGTAGAATAATACATCTATGATTATAGCTACGGAAGTTAGCTGAAGTGGGTATGTTGACAGAATTTCTCTGCAGTGCAGGATGAGTCACCAATATTTTGGTCTCTTTTCTTGGATCATGATTCCTTAATATTTCAATTAGAAAAAAAGAGTATTTGCTAAAAGTTTCTCAAATATACATACATGGATGTGTTTTTCTGCTGTTTATCCTTCCGTTTGTATTCTTGACTGCGATAAATGATTTGATATGTTACCAGGTAAAACTAATAGTACTCAAATCCTATCTAAACAAACCCTGTTATCTCACTTTCAAATACATATGATTCAGTGAACACTTTAAAATCCCATCAAGATCAGCCTAAGCAGAGAACGACATATGTTTCATTAATAGTTTTTAACCAAAAAAATCTGAATTTCCTGCAATTGCCAACTGGTACTGTATACTGATCTCAAAACATTTCCTTTGAGTTAAAAATTATGAATTACATGACAAAGCCATATGACACTATGTAGCATTTATCATGTTTGAATAGAGCTGCAATTTTCTGTGAAATACTGTGTGAATAATGCCATAGCTATCTGCTGTAGACATTAATGGGTATGAAAAAACAGGCCGTATATTGACATTAAATGATACTGATTACCCTTTTAGCTGCAGCTTATCTTCATTAGCCAATATGCTTGCAGACTGATTTTCAGAAGTTCAGTGCTATACTATAGTTAGTAGCACATATTAAATAGCAATAGCATAAAGCACATCATACAATGGCACAGGAAGCAGTGGTTCAAATGTTAATTAAGAATATAATTGGAAAAACTATATACATACACTGTGAAACATTTCAGACCTACCCAACTCAAAATTGTCTAGTGACAAGTTACATCTACATTTTTCCATTGCCCCAATTTGATTTCTGCAAACTGAATTTTATCAATTGTTGCAACAGTCTGTTAAAATTGGCTCAATTAGAAAAAGTCTACAAACCAAGTTATTGGACTAATTAAATATTTTAAATAGTAGTAGCATACATTTTTGTTTTACCTATTTAAAAATGTATATTGGGTAAATGTATAGTGCTAAAGCAACCTTACTGAATTGTTTATTCCCTGTTGTCCCAAAAGAAAAGGAAAAGTTATTAAATAATGATACACTAGACACTGCCACATTTTAACACTTTTAATGAAATATACAACAATATTGTGAAAATACCTTAAATTATAAGTACATTGACATTTTCTACACCGTATACCTTACAAAATCATGCATTTTAATTCTAATAAGATACACAAAGCTGATGAATTGCACCTTATACATTGATACATTGATACATTCATAAACGTGCAAAAATGTAAAACACCATAAAATAATACTAATTTTGTTAATAATGATAATATAATTTAAAGGTTTGAGAGGTTACTTCAGCCAATGAATAGGTTAATGTCACTGAATATTACCATTCTCACAAAAGGTATTCTGAGCTCATGAAACTGCATCTTAACTATTTAAATCTGAAATTCTTTCACATATACATTACACCAAGCCATGTCTCATGGCAGCTCTCAATAAAGCAACTCCTCACGAATTACATCTAAGAGCTAATAGTATTTGACACTAATATGGAATAAACATATATCCAATAAGAAAATAGTTACAGCAGAAACATATTCTTTGTGTCTCATACATTTCATATATTCATCATAAAGTGAGATAAAAAATAATTTAGTTCAATAACTTTAGATAACTGAGAGATAGGGGTGTGCGATATTGACAAAAATATTTTCTGGGATTTTATCGATTATGATAATTAATCTTAAGGACTACCGTGGGACTAAACGTCTCCTAACGTTTTTGATATGAAAGGTTTTGTTGGCGATATACAGCAACAGGCAGTAATGTGTCTAAAACGCAAGTCCCTTTAATATTAACTTATTTGTTGAACTGTTAAAGGCAAGTTTATTTATATAACACATTTCATACACAGTGGTAATTCAAAGTGCTTTACATAAAAGGAAGTGAAATAGACATTACAAATAATAATAAAAACAACGAATAAAAAAACTAAAACTAAAAAAACAATCACAACAATAAAAACAAAATTATATAAAAATTGATTTGAAATTAATTTTAAACATTTACAAATAGAAAATGATTATGCATAGTGTAATCAGTTCAGACGTAGCATAGTGCTCATTCAATAAATGCACAGCTAAACAGATGAGTTTTGAGTCTGGATTTAAATGTGGCTAATGTTTTAGCACATCTGATCTCTTCTGGAAGCTGACTCCAACTGCGGGCGGCAAAATAGCTAAAAGCGGACTTTCCTTTGTTTTGTGTGTGAACCCTTGGTATTTCTAACTGACTCGATCCGACTGGTCTGAGTGGTCTGTTAGGTTTATATTCAGTGAGCATATCTGCAATGTATTTAGGTCCAAGGCCATTGAGTGATTTATAAATTAGTAAAAGTACTTTAAAATCAATCCTAAATGTAACTGGAAGCCAGTGTAAGGACCTGAGGACTGGTATGATTTGCTCAGATTTTCTGTTTCTAGTCAGTATCCTGGCAGCAGTGTTCTGGATGAGCTGCAGCTGTCTAATGGTCTTCTTTGGAAGGCTGGTGAGGAGACCATTACAATAATCCACCCTGCTGGTGATAAAGGCATGAACAAGTTTCTCCAAATCTTGACTAGAAACAAAACTTATAATTCTTGCAATGTTTTTGAGATGATTTGAGATTTAGTTACTGCTTTGACATGACTACTAAAACTAAAGCCTGTCTCCAGAATCACCCCAAGATTTTTGACTTGATTTTTAGTTGTTTCACCCCTAGAGTCAAGATATGCATTCACCTTGAGAACTTCATCTTTGTTTCCAAATGCAATGACTTTAGTTTTTCCTTGTTTAACTGAAGAAAGTTCTGGCGCATCCAACTTTTAATTTCATCAATGCATTGGCAGAGGGAGTCAATGGGGCTGTAGTCATTTGGAGATAAGACTATGTAAATCTGGATATCATCAGCAAAGCTGTGATAGGCAATTTGGTTCTTCCTCATTATCTGACTTAGTGGGAGCACATACAGGCTAAACAACAGCGGTGCAAGAATTGAGCCCTGTGGGACTCCACATGTCATGGACGTCCACTGAGACTTATGCTCTCCTATACTCACATAATAACCTCTCCCTTCTAAGTATGACCTGAACCATTTGTGTACCATCCCAGAAAGCCCGACCCAGTTTTCAGTCTCTGTAGAAGTATGTTATGATTGACAGAGTCAAACGCAGCACTAAGATCTAGTAGTACCAGCACTGATTTTTTGCCAGTATCAGAATTAAGGCGAATATCATTTATTATCTTAATAAGCGATGTATCTGTGCTGTGATGCGCTCGGAAACCAGATTGAAAATTGTCCAGGTATCCATTTGAATTTAAGTATTTGTTCAGCTGATTAAAAACTACCTTTTCAATAATCTTACCTAATAAAGGAAGATTTGATATTGGTCTATAGTTGCTCGACATGGTGTTATCAAGATTGCTCTTTTTCAGAAGAGGCTTAACAACTGCAGTTTTCAGGGAGTTTGGAAAAGTCCCAGAAAGAAGTGAGGCGTTGTAAACAGTTAAGCACACTTTTGAAAAAAGATGTGGGAAGTGTGTCAAGAGAGGTTGACGGTTTAATGTGCGGTACTATTTCTTCCAAAGGTTTGCAATCAATTTCTTCAAAAACAGACAGGCTGAATAAAAGAAAAAGAAAAAGAAAAAAGAGAAAGATTCCCTGTTAATGCGCACGCGCACTATACTAATGTTAATCTTCATCACATAACGTTAATGTAATTGTGCACTCTGTAAGTTAGGCAAGTTTTGTTTGGTTTTTGTGATATACAGGATAATGTTAAATCCCACATTATTAAAACAACAATTAAAATATTATAACAGATGATATATATCGCACACCCGAGAGATCAGTATGGGCTAAACTAAGTTAAACAGCAAAATGACACCAGTAAAGGCGTGAATTCACTGTTATTCTGCAAAATACAATATAATACGTGAAACATGACTTAAGAAATACAAAATTCAGTATACTCACCATAACTTTAATGATAGAAAATCCGTCTGCAAATGATGTTCTGTCGCCCTTCAGCATCGGCTCTGCTCTCGCACTCTCCCGCGCACAGGAATTTGAATTCACTATAGCAATGGTTTCTCTCAAGCGCATAGCTACATGGTTTTTTTTTGCTGAAAGGCTTGTTTGGCTAACACAGATTTTTCACTTCTGCTTGAAAGATTGACTGAGCACAATTTAATATGTTTGGTGAATGTATATTTTTAAATTTAACTTCAGACCTTCAGCTAAAATTACTACAATGTATGTTTTTGTTTGGGGACAATTATTGGGAAGCAATTTGTTGAGCCAATATGTATTTGTCAGTTGCCAAAATGTTTCACAATGTAATTTTTTTACAGTGTATGTGTGTGTGTGTACTTATCCTGGTCTTTACTGGAGTGTACTTTTGCACGCCTTTACTGGTGTGTACTTTTACACACAAATAGATAATTTATGTCTCATGTATTTTGCATCTCTTCAGCTTGGTGCAGCTTTTTCATTGCGGTCTTTAACCATGGAGTTAAGAGGGTGCAACCATGGAGTTAACATGTCAAAGGAGTCACTGCCTTCAGAACACTATGATTGGTTGAGGGGTTTGAGTGGTTATGAACAAATGAATTAAACACATTTGTGTCTCGAATCGCGCTCGTGGAAAGCGCTTGAGAAATAGTGTCTCTTACACGGCTCGATATGCTTTCAACTCGTTGTTTTAGTCTCGAGCAAGAGACTTTACCACATTCACGTTACAAGATTTGACTGATTTTATGTAGAAAGGGCGACAGCACCACATTACAATAAATGATCATTCATGTTTTCAGAGCCGCTGGCCAAATTCAGAAACGAAACTAAAATGAAATCATCTTTGAGAGCAAGGGGGCCCCCTGGTGTTTCGGGGGCCCTACGCAGCTTGCGTATTCTGCAGATAGGAAGGATCGGCTCTGCCTGTAATCATCACCTATCATGTGCAAATTGGTGACAAATCAGCTTAAATAGTTTACACCTGGAGGTTTTGGTTGGTTAGCTCTCTGCATTTTGCCCCTGCTGGTAGATTACACTGTTATGTAAAAGTGTTTCTCCATTGAGAGCCATTTAAAATTAGCTGTGAACTTTTATTGAATCAAAATTCTCTATAAGTAACATATAAATCACAAAGATGTCATTATAGCATGGTTATTTTTTCCAAAACTGTCCAATTTTAGGATGGTTTTTAACAGCATGAAATTGATTATTCACTGCAGCATATTTTTCCTGCAGCAGTGAAGTTTAATATAGAGTAATCACTCACATGGTATTTCAGCCTGATCTTACGGCAATTCGTACATATTTTACGAGTTGCACAATTTGTATGAATTTGTACGAATGACCTACACCTAACCCCGCCCCTAAACCTACACGTCACTGGGGTTTAGACAAATCGTACAAAATCGTACGAGTGAGTAAAATACATACGAATTGGTCGTGAGATAGCGTTGGTAGTTACAGAGACTGGCTTAAAACAAATCAATTTTTAAACTTTAGCCCTTGAAAAAACAACAGCAAATAAAAGATAAATATGTTTTTATATAATATATAAGAATAATACACTGTTGTAGTTTTTTCAAGAAAATTTTGAAATAAATAAATAAACAAACAAATAAATATTCCACCTCCACCTGTCTAGATCTGTTATCTATTGCTAGTAGCAAGTCCATACTTGTTCTGCAGCACAACATATTGAGAGAGTTCTGGTAGAAAAATAGACCCTTAAGATACCAACTACACATTTCTACTTTCCAATGTGTGAGTAATAATAAGTTCTGCAAAATTGTAAATCAACATGGGAGCATAGTGTCACGGTTCATTAATCCCATGCTTCCTTCTCGTCTCGTACTCATTGTTATGTGTGTGTGTGAGCGTGTGTGTGGGCGTGCCGACGCATCAGCACTGATCAACGAGCCAGCGATCATCACCAAACACCAGCTGCAGCTCATCACACCACCCTATATATTCTCACCACTTTCCCATCTCCTTTGTCAGATCGTTGTTTGTCAGTCCTGGATGTGCGTGATCTCGTCTTCGTTCCTGTTCGTGTTCCTGTGGGTTTGTGCACTCTGGATTCGTCACGGCACTTCATACTTCTCTTCACGGACTCATCTGACCATCGAAGTCCCTCCGCCACTATCCTGGTTCTGTGAACCTGCACCTATCTTCCTCACTGGAGGTTTAATAAAAGAGCATCTACTCGCATACTGTTTCCGCGTTTCTGTCGTGACAGAACGATCTGACCGATATGGAAGCAGCGAGTAGTTCTACCGGATCGCTGGAGAACTTTGTGAACAGCAGCAGACTTCGTATGGATTCCCAGGAAAGGAACCTCAGCGATACAGCTCGCGCTGTTCAGGCTCTAGTGGCGCAGGTGTCCGAGCTCACCCAACAGTTCCAACGTCTGCAAGGTCCCACTGCGCATCTCACACCGCCGGTTCCCTTACCATCACCAGAGGATTCCTCCCAGTCGGAACCCCGCCTACCCATCCCAGCGTCATATACAGGTGAACCTGACTACTGTCGAGCATTCCTAACACGATGTTCCATGCACTTTTCTCTCCAACCCAGGACATTCAATAACGAGCGAACCAAAGTCGCTTTTGTATTGACGCTACTGACTGGGAGAGCGGCACTCTGGGGAACCGCGGTGTGGGAGAGTCAAGATCCATGCTGTGCCTCGTTCCAGGAGCTCTCTGCCGAGATGAGACGGGTGTTCGACCGGGCCGTTTCTGGTAGAGAGGCAGCAAGGATGCTGGCCGATTTGCGACAGGGAGAGAGGACCGTATCTGACTTTTCGATCGAGTTTCGGACCCTTGCGGCGGAGAGTCAATGGAACGAGGAAGCGCAGTGGGATATGTTTTTTCATGGGCTGGCTGACCGTGTCCAGAAGGAGATATATGCCATGGACCTTCCTACATCACTCAACGACCTGGTCGCCCTGGCATTGAGCGTAGACGCACGTTTGTGTCGAATGAGTCACCGCACACAGTCCAATCGTCCCACTGAAGGGGCAGAGGATCAACGGTGTGGAGGCAGGGACACGGTCAACCCCGTCTACAATCACGAGCCCATGCAGGTGGGGCGAGCTCGGCTTTCCCGGGAGGAGAAGGAAAGGCGGAGATCCCAGGGCCTCTGCATGTACTGTGGAGGAGAGGGTCATTTTGCCTATGTCTGCCCGTTAAAAGGGGCAGCCCGATAGTAAGTATGAGGCTACTATCGGGTAGGATCTCCGCCGAGAAGACCTCGTCCACATTGACTCTCCTTCCGGTAAGACTGAGATGGTCAACTCACCTTCACGACTGTCGAGCACTTCTGGATTCCGGGGCAGAGGGCAATTTCATGGATCACACGTTCGCACGCAAGCTCCAAGTTCCCCTCAGACCCCTCACACACAGGATTCCAGTTCACGCTCTCAACGGCCAGGAACTTCCCACCATCTCACTTGTCACGGAGGACGTCACCCTCATCACATCAGGCAATCACACCGAGACCATCTCTTTTTACATACTGGACACCCCCCTTGCACCCATCGTCCTTGGTCACCCCTGGCTCACCCGTCACAACCCGAAGGTGGACTGGCAAATGGAGTCTGTGTCGGCCTGGAGCAATCATT
The DNA here is from genome assembly GCA_027564155.1 of Gymnocypris eckloni scoliostomus. Lineage (NCBI taxonomy): Eukaryota > Metazoa > Chordata > Actinopteri > Cypriniformes > Cyprinidae > Gymnocypris > Gymnocypris eckloni. The sequence goes on from CM050419.1 coordinate 16,935,016, forward strand.
GTCATAAGTCTTGTCTAGTGTCTGCCTGTCCGTCTGTTTCTGTCCCTGTGTTTCAGGAGGAGGCAGGGGATTTGTCTAACGTGCCCAAGGAGTACCTGGACCTGAAGGAGGTGTTCAGTAAGTCTCGGGCTGCTTCTCTTCCTCCGCATCGTCCCTATGACTGTGCCATAGAGTTACTGCCAGGGACGTCTCCGCCTAAGGGCAAGTTATATTCACTCTCGGTTCCAGAGAGGGAGGCCATGAAGAAATATATTTCTGATTCTCTAGCATCAGGGTTCATCCGTCCTTCCTCTTCTCCAGCGGGGGCGGGGTTCTTTTTTGTGGGGAAGAAGGACGGTTCCCTGCGACCTTGTATTGACTACCGGGGGCTGAACAGCATCACGGTAAAGAATACTTATCCTTTGCCGTTGATGTCTTCAGCCTTCGAGAGGTTGCAGGGAGCGTCTATCTTCACAAAATTGGATTTACGTAATGCTTATCATTTGGTCCGCATCAGGGAGGGGGATGAATGGAAGACCGCCTTTAACACCCCCAGGGGGCATTTTGAATACTTGGTCATGCCTTTCGGGCTGTCCAACTCCCCAGCGGTCTTCCAAGCACTTGTCAACGACGTGCTGCGGGACATGGTCGACCAGTTCATATATGTCTACCTGGACGACATATTGATTTTTTCTTCGTCCCTCCAGGAACATGTGCAACACGTCCGACAAGTGCTCCAGAGGTTGTTAGAGAATGGGCTTTTTGTCAAGGCGGAGAAATGCGATTTTCATGCACAGTTTGTTCCTTTTTTAGGTTACATCGTGTCGGTTGAGGGAATGCGTGTGGATCCTGAGAAGATCAAGGCTGTGGTAGAATGGCCAAGCCCAGATTCCCGTAAGGCCCTACAGAGGTTTCTGGGATTCGCCAATTTCTACCGGCGTTTCATTCGCAATTTCAGCCAACTAGCCGCGCCTCTGACCGCCTTGACCTCCCCCAGAATGACGTTCAGGTGGTCGGACACAGCCGAGGCTGTGTTTACCAAACTTAAAGGCTGCTTCGTTTCCGCCCCTATCCTGATTACCCCTGATCCTTCACGTCAGTTCGTGGTGGAGGTCGATGCGTCAGAGGTGGGGGTAGGTGCAGTGCTATCCCAGCGCTCTCCCTCAGACGACAAGATGCACCCTTGCGCGTTTTTGTCGCATCGTTTGTCCCCAGCCGAACGCAATTATGACATTGGTAACAGAGAGTTGTTGGCAGTCAAGTTAGCATTGGAGGAATGGCGCCACTGGTTAGAAGGGTCGGGGGTGCCTTTTATTGTCTGGACCGATCATAAGAACTTGGAATACATTAAAACGGCTAAAAGATTAAACTCCAGGCAGGCACGGTGGGCTCTTTTTTTCGGTCGTTTTGATTTTACTCTCTCGTACCGCCCGGGTTCTAAAAACATCAAACCCGATTCTTTATCGCGTATTTTTGACCGTACCGAACGCCTGTCTACTCCCGAGTGCATTTAGACCCTATTTGTCTCTACACTCACATGGGAGGTCGAATCGAGGGTCAAAGCGGCCCTAGAAGGGGTAACGCCTCCGGCTCGATGTCCACCGAACCGTTTATTTGTGCCTGAGGGGTTACGGTCCAGCGTTATTCAGTGGGGACATTGCTCCAATGTGGCTTGTCATCCAGGAGTCAGTCGTACTAAATTTTTAGTCAAGCAACGATTCTGGTGGCCTCTCATGGCTCGTGACGTTCACGATTTTGTCTTGGCTTGTTCAGTTTGTGCCACTGGTAAGTCTTCCAATCGACCCCCAGATGGGTTACTTCAACCGCTGCCGGTTCCTTCGAGACCCTGGTCCCATATCGTACTAGATTTCGTCACCGCCCTCCCACCCTCCCAGGGTCACACGGTAGTTTTGACCGTGGTGGACCGGTTCTCGGCGGCCCATTTCATTCCCTTTGCCCAAATTACCTCAGCCAAGGAGACAGCGTTGGTTAGTGACCACGCCGGTTACATGGCCTCCCGATAGACGTGGTTTCCGACAGAGGACCCCAGTTTGTGTCCAGATTTTGGCGAGAATTTTGTAAATTACTGGGGGCGACTGTCAGTCTGTCCTCAGGGTTCCACCCCCAGAGCAATGGTGGTATCAAAGAATCCTTCCTCATGGAGCCAACAACTATCTATGGTGGAGTACGCACACAACACGTTGCCAGTGTCATCCACGGGCCTATCTCCGTTTGAGTGTAGCGTAGGTTACCAGCCACCAATTTTTCCTAGTCTGGAATCCGAAGTCGCGGTCCCCTCCGCCCACGCCTTCGTCCAGAGGTGTCACCGCACTTGGACTAGAGCCCGTGAGGCTTTACTCCAAGTGGGGTCACGCACCAAGGCCAAAGCCGACCGCCACCGGTCTAGGCCTCCCGTATACGTCGTGGGTCAAAAAGTGTGGCTTTCTACCAAAAACATTCCTCTCCGCTCCGTGTCCAATAAACTTGCTCCCAAATTCATTGGCCCGTTCGCTGTCACCGAAATCATTAGTCCGGTGGCAGTCCGCCTCAACCTTCCTCCAGCGTACAGGAGAATTCATCCCGCCTTTCATGTATCTAAAATTAAGCCCGTTTTTCGTTCACGTATAAATCCGCCAGTCCCGGTTCCCCCCCCGCCAGGAGGCGTTCCTAGGGGGGGGGGTACTGTCATGGTTCATTAATCCCATGCTTCCTTCTCGTCTCGTACTCATTGTTATGTGTGTGTGTGAGCGTGTGTGTGGGCGTGCCGACGCATCAGCACTGATCAACGAGCCAGCGATCATCACCAAACACCAGCTGCAGCTCATCACACCACCCTATATATTCTCACCACTTTCCCATCTCCTTTGTCAGATCGTTGTTTGTCAGTCCTGGATGTGCGTGATCTCGTCTTCGTTCCTGTTCGTGTTCCTGTGGGTTTGTGCACTCTGGATTCGTCACGGCACTTCATACTTCTCTTCACGGACTCATCTGACCATCGAAGTCCCTCCGCCACTATCCTGGTTCTGTGAACCTGCACCTATCTTCCTCACTGGAGGTTTAATAAAAGAGCATCTACTCGCATACTGTTTCCGCGTTTCTGTCGTGACACATAGCAGCAGTGCATAGATAACTACAAGGCAATGTTTTGGGATCTAGAAATTATTTCCTTGCTGCTGGCATTATGAGGAAAACTGAGAACATTGATCTGTTCACATTTGACAAAGGATGTTTTGTCTCTCTCTCTCTTTCTCTCTCTTTCTCTGTGGATCAGGTTTCCCTTTACTGTATTTATTGGTTTTACATTTACAATTGTGAGAGATTGTCCCAATGGTAAATACATACATAGCTAAATAAACTTAATCTAAACCTAAATGCAGAAAGCTTTTTATGAAATTATAGAAAAATATAATTAGCTCAATATAAAAACAAAAGTTTATAGTTAATGGAAAGTCCCCATCATGATATAAAAACAAACATATGCATCCATGTTCACGCATCTTCCAGGTTCTATAGCCAGGGCCGTAGCTGGGGTTTGCGGGGCCCCAGTGCATGTTGTGTTGTGGGCCCTGTTTGAAATTGTTTAATTTGTATGTTCGTTCTATTTATTTATTTTTGTTATTTACACAATGTTTAAGTTTTCTCAAGTTTGTAGGTGTCCGAATAATTAAATGTAAAATAGCACTGCACAGTCTTCAATGTAAAAATTAAACATACAGTCAAACCAAAATGTATTCAGGCACCTTCAACATTTCACAGATAAGAAAATTGTAAACTGTTAGTATGACAATATTTACACAAATATCAATACTTTGTTGACTAATTACCAAGCAATGCTTTATTTTGTTCAGTCTGTGGCATAAAAAGGTTGCATTAGCAATTAAAGAAAAAAACACGTAAGCAAAACATGGTCAGGTCGAAGTGTCTGAATAATGTTTGGTCCCAAATTTATGAATTTCACTGGTAGTCCACAGTATGAAGAATTTATTGGGTATAATATGTCACAGTTTACTTTATTTTGCTATACTCACTAACATAAATGAACTATAGTGCCCTGCACCCACTAGTAAAAAAGAATATAGAAAATTATATCTGGTGTCTGGATAATTTTAGGTTTGACTGTGTTTGTGGATTAATTCTTGTTAAAACTACAAAGTAATTCAATCAAGAGCAGTGAGTGATTTTCTTTCTTTAATTTTCTTGGATTAACATTAAGGACACCGACAGCAGCCAGTAAATTAGGCGTGGTCACTTTAAAAGACAATGCATCCAATATAATGATACACATCCGATTTCTTTCTCAATTATTTACTTTCACTTCAAACATTTTACAGTTAATACATTAAGACAGGTTTTCGAGCATATCTCCAAGGCAAGCTTTTCCACGTCTCAACTCTTTTGAATGTTTAAATTGGCAAGGCTTGAAAACACATGATAAGCTTTCGTGACGACGCACAGCAGTGGCCCGTTAACTGTCCTGAGTGTCTTTTGAGATACTCGGTTGAGATCGCCCGGGGCCCCCCCTCAGCCGTGGGCCCCTATAATTGTCACCACCTTTCACCCCACTAGCGACGGCCCTGCCTATAGCTTCCAAGTTTCATGAGCACATTTTGCCTGTTAAATGTGAAATATGGTCAGGATTAGAATCCATATACAAAAATGTCTACATGCCATCAGAAACATGTTGGCCTCAATCCTATCATAATCCCCTCTGACATCTGTAACAAAGTGTCCAGGGCCCTTCCACATTTCTAATGAGAGGACAGATTTGATTGGGTGTTAAGCCTTGCCTGAGACACAGGCATTAACCAGCTGGGTGTTTTCTAGTCACAACCCCTGCTGACTCGCTTGGCCTCGGCTGGCAGCAGGGCAGCTTTGTCAGAAAGCTTGATGCCCTGATATTGCAGCTCTAAGCCACACATCTGGAAAGCAGATTAGGTGAACAGAAACCATTCACACGTAATGCTGAGAGGGGCCAGATACCGTGGCTGGCTTTATCGTCTCTGTTTTCATGGGCAACATGTCAGGTTGCTTTGAAATCACTTGGTTGTATTCACAGCTGCACATGACACTGTCAGAGCCGCTCTCCGGCAGCAGAGTGCCACCAGACAGACTCATTAAACCCATTTCACATGCTTGGCAATGCACCAGGAGCACGGTGCAATCAGAAATCTTCACCTGGATGTTTTTTGTTTAGTTTTTTACTAAAAGGACACTGAATGGTCATTTATTGCATGATTTCCTAATATTAATTCACTTTTATCAGGTATGACGCAGACCAGAGGAACTCAAGATTGGAGGCATGTACAGATAAGTTAAATATCTGGCATCATTTACTCACCTTCATGTTGTTCCAAACCTGTATGACTGTATTTACTCTGTGGAGCACAAAATTAAATATTTTGCAGAACATTGGGGTACATACATTTTGAATCACGTTAACTTGCTTTGTTTAAAAATATAAAATATATATATTTTTCTAAGTATCTTCCTTTTTGTTCAATAGAATAAATACAGTCAAACAGGTTTAAAATAACATTATGGTAGGTACATAATACTGAATTTTAATTTGTGCCGATAAATATATATATTACATTTTTGTCTTAAAGCAATAGTTCACCAAAAAATCTATCTATCTATCTATCTATCTATCTATCTATCTATCTATCTATCTATCTATCTATCTATCTATCTATCTATCTATCTATCTATCTATCTATCTATCTATCTGTCATACTACCCATTGTAATATATTATATACTACAATAGAAACCAATATAAATCACTTTAATATTTATTTGAATTCAAATTTCAATTTCAACTTCACAATAACCTCAATTTGAAATTGTGAAACTGAACTGGTGTTCTTAATTCATTGAACAGGCCACAACTTTGGTGGATGGTGTGGAAGATGGAACGGTTCAATCCAATTCTAACTCTCCTTTGCATCACAAACACATCTACGAAATAACAAAAGGGCAAGAACAGAAAATGCAGGGCACTTCAAAAGCCACCATTATCTTGGTTTTAGTTTATCTGTGGGGGTCATCCTCTCGCGGGAGAGCAACTTATTAATGAAATGCACTGAAGTAGAGCAAGTGTAAATCTACTGATATCTCAGCCCTTGCACATTTTACAGTTAATAATTTATCAATGTCAAATTACATCCATTACAAACCCAAGCAGGACTATCGTTGTCGGAAGCATGCATGGGCCAAATGAGGCTTGCTTTAGGGACCACGCCATTACTAAATATAGCACAGTGATTGGAAACAAGAGTGCTTTTGTGCCAGAAAGCCGTGAAAGTTATTAGCTTAGTGCGTAAGTCCAACAGCTCGGATCAATATGTGGTACTCAGGGATTGTGTTGCAGGGGCATCTCAGTAATGTGATATTTGTACTTACTGAAGGCACTGGAAGCCCACGGCGTCCCCCCTCAACAGCTGGGACAGATTTAGACTGGCTGTTGGCCCTCTTCCACCTATTGATCTCAAGGTATGGAGTTACAAACCTGCTTTCAGGTGTGCATGACCCACTCAAAGATGAAAAGAACTTCATCATCATCTTCTTTCTTTCTTGTTCCTTCTCCATCACTTCAAATGAAAGATGTGCTCTGCATGATTTGAGCTGTTCATCAGCAACATTCTTCCAAGTGAGAGAAAAAACATGAAGTGCTGGTGGCAATCAGTCTCAGGAGGTTGGGAAGAGGGGCATACATTTTGGGGCTGACAAATGATAGAGGCTAGAGCTATGAGGCTGTGTTTTCACTTGAATGATTTTTGATAGAGAGCATAAGAAGCGAGTTCTCCCACGGCCACATAAATGTCAATCTGCATAAGCTAATCACTGGAACTCTGCTGAGGACTTCATTGCGGAGGGCCATTTTGTTAGACTTGTCTTCGTGGCTGAAATGGAGTGCAAGGGCTCCATGCGAGATTAGACAAGTACCATGGTCTTGATTGCACCAGCCACGGAGAGATCTGGGTAATCATGCTATCCATCCTCATTTCCTAAAACAACGCAGCGGGTCAGAAATGTGACGCAAGGCAATCCAGAACTACAGTGAATGAAGTTGGGAAATGATTGAGCATAAACTTGTTTCCCCTCAAGTAGCAATTACCGAGTGAGTTCATCGCCAGCTGTTTTATTTATAATCAATACAATACATGGCGGAGGGCGTCAGACTGCAATTTAAAGATGCAATACTGTTTTTATGCGACTAGCAGGTTGTCTAAGGTTCTGCGAACTTCTAAACTGACATTTGTTTATTGTTTTATTTTTATTTGTTTACTTTTTTCAGTCGAACAGCTTTGTTGTTAAGCTCCTGGAATGTCTCTGGGTTGGCAGTTGGCACTATTTTACCAGCCTCAAATTAGTCAACTATTACAATGTACTGGGGAAAATAGCACAGATGTTACAGACAATAGCAAAACAGTTTAGATAATTAAGATAAATTAAAAGGTTAGTTCACCCAAAAATGATTAATTACTCATCCTCATCTTTGTTCATCTGCGGAACACAAATTAAAAAAATATTTTGATACAAATCAACATGCAAACAATATTTAAAATTCATCAAAAATATCTTAATTTGAACAATCCGTATGAACTTAATACGAACCCGCCATAGACAGCAATGCAACTACCATGTTCAAGGCCCAGAAAGGTAGTAAGTAGTCCATGTGACATCAGAGGTTCAACCTTAATTTTATGAAGCTACGATAATACTTTTTGTGAAAAAACAACAAAATAATGACAATTTATTATCTTCTGTGTCAGTCTTCTACACACGTTCATGAGAGTACAACGACATGTGCCTTGAACATGGTAGTTACGTTGCAGTCTATGCAGGGTCAGAAAGCTCCCGGATTTCATCAAAAATATCTTAATTTGTGATTTGAAGATGAATGAACGTTGTAACGACAAGAAGGTGAGTAATTAATGACAGTATTTTCATTTTTGGGTAAATTAACACTTCAAGAGATACAAGAAGATGCAAAGTATTATCAATGTGAACAGTAAATTGAATAAATGACTTAGGACACAGCTGTTTTTCTATGCTTTCAGTGTTTTCGTGCCAGGGCCTGGGTCATGACTGACCTTTGCCTTGGCAGACCACACTGGATAAGATCTGTGCCTGAGGATGGGATTTAATTGACATGGTCAACTGCTTGAGGGTTTGCTAGTTGGACTGGTATACCACGACAGGCAGAGATCATTTGGTTTAAAAATATAAACAGTCTGTTCAGCCTGCAAGGGAAGTGGCTGACATTAAAATGTATGTGACATCAGAATTCATAAGGGCGGTCTATGAATGTAGATCATCGTCATCATACAAAATCTTTAATGAAATTCACATTTTGTCATTGATGGTGAGTGATTTTGTGTTCGTCGAAGCACTGGCCATACAGCGTGACGGTGAACTATGATTGAATGTAGTCTGGATGCTGGAGATTCTGGAGGGTACAGGAAATGTATTGCTTTTTTGCATAGTACACCATTCATGAATTGCACACATAATATATCTAGACCCTATGTAAATACTGAAATTATACAAATGTAATAATTGTGAAATATAATTACAAATCTTATAACTGTTTTCTATTTTAATCTATTTCCAAATGTAATTTGTAAAGCTGAATTTTCAGCAGCCATTACTTCAGTCTTCAGTGCCACATGATACTTCAGAAACCATTCTAATATGCTGACTTGGTGTTGTGGAAGCTGTGATACATTTTCATGACTCTGATGAATACAAAGTTCAAAAGAGCAGCATTCGTTCTAAGATGAGATGTAACATTATAATGTCTTTACTGTCACACTTGATGAAATGCATCCTTGCTGAGTAAAAGTATTAATTTATTTGCAAAAAAAATTACATTAAAATTACAGACCCCAAATTTTTGAATAGTTGTATATCACAGATTAACAGATATAAATAGCAACATATATTATTGTAGAATATAGTAAATAGTTAACGGTAGACTAATTTATAAACCTGTTACTAAAAAAAAACAAATGTGTCCCTGGACCACAAAACCAGTCATAGCTTTCCATTGATGTATAGTTTGTTATGATAGGACAATATTTGAAAGTCTGGAATCTGAGGGTGCAAAAAAATCTAAATATTGAGAAAATCGCCTTTTAAGTTGTCCAAATTAAGTTCTTAGCAATGCATTTTACTAATCAAAAAAAAAATTATATTTACAGTAAGAAATTTACTAAATATCTTCATGGAACATGATCTTTACTTAATATCCAAATGATTTTTTGCATAAAAGAAAAATCTATAATTTTGACCCACACAATGTATTTTTGGCTATTGCTACAAATATACCCCAGCGAATTACGACTGGTTTTGTGATCCATGGTCACATATTGTATTAATACCAGGTTCAAATAACATCTGTCGCACATTATGACTTTGAGTAAATAGCCTCTGCCTTAATTGTTTTAGATAAAGTTTATTAAAACATTTTCCCATTGGATTGTAAGAGATTTTCTTTTTATCTGTTACCACTCAATTTGTTCCACTAACTAAGCAAACCATGATGTACTGGTTCCTCACTGGCGGCAAGAATCCACTTTACTCTATTTGCTGACAAACAGCCCCCTGCCACCAAAGGAATTATCTGCCATGCTCAACTGCTCTCTGAATAAGGAGCTATTTCTACAGATGCACTCCAATTTAGTAGGATGTCTGCAGAGTAATGCAATCTGGTTGTGACACTAAAACAAGACCTTTAAAATTTATTGTAAGATTATAATTGTTTTCGGCTTCTTTTTTGTAGCCCTTTAGCATTGCCTGGAAATGTTTATGACATAAGTGCTTGTCATAAATGCTGACATAGAAAAGTATTGGGTAAATAAGCAATTATGATAGTAGATATGTTCAAGTTTAAACCACTGGGTCATGTAATTTCATTTTAATTAATTTAAGATAATTTAAGAAGAATGCATATTTAATTGATTTAATAACGCAAATATAGTTTACAAAAAACAGTCCTATATATTATATTATAATATAAATGTTGATTGATAGGGGCCATAAGAATAGACTATATATATCAACCCTCCCAGCTAAATATAATGGGAGGAAAATTAGTTCTGTGGGATCAGCAGTTAGATTTATGGTGGTGTGTACTTGGGTTAATGCGCTGGAAGTACGTGCTTCAGGAAGAAGTGTGTTTGGCTGGAAAAACAAGCTGTTTCAGCACAAGTAATTCCATAGAGAAAGTCCTCACACACTACACAGCCACTACCTGAGAGAGCCATCTGTGTCTCGACTAGTCGAGCCCCATGACAGTAGAGCCAGACTGTGTGGTTAGGGGTCAGTCCAACCCGCACAGACAAACACAATCACACACATACATTGTATCCCCGAACACCTGGTGGAAATGTGCATGTAGGCCAATGTCTCATGTCGGTGATTGTAATACAATTACTCTTGTTCTCTCTCATATAGGTGTGCAGTCAGTCAGTGATCTGTTTGTCGAAGATTACAAGTGATTGGTGCAAACACAGCTAGCTGCCTGTACTTGGACTTCAAGTATTTGAGGACCATGAGTGATTTAAGAGGATCAGCTCATCAAAGGTGACCAAAAGATGAGCTGTTTTATCAGACCAAAATAGAAATACGTGCTGCTGTTTGCAGAGCTCTAAATCATGTCAGCCATGCTGTCAACAGTCCTCATATATATATATATATATTTGGTTTGTTTACCCTCCCTATGAAGACTTGTTCGGAGGGATTTATGTGGATTGTTTTATTATTGTTAACCCATCTTGTGATTAATTCTCTCAGATTAAGGCATTACAAATGGTATTTTTGTCCTTGAAGTTGAAAAACAAGCAGAATGAATGTGAAAACAATATTTTGACAAATTATTTTATGAACAGTTTACACAAAAAATCTTTATGGCTGTATTTTATACTACACACCACACAAAGCATGGAAAGCTCGACTTTAAATTGATTTAGCTAGAGTTTGATGTTAGAATTTTGCTAAAGTAATGGAATAATACTCACAGAATATTGGATAAAAGCATACAGAAATATTGGATAAAGTTATCTCTTGATTACACTCGAATAATTTATTGATACTTTTCAGTATTGAATTAAATATGAATGTACTTACATTATGATTTTTTTTTATTCATTATGTTTTTTATATTAAATTAATCGTTTTATTGAGCAAGACTACATTGATTTAAAGTGGCATGAAAGACATTTATAATAATGTTAAAATGTATTAAATATTTATATTTCAAATGAATGCGGTTCTTTTGAACTTTATATTGATAAAACAATTCGGGGAAAAAGTATCACAGTTTCCACAAACTAATAAGTAGCACTGTTTTTAACATTGATAGAATACAGCATATATATAGAAGAAATTGTCCTTGAGCATCAAATCAGCATATTAGAAAGATTTCTGAAAGATCATGTGACACTAACCTAGAGTAAGGGCTGCTAAAACATTAGCTTTTTCTCAATTACATATTAAAATGTATTAGAAAATATTTTATTCATCATTATTTTACTGTATTTTTAACCAAAAACAAGTGAATGTAAGAGACTTCTTTAAAAAATATTACAATCTTAATGACCTCAGACTCTTAATGACCTCAGACAAATCATAATTAATAATTAAATCACAATTAAATCAAATTTCTTAGCATGTCATAATGTATCATGGGATTGGCTTCTCCATAAGCTGCTCCGACATGCAGTGCAGCATCAGAATTTGGCCAAAGCAAAGTATCTTAGGAAGCAGAGTAATTAAGATAATTAAGCCTACCTTTTGGAACAGATTTTGCATCAGGAGGGTGCATATGATGCCTAGAATGCTGCATCCGTAGGCAGTTCACTGGGTTTTGGAAGAGCGCTTTGGTTTTAACACTTCAGCCCAGTGTGGTGGGCCATGTAACAAATTTAGTTTTCCTGTTTTGCAATCTTGTCAATCTACTACATCATACACCTGTGCCATAAAGTCTCTACTATCCCTATCTATGTCCTTCCTGATGGAAGTCTGTAAAGGATGGATAGGATGTTGCCCTTTGAACTTTTCTACTACATGCAGCATGATCTCCTCTGTTTCTGAGTGGGGAATTCATCATGCCAGCACCACTTGACCTCAGCACATGTGAGCTTGTGTGGAACAAATGGGACCAGGCAAAGGTTTGGGTCACAGCTGTGCTGGAGGCACTGTCCCCAGCTGAGGTATCCTTGAGTCTCTTTAAAAAGCCCTCTACTGAGCTAAACCCCAAACTGCCTGCCAGTGTTGTTGTTGCTTTCTGTACTATGCCCGCTGTAATGGCAGTGTAACAATGTTTTTGTTGGCATATTAGTGTTAATATGCATATTTATAGAGGTCTGATTCCTTGTTCACTGCTCTATTTAACAGGAAGTGCCATGTTAAGTGCCAGCTTACAGCGCATATACTAAAAACTGTGTCCAAAAAGCTCTTTCATGCTCTTCAGGATGCCAAAAGTCTGAATTAGCATTTCTGACATTATGTTTTGCATCTTAATTTGACTTTGACTTGGTGGAACAAAACTGGTTTTGCATTAAGACACACAAAAATGTGTTAAATTGAGCTGATGTTATTATATATATATACAATTATTATTATTATATATTTTTTTTTACTATATAACAGAAAGCAGGTTTTCCATTCAAGAAAACTGAAGATATTCAACATATTATGTTCGGTGAATAACTTACATTTTAGTTCAGTTCTTCACACAAAGCTATGGCTTCAGAAGACTTGAAGTGTGTGTGTGTGTGTGTGTGTGTGTGTGTGTGTGTGTGTTTATGTGGTTTATGAGGACACAAATTTGTATAATGACATGGGTATGACATAGGTATTACAAGGAGAAGGTGATTTATGAGGACATTTTCAGTGTCCCCATAATTTAAAACGCTTATAAATCATACAGAGTGAGTTTTTTTGAGGGAAAATAGAAATGCACCGTCTCCTGTGAGGGCTAAGTTTAGGTGTAGGGTAGGTGTAGGGCAATTGCACATACAGTTTGTACAGTATAAAAACCATTACGCCTATGGAAAGTCCCCGTAAACCATAAAAACCAACGTGTGTGTGTGTGTGTGTGTGTGTGTGTGTGTGTGTGTGTGTGTGTGTGTGTGTGTGTGTGTGTGTGTTGGCAGCGTTTGGTCCCAATCCAATTCTACTGTTTGGAAGAGAGCAGCTTAACATCTGCTGAACATCTCCTTTTGTGCCCCAAGAAAGAACGAATGTCAAACAGGCTAGAAAAACATGTGGGTGAGTGAATGTGATGATGTTCATAAGTTTTGGGTGCACTATCCCTTTAATGTCTTCTGTGTTACAAAATGTGCCTTTCAAACTGCTATGTACTAGCTTCAGCTACAAAGGTTTAAGTATCTGGAATCTAGTCAGGGTTTTGATTCAATTACAGCTGAAGACTGCCTGCTGTGTGATGAATAAAATTCAAATCACTACCATAAACCTTCAAACATCAAAAAGAAGAAATCTGACTACATCCACACCCTCAGTTATGCTGGTTCATGCAATTAAGCTCACCTTTTTTAAAGCAATTATTTTGATTTATCAAGATTCTCTCAGATGCTGTTGCTTCCGCCAAATGTTATGTAATAGAGTTTTGAGACAATTTTGTGTCACATAAAGCCTTAAACATTAATTATACAAATCAGAGCAGTCTCTGTTTGTTTTTCTCTTTGATATCTGTGGACTAGTTTCCAGAATGGTTTGGTTCAGCTAATTAGCCATGGTAGAGAGAGAGAAAGGGAGGGAAAAGAGAGGGAGAGAGAGGAGCAAAAAGAGTCGATAGATGAAGATAAGATTCCAAAATTGATAGATATACGATTACCATAATTGTTCATTGGAAAGTGTAGTAATTGTATGTTGAAATTGCTTTCTCTTTGTCTTTAGGATGGGTTGCTGTAGAGATATTAGAAACTAAAGAAAGAAGAATCCTAGGGTTTAGTTTTCTGCACCTCTACTTTTATGTCTCAATTGTAAACTGACTGGGGAAAATTTTCCAAGCTAACACCCAGAACAAAAGATAAATATGTATATTTGTGGCCATTTTATGGAGAGCTCTAACTAAATGTACATTCCAAAATAAAATAAAACATAGAATAAACAAAACACGAAACACAAAACATAAAACAAACAAATAAAAAAACAAACCAAAACATGAAATGAGCAAACAAAAAAACATGAAAAAAACAAAGCAAAAACACACAAGACAAGACAAAACAAAGCAAAACAAAGTGGGGGGATGGGGGGTCATGTTCGCCCAGTTACTATGGCTGCTACACCCCTGCAAGCATTGGTGCCACTTCAAAGAGATTAGATGTGGGTCCATATTAGTCTGTCCAAATTTTCCAGTGCCAAAGCACATCCTGCCTTCCCTGATGACTAGCCTCATTTATAATGCCTATAGCTGATGAGTCCACAATGGTCTCTGATGAAGGCAGAGGGATTGTATCTATAGGCTGCACTTAGAGATGGATGAGGCACCACGCAGTGACAGTGGTAACTGCCCTACTTCTCGCAATGAGTTTGGATTTAAAGCTCAAAGGAACTGTTCCCAACCGACCTGCTCATTTCGCTATAGTTCCTCATCCCAAGCATCTGAGATTCTTTTGAATTATGGGATAGGATGTGCAAATTTCCTATCCCCTCAATGGTGACCTCGTTTGGCTCCAGTTCATACTGCATACCATCATATTTAAATTCACGATCATTCAAAAATAACACTGTAATCTGATGCCATCTTTGAATACTCAGGAAAAAAATACATATACACAACATTGCACTCAGGGTTCATGCTTTTCCAATATTTGCATGCTTTCGCTGCACACTGAGTACATCAGAAGCAGCTTCTTAATGATGAATGTATTTCACTGGCATTGCAACTTTCCCTTCACCCATAAAAGTTTAAAATTTCTAATGTATTATATATTAATTAGGCTCTATTTATGCATTACGTAACAGCTTACGCGAACATCTCTCATGTAAGACCCTCATCATTTATTTACTGCCTTTACAGAAGTGACAGAGTCAGACGGACCATCACACACCAAAACGAAATAAAGATGCGACAAAAGCTGCTCACATATTCTCCTGGGGTAAAGCGAACGCTGTCACTTATTCCGCCTGCTCCGGTCTGATTCTCCTGACTCTCTTTTCCCTCTAAGTATCTCCCGCTGATTGTTTTCTCAGCCGGCCTTGAGTTTTGTCCTCTCAGGTAAGTGTCCATGAGAGACGTGACACACTCAGCCTAATCAGCTCTAACAAGTAAAGGACAAAATAGTCCCTTTTCTGTTTGTTTCTTCAGGAATTTGGGTTTAAGAGTTGAGCCGGAGATGCAAAACTCGAATCAAATGGTAGCGGCGAGATCCTTCTCATCGGTGATGTAAAAATACCCCCTGTCAAGAAGCACACCTTGAGTGAGACAGATGGTCTATTTATTTTATTTGAAAGGCTGCCAGATGTCCCTCTCTGTTACACTGTCCTTCTTCCTGACTTTATCAACAGGATTTTAGTAATACTGATGGATACTGAGAGACATATGCACTCTCAACAGCTAGACAAACTGATTGTGTAAGCTAAAATACTGCATTAAAGTATTATGGTAGTCATAACACGCAAGATATCACAATCAAAGTGACTTACACCGCACTCAAGCTATACATTTTTTAGCAGTATGCATGTTCAGTGGGAACTGAACCCATTACCTTGGCATTGTATGAACCAGGCTTAACCAGCTCAGCTATGTAAACATGTTTCATTAACATTGATGTCTGAGTCTTTGTGCAATAAAGGTGCTCGCCAGGTTGCCTGACACTACTTTAGTAAAATGCAGTGTACAAAGTAATAAATGAATGATGTTTTTCATTGCAAATTAATGAAATGTTGATTCTAACAGATCAGCCAAACTTTCTTTTAAAGGAATAAATTATCCAAAAGTGAAAGTATGAGTTGCTCACCCTCATGTCATTACAAACTCATATGCATTAATTTCGTCTGTTCAATAGAAGAGAATATATTTAGAAAACTTTATTAGCTGTTTGTCTTTTTGGAGCTTCAGCATTTTGGAGCCCACTCACTTCCATAGTAGACAAAAAGGGAGCGTGAAAATACTCCATACAACTCTACTGCTATATTGTAAGTCCTCTCTTTTTTATAATAAAGAGATATTTAAAACTCAAACCAAAGCTTTGATCAAAGCACGCATATACAATTTAAATTAAATATGAAGACACAAACATGATTGGCTGTAAACAGCTGAAAAGTCCTCAAAATATATTATTTCATGTTATGTAGAGGAAAGTAAGCCCTACAACATTGGTCTGGTGAGTAAACAAGATAATTGTTCATTTTGGGGTGAACTGATTTCAGATCTTCTCAAATGCCTTTTAAAGTTTTAGACTACAATACCATTTTTGTCCTCATGTCATTCCAAACCCATTTAACTTTCTTTCTTCTGTGAAGCAGAATTTTGCTATTTTGAAGAATGTTTGTATCCAAACATTTCTTGTCAGGATCCTGCCTAGACTGTCTTGTCCCTGTTCAATGTTTCTTTTTTTGTTTTGTGTCTGAGCACATGGCTCTGTCTCGGTTTGTGTTTGCCATGTGCTCCCCTTGTCCCACCTCCCTGTTTCCCCTGGTCACGCCCCCTTGTTTAGTCCTTGTCTAGTCCTCGTTTGCTTGATTGTGTTCACCTGATCCTCGTGTGCTCTGCTGCTTTATATTGTGTTTCTTTCCCTTGTGTCTTTGCTGGTTTGTTTTGGTGTTTACCTGTTTCTTGGTCTTTGAGTTATCCTTTGATCTTGTACTAGTTATTTTGATCTTGCTCAAGTGATTTTTTGATTGCTTGTTATTTTATAGCCTTGTGTCTGCCCTGCTCCTCTGTTTGGACTGATTCACTTCTCACTCTCCCTGCTGTTGCTAGTCAACGTCCAGTCAATAAACTACAATTGTCCGCTCATTTGTATCTGGGTCCCATTTCTTGCAGATCTCTGATGGTTCTAGTGACCATTGTGACGGTATGGAGAAAAACATGATATTTCTCAAAATATTTTCTCTCATGTTCCAGAGATAAAAAGTCCTACATGTTTTTAATGACATCAGGGTGAGTAAATGATGAGAGACCGGTTTGGTTCCCATTAGTCTAGGTATAGATGGCCGCATTCACTGGCCAAGGCCCGCACATGAAGCTGTTTGACCGACATGTCAAACAACCAATCAAATTTTCATTTCGTTCAGCATCACGTTTCGGGGCATGGAAATGTCGCCATAATAACAGACCATGTGTGTGTGAAATTCTCGGATGTATTTTAAAGATTCTATGCCACAAACTTTGAATATTTCACATACTTTTGAAAATCCAGCATTTAGTTGATCCTAATAAGCCTTTGATCACATTTGTAAACCCAATGGCTTTCTTTTTTGTGAGGGGGTTTGGTGCCACAGCATCTTTGTTTCCAGGTGGAACGTTAAAGAACGCGACACACACGTCTCCCTGAAATCCTGTATAATTCAACCAATCCGATGATGACTTCAACACTGCTCAAATGTTTCCAGATAAGTATAGCATATGCATCAGATGTTTAGCCAAAGGTCTGTGGGCGTGAAACATCTGAGGCTGAGACTAGGTTCCCATTGACTTGTATTGGATTTTTTCGTGCATGCAACCAAAGTTACAAGGAACCACAACTATTTGGTTACCAACATTCTTCGTAATAAAGTATCTTTGTTTATGCTCCACAAAAGAAAGAAATACATACAATTTTTAAATTACATGGGGATAAGTAAATGATGACAGAATGACAAATGTCATCTCTTTCAAAAGTAAACACTTTCGAGACCCATTAGCAATTGAATCTGCCATCTTTTAATTTCGTAAAAGCCTAAACCTCAGAGAAATGTTTAAGTAGAACTGAAATTGGTATTAATTGATGTTTGGCCACATACACAAAAACATCTCTTGATTATTTTTCTTAGTGAACTAAGAGCTGTTCTATTTATTTAGTGTGCTGTTTCAAGCAGGGCGCTATTATAATTTGCTTGTAATTTCATCACGTGTTTAATAGCACTGCTTGGAACACAATTTATCTAACCTTCATTAGCCCACAAAGGATTAATATATGCTTATTACATTAATATTCAAAGGATTGAGACTCTAAATGTATCTGTCTTTTTCTTTCTCAGGCGTTTCTATTGGGAAAGGCCCTGAAAGGTCATATTGAGACCCTCTCACATAAATCAATAGCTGTCACAATTGTAGGGTCTCTGAGAGCCCCCCTTGCCTCAGCATGCTGCAGTCTCGGCCTGCATATTTCACACTCGCAGAGATGTCACACAAGCATGTCTCAATCTTTTTTTCTGAGCCCGAGATGAACTGCTGTTCACCTCCTTGGTAAAAGCACTATCACTGTCAAAGCCAGGGATGCAACATGAAAAAGCCAACAGACCACATGCCTGTCAGCCTATCAGAGGCACATGGTAGGAAAACATCTGACAGGACTGTATCTGCACACCTGGGGGAAATCAGAGAGACTCTATTCACAAGGCAAAGCTACACCAAGGGATTATACACAACACAGCAGCTCTATGAGATACCCATTATGCAGGCAATTTAGTAAATGGGAGGATAACATTGCATTTATATATAATTTTATATTTTAAAAAGGCTGATAGAGCACAGTAAATGCTGTACAGAGACTCTGTTGAGGGTAATGGCCAATTGTTAGCCAGCTGTACAAATGACTTTAAGTGAAGTATTGTACCTCACCTTGCCTTTCTTTTACAGTTATAAATGGAAATATAATTTACAAAAATAGCTACAGCATCACACCTATTTTTCAGAAAACCAGTATGGCCTTGCACTGAGCTTGGATACAGTTTATTCAATCCATTCCTTTTTAAAAGTTATATAACAATCCAATAATGAGTACCTTACATTTTACACACAGTTTGGCCAATTATAGACTAATTTTGCTCCACCAACAAAATATTGACAAATAAAGCCAAAGCAGGATGTGTACTGACAGTCTGGAACATTGCAGACACTGATAAGCAGAGCAATACAAACACTGAAGTGTCTCAGTGCCTCTAATAATAATACATATAATTAAGCCAATTTATGGTTAATCTCAGGGTGGTATGGTTGTATACTGCCATTTATGAAAGCATTAAATTGATTTACAGAAATAAGAACTGAGATACGCTAATAGAATATTAAATTGTTACACCAATGATTCTTAATTTAATTCTATAACACGGGTTTCATCCTGAAGGGAGTCAGACAATAACTAAGCTTTTCTGAAAATTAGATATGTCAGGTTTTGGACCAAAAATGGCAAGTAAAGCCTGAATTGAGCAAAGAGGTATAGAGATAATCCATTAAATCCTTAATATGCAGATGATGCTTCTGCTAATTTAAGTAAAATAAAAGTAAAAAGGCAAGGGAGATTTTTGCCAGCATTGCATACGGTGCTTTATCTTGGCCAGACAGCGTGGTGCATTTCAGTGATAGCCGGAGTGAGATAGACACATTACGCACGCAGATAGCTGCACTTGGACTGTTTGTGATTCCCATGCTTGATAGAGAACGCAACACACAGCATTGCAAATTAATCTCAAACAGCCGTATGGCTGTAAAGGGCAGGAATCACCCAAGCAACTAGAGTTATTTATAGTAATTATAACACGTGTTGTTACATCTGAGGTGTGAGCTGATATATTTGGTTTAAATGGGTCAAATAACCCTTAAAATAACTACTTTGATATTTATCTGCAGGTACAGGACTATCAATGCACAGATTGTCACAGAGGAAATATAAGATAGAACAAACCCTTTGCATTTTTTGTGAAGGAAATATCATGAGCTGTCGTGCTATGAGGGTATTAGACTCCTTTTTAATTCTTAATTAATAGTTTTTTACATATATTATTATCAAATCGCATTGTGTTGTTGAAGATGAAACGGCAGAACTTACACGCTACCCCTAAAAACTATTTGGTCTATGAAAATGATCAGAGTGAAATATTGATTTTCAATGCCCCCTAGTGTGGTAAGATGCTGATGTTTAACACAGCAAAGCTGCTCACAAACTTTGAAATACAAGTTTTCTTTTTAACAGCGAACACCAGCAAAGCATATTCATCTGTTAATGGCTGATTTGATCATTTTGAAGAACTCTGACTTTCTTGTATACTTAAGTATCATTGTATTATTGCTTAGAAATTAGATTTGAACTCTTCATGGCAATGCAGTTATGTATTATTCATAATGTGCAAATGCAAACTGTTTGCCTGTAATATAAATTGAGACACTATAGTGCAGAAAAGCAATACTCATTTTTTCACCGACAATGGAGCGAAACAGTAAACAGCATATACTCTGAGATGGCTTCAAGGGAGAATGAGCAGTCACTGTGAAGATAAGTGTCTGTTTGGGGGGGAGGAGCTGCAAAGAGCCCAGTGAAAGACAGATTAAACATCTGCTTTGCACAGAGAGAACATTTCCTCTTAAATTACCTCCCTACCTGACAGAGAAAATGTGATATCTTACTCTCCCTAACTCCCCAAAGCCTGAAATAAAAGCCTCTAAGATGATGAGAACAGTTATGAATAGGACCATATGAGACTCTTATCAAGTGTCCGATTACCTTTGTGCTGAAAACACATCCATTGTCTGTCTCCTGGAACATTAATAACACAACGGAACAATTATACTCATACATTGTTGCATATGGTACATACATTTACATAGATGTGTATGCACATAGGTGCAAGGATAAGTAGGTGTCTAAGTATGAAACTATGATCTGTCTAAATTATGGTAAATCTAAAATTATGGTCATATCTAAATGATATGAAGGTAACTGATGCCACATTTGTCGTAGACAAATGGTATTAAAAAGCTACTCTGGTTTCCTAAGAAGCTGTAAAAGAAGTCATAAAATATTCAGCTGGTAAATTACTTTGTTATTTTTAAGTATTTATTGTTTTAAGACTTGGTAAACAAAGCGCTACCTGCTTTAATTGATCAGTTATATAATTAAGAGATCTTCATAAAATAGTAACAATCAAACCCTATTGTTGCTGTAGTAAGAACAGAGGTTCAAAAGACCTCCGTGTGTCTCATTTTGTACAAAAAGTGATTTATGGATTGCTTCCTCGAGTTCAACTCTGTAGACCTGTTTTTATTACCCAGGTGATGCAAAAAAAAGTTGGGTAATTTATTATTGGTGATACTACAACAAAGTGCGCAACTGAGTGATTTTTATAGCAGTAAGTCCGCACCGCAGCAAGACAAGCAATGTTTATATCCCAGTGTTTTGTAACTGGGAACTTGCTTTTCTTTCTTTTTTGCAGACAGCTTATTTTACCTTTTAAATTGTCCAACTGGCATCTGCATCATTTAAACTAGATGATCAGCACTGGTTTAATATTTATTTGATTTGCTTAATGAATCACACTTAAACTGGCATTTTCTTATATATAGCATATCAGAGCCTATCTGCCATTATATCTTATATCATGGAATAAAATGAATGAACACAACAAATATCAACAACAAGCAATAATCTTAAGGAGGAGGACAAAACTCAACTTAACTCATAAAGCTCTGGTATTTTATTTTAATGCACTGATCACTTAAGAATTGCACCAAACATGCTTCCATGCAATCCAGCGATTTCAGTGCAACTAAAACAATACAAACAGCAGCCATCATAAATGTAAGGAAAATTATTGAACGTCTTATGTGAGCATGAGTCTTACCTGCAAATGCCCCTGGTACATATTTAGTGGAGAAGGTCCCAGACTATGGATCGCAGTTAGATGATGAAAGCAATAAATATGATGACTCTTCTAATGTTCATGCGAGCGAGAGTGTTCGAAAAAGTACTGAAAGAACTGCTCTTGAAATTGAGTCCGGTGAGGGAAGCCGGCACACCGGAAACTGTCCCGTGAACCAAGTGCTGAATTAACGCGCACGCGATAGCTTTCGTCACCGACGCACTTTATAAGGCGAGGGGGCTTGAGCGCAGCTGCTTCCGAGCTTCACGCGCGCCGGCGAGTCTCTTCACCAAGTTGCTGAGGAGCGCGATGGATGCGCTGAACGCTCGAGGACCGTGCCTACGTCATAATCTCAGCCCCGGTGTGGCTCTGTGGGTTTTATCGTATCTGATTCTTCAGCAGTTCCTCCCTCCTTCATCAGACAGACACACTCTCTCTCCTTTTCGACTGTTCGTCCACTCCTCTCCCCAGCCCAACGGATTTAGGCGGAGCCGGTTCCGTCATTCACAGATGCTCAGTCCAGCTGTTTTAATGTTGTTCAGATAGCAACTAACTAAACCAAGTGAATGTCTCGGTCCTCATTTTCGTGTATTGT
Organism: Gymnocypris eckloni scoliostomus; assembly: GCA_027564155.1. Taxonomy (NCBI): domain Eukaryota; kingdom Metazoa; phylum Chordata; class Actinopteri; order Cypriniformes; family Cyprinidae; genus Gymnocypris; species Gymnocypris eckloni. Next base: position 16,957,402 of record CM050419.1, read on the forward strand.
TCTTCTCAGCTTCGGAGCAAGGAGGCGCCACTTGAATTTGTTTTGTTACATAATACAGTATTCGGTTGCCAGGTGTGGTTAGGTGTAAATACAGCAGAATAAACAACATGCAAAATAAAAATATTTTTCTAAAATGTAAAAGGCATTTTTGACCTCACAAAGGAAAAGCATGTAAATTATATGAAATTATATACAATTATTGATATCACAAAATAAATTGCACATAATACAATGCACATAATTTGGAAAAAAATAATAATGTGCACTTTCAAATGAAATCAAATGTTTTTTTATTAATCGAATATTTAAACATAATCAAAATGCGTGTGTATATTCACCATTGTGTTACTTAGTATTTTTCCAGTATTTATTTTTAAATAAATAGACCATTTGTTTGTGAAAAGAAAAGTCTTTACTGTCATTTTGATCAATTAAATGCATTTTATATTATATTAATCTTGTATAATTATATAATATTAATCTTCTTTGTAATTGTATTTTCCCAAAGGGTTTGATTGATTTTAATTAAACGTGAATGATATGACTCATATAGGCCATATTCAAACATTTCATGTTATAAAACTTATTATTTAAGTGTCCATTATATAATTTGTCACAATAATGGTTTTTTACTATTGCAAATACATTTCTTCTCAACTTAAAACAAACAAATAAATAAAATAATCTAACTCTGGCACTATGCTGACTTTATTTTGAAAATTATGTTTCTTAAAAATTTAAATTTTTAGTCATTTAAAATTTACACTAAAAATTCATGTTGCAAGCAAACTAAAGATATTAACACAAAGATTCTTCCCAACTAAAACACTGGCATTAAAGAAACTACAGTGTGTGGAGAGTACTTATCCTAGAAACAGAAGTCAATTCTGTTAAAAAGAGAATCTCTTCAAGAGAATGGAACAGTTCTTAAAATGTAATATTTTATTATCAATGAAAAATATCCCGTCTATTCAGTTCATAAAGAATGGTGATTAGATTAATGAAATATTTATAAGAGAGGGCAAGAATAGATATCTTAATTTATTCAAATAATATGTCTGCAGTAAGATTTTTACAATACTCTAAGTATGATAAATATGATCGTTATTTAAAAAATGTAAGACTCAGTTCTATTTTTGTCCATTCCATCTGATGTATGATATCACCTTTACACACACTGTCATATTGCTGTTGACAAGTAACTGAATCTAAAGGGAAGCTTCATGGGTTGGGTTAGTATTCTGGCCTTGAATACAATCTGACAGCTGTCTAAAAGGTATTCATTGTTTTCTGTCAACACAACAGCATCATCATCTATCCCATATGAGAGTCAGAGACCTACCCGTGTTTGCTGTCTGTGTTTGTGTTTGTGTGGCCTGCTGCCGGTATAAGGACATGTGATGTCAGTGACAGATCTATGGGGCATGGCGATGAGGGTGGTATAGCTCCAAGTAAGGGTTCCCAGGCCTGGATGGGAATACTTATGTCACTCAATGACACTCCAGGCTTACAAGCAGACCAGGACCAATGGAAAAAGTGACTGTATCCAGTGACATCACTAGGTCTGGGTGAGCTGTGGAAAATACATGAATACATGGATGTGACATCTTTTTACATTTACATTTATGCATTTAGCAGACACGTTTATCCAAAGCGACTTACAGTTAATTCAGGCTATACATTTGTGTCAGTATGTGACTTCTTTATCACTCTCAGGAAAAAAGTTAAGAAGCTATTACTAGGGTGGTACCAGAGTACAAAAACTAAAAGGTACATCTTTTTACCTTGTTTATCCCTAAATGATACGTATTAGTACATTGAAGGTACATATTAGTACCTTGTATAATAGATCTGCATGCATGCGAGTATAATATGCTACGCTCAGTTTTCTATTTTGACATTATAAATAGAAAGATGAAAATTACAAAAGAAAAGTTAGTGTTGTTCAAATTCAGAGATCTAGGGAAAGCACTTATACTAAATTGAGCTGACATTTCTCACCCCAGTTCTTGTTTTCTGACAAATACTTGAACTTTGTTTTGATTATTTTTCTCACATTTTTGCTCCATTTTTGCTAAAAGGATGCAAAGTAGAATTGTTTCAACAATTATTACTGCAATAATCTTCGTAGGTACTTTGACTGACCAACATGACTCTGTGTCCAGAGGTTATTGTAATCTTTTTCTAAAACATGTTTTTTTTGTTATATTATGTGAGGTAAAAAGATTATTTTGATGAACAGCTGCTCCCTTTATCTGAGTAATGTAATGCAGATTGATGTAATATAAAGCTTTTAAACACACTATTCATAGAAAATGTTTCCCAATAATGCATTCTGTTGCTTCAGGAACAAAATTTTCCGTGGCATTCAGTTCTCTCATAAATGTCACCAATATGCCACTGAAGATAATTTTAAAACAATAGCTCTCTGGAAATGATAAACTGATTAGGAGACTGCAGTAATTGTCAGTTGTGTTGTAACTCAGTATGCTGGAGGGATTTCTTAGACGTCCTGTACTCATTAAAAAGGAGGGCATGATTTATTATCGTCTATAATTGCAATACTGAATCATAAACGATTGTTGCTTGTGCATGTTATATTTGAGTGATCTTTTGTCCTGTTTCCAGTCATGTAGTACTGTAACGTAAGATGATCCTGCTAGATTATTGATTGTAAAAACAAACAGAGAAAGCATCAACCCGATACAAATAGTCCCTGAGTCTAAATTTACGTAACTAAGCGAAAAATAGGAAGAGAGATGCTTGGACTATCTATCACTGTAATGAATACTGTCTGCCTACCAGACCAAAGTCTGAAAGCTAATTTTATTCACCAATGATGCTTTAAATGAATAGTTATGACAAGTGAAACAGCAGGTCTTGCTTTTACAGCTTGTTATTGCTTTATGTGTTGTGTGGGATCTTGTGAAATCCCTTTCAACAGTATTTAAACATTAAGACAGGAGCTGGAGCCATTAATATCACTCTATTACACAGTTTCTCTTTGAAGTTTAAACTATAATTCACCCAAAAAAGTTTTGTCAATATTTTCTCATGTAGTTCCTCACCAGTTGTGATTGCGAGAACTTTACCGTAAATAGTAACATTATAGGTTTTATAGAATCAACCTAAATTTACAGTAATAATATATCATATATCATTAACTGATGATATATGATGTATATATCATTAACCTTATAATATGCTAGCTACCACAATAAAACCATAATGAGAAATCCACATGATAAATCAAAGTTCATCATAAATATCCACAAGCTGAGCTAAATATGGTGCACACCCGATACACATTCTGTTTTCATCATGTTGTAATTGTAAAGTTTAATAAATTATGCAGAATATACATTTTTATCTTGCTACACAGTGATTTGAACAAACACAACGTCATAAATATTTGACTTCCCAACTCTTAAATATGAACTTCACAGGAGGTTTTGAATACTAACATACTGAAAGTGCAGACAAATACAAAACATTATGACACTAAAATTATACAATAAACATAATTTTTGTGTGTGTGTGTGTGTGTGTGTGTGTGTGTGTGTGTGTGTGTGTGTGTGTGTGTGTGTGTGTGTGTGTGTGTGTGTGTGTGTGTATTAAAAAGAAAACCTGCTTTTGTGTCACACAGGGTGTTTTTGGAAAGTCAATTTATGGTTTTTCACTGTACATTATAAGAGGTCTTCTTTTTCACTTCCCAAAACAATACATTTAACAGTATGTTCCTGTAAAATTGCAGGAAATGTCCAGTTTTCACCTTATATAATTAAGGAACTTACCGTTAACCAATAAACAGATTTTTTTTGGACAACAGAGATGGACAAAAATTATTTAAATATTCTACAAAATATATAGGCTATATTTTTTTGTGATCTGCAGATGAAAGCGAGTTATAAAGGGTTGAAACAACATGATTGGTAATATATTTTGGGGTGAACCGTTCCTTTAAATAGAGATCAGGAAACTCCATAAAACAAGGACTCTATGTATAGTCTATATATCAGACACAATGAGCTTCTTCTACTATCAATCAGAATTGGCCCTGCGACCTCCCCACCAGCACCCTGACAGAGCCATAATTAACTGTCTGCTGTCTATAATACCTCACACCTCAGCACACTCAAATGGCATGTACACATAAAAAGAGTTAAGTGTATCCCCGCCATAATTTGCTTGAAGCCTCCACATCTGACAAAACAATGTTTGAAATTACATTTTTATCATCTGTCTGCTCCATTTAATGCATTTGAAGTATTTTTGTATTTCTCTGGGGGTAAATGCTTTGCTTCATTTGAAAGCAATGACAGTTAGACAAAAATGAAAGTTGGACTGAGAGGGAACTGTGGATCTTGAGGGATTTAGAGCACATAATCTAATTTCCTAGTGTATATTTAAAGCCCAGATGATCCATCTTGGGTCCATAAATCTTGCATGCATTGGAGAGAACCATGAAGCACCTTGCAAAAGCTTGACGTGAGGAGTGCAGCGCTGCTAATGAACTTTGAAATGAGAATGAGCGGCAAGGGCTATCAATTATAATAACAGCCAGACAGAGCAGCATCCGTCCAACACCTCCACCATGTTTAGCCTCATTAAGCAACTCTCCTCAATAAAAACGAGGGCCAAAGGCCTCATCACACGGTTGCACTGCTTGAAGTTGATAGATTCACATTTTGGCAAAGTCACATATTTATATACCCTTGCATATTTTATTATGACAAATGTCCTCAAAACTCCTGTAATGTCAGTCAAAACGCACACGGAAATACTATAGATTTGAAGTCAATACAAGAAGGAAAAGGAGTTCACAGTAAGGAAAAAGGAGACCACTTAAAAATATTAGTTTTAAAAATTAAACTTTCAAATGTGTCATGTTGATTTCATAATAGCAAAGCGACTAAAAGGGGTAAAAGTGCTTTAAGATAAGTTTAATGACAAATGTCATGTGCTGTAACAAACAAGTAAAAAGTAATATCATATTTTCCTTACACCTTAAATATACATTATTATGGTAACATTTATTAATAACATATCGGCTGTTTATTTATATACATATAAGGCACATATTCTGCATGACCTTGTTCTACATCCCTAGTCCTACCCAATACCTAAACTTAACAACTACCTATTAATAATCAGCTAATTAGGAGTTTGTTGAGGCAAAAGTCGTAGTTAATGGTTTGTTAATAGCGAGAATTGGACCTTAAAATAAAGTCCATTATTATTTACAAAAAAAAAAGTACTTTAAGGGGATTTTTGTTACAAATATCATAAAAAATCATTAATTCATAAATATTTTAAAAAGGTTTTTCAGGAGTCATACTACATTTTCTTTTTTTTACAACCTGAACCAACATTGTCTTCATAAATGTGTTTATTATTTTATATTTATCATATTGGTTGGATCACATGACTTAAACACACCACATTACTTTGATTTGGAAAATAAATGTCTTTCTATTAATTAATAAGCAATAAAGCATTTCATTCTAAGTAAAAAATATTTATAAGAATAAGAATAAACAACGCATTTTAATTGAGAAAATCTAAAACACACTCATAATAGAAATTTAAGTTGTTGCATGTATGAATTGCATTTTAGTGTATTTTTAAATAAATCAATAGATATGATGAGAGAAAGAAATATCAACAACCCTACTGCTTCTACACATTTCAGCAATTGATGTAAAGCAGAAACACACAGGTGTCCCATGATCTTTGCTCCATTCTGATAACCAAAAGCTTTTGTTGGCCCTGAGGACTGAGACAAGCTTGTACATGTTGCTGTGATAGAGAGACAAAATTGGACAGGCAATTAGTCACCATGATTAGTCCTTAGCAACCGGCAATTAATTAATTATCAAGTGACCCATTCGTAGACCTGCTTCAAGAGGTAAGAAACCGTTTAAGACCAGAGCAAGCAACATTTGGCACTGCATTAAGAGCATGGATATGCAAATACTGCAAAACACTGATACACTAAACACGAGATGCAGAGGCATATGGAGTCTAATCTACATGATAAATGATCATGTCGAGACGACATTCTTTATTACAGCGCTGAGGAACAAAGGTGAAAGGGATCTGAAAGTAAGATATTACAGTAGACACATGACATAAATCACAAAATAATGTAAGATGATGTATGTGGCTAGTTTATACAATTCAAAGTGAAGTGGGTTGCCAACTATGGGATTCATTTTGTAGAGTTCGCAGACTGTTCCATTGACTACAAAACAATGGCGCGGCATCAAGGGGCAAAGCTTTTCACGAAGCTGATGGTTCAGCAAATTTGTTCCCGGTTCATTTTAAAATCCTGTCAAAAGTTGCTTCCCTGAAATCTTTTGTGTGTTTTTTTGCCTCTGATGAGGTGTTTGTTTCCGAAGACAGAGTTTATGTCAACATAAGCAGAGCTGTTTTTAGGAGAGGCAGACGAATGTGCCCATGGGAACCTATCAGAACGTGGTGACAAAAAATAGCTGTTCTCTGGAGCCACACTTAGACTGAAGTGGCAGGACATGATCTCCTGGTTTTTAAAACACGAGATCAGCTGCTTTCTTGAGCCAAATCTTCATCTCCACAATCTGCCAGTGTGATTCAGTAAATCCAAAATAAATGAGTGATGTAAAAGATTCAGTTTTCAAGAAGAGGCAACTTTTGTTTTTTGGGCTTGGGTTATTATTTTGCCTGAGCTTATATAAATAAGGATATATAAATAAGGATCAAGCTGTTACAACAGTAATATAATGTATTTCTCAACTAACAATTGCTGCATGACAAATAACTGAACAATTGTGATGCTTTCCTTTTTTTCTGGCAAAATGTATAATTATATGCTCATTCTTGTTTAATAGAATAGTTCAAGCAAGGTTTGTTGCTGAGACTGTTTCTTCTCTGAAACTCAACAAGATAATGTTTTGAAAAGAAAACCCAGTTGCTCTTTTACATATAATGAATATGACTGGAAACTGGGGTAATCCAGCTCTAGAATGACAAAAATGTACCATAAAACTATCATAAAATTGGCCCTTGTGTGCTGTAGCCAAAGTCTTCTGAAACCATAAAAAGAAACAAGTTAGATCATGTCATAATTTACAGAAAATCTTTTGATACCTGCCTTAACTTTTTTGGCACCTTCATGAGAGCAGAAGAAATGTTTTATTATTAATTATTTTGAACAAATCAGCTGATTCCATTCACAAAGCCAGTTTGAATGATTCATTCACAGATTGGACTCATTGAGTTAAAGGGATTGTTCACCCAAAAATGAAATTGTCACCATTTACTTACCCTCAAGTTGTTCAAAATTGTAAGTTTCTTTCTTTTGTTGTGCACAAGAAAGTTTTTTTGAAAACAGTTGCTGGTAACCATTAGCTTCCATAGTATGGAAAAAATAGTATGTAAGTCAATGGCTACCATCAGCTGTTTGGTTTAAACTATCCCTTTAAGAATCCATTTGAATTTGTATTCTGGTCCTTTTGTGTTTTTTCACACACACAAAAAACTTACACTTACTTCAAATATAGCGCACGTCATGCCACTTTTATGATTTTTGTGTGGTTATTTTGCCTCCTTTTTGAAGCTTGAAATCTTCAGTCCTAATTCATTGTAACTGCATTAAAAGAGCAACCAGTATACTATTACATTTTATTCCTTTTGTGTTCCTTGGAAGGAGGTCATAGTCATAAAAAGTTTGGGATGACATAAGTGAGAGTACACTAATGACAGAGGTATTTTTGGGAACTGTTCCTTTAAGGCATTTGTGATTGGAAGCAATGTGATTCAATATCACTATGACCTCCTGTCAAGAGATAAAAAATCAGGACATGTTAAATCAACACACACTAAGCTGTCCTGAACAGATGCATGCGGTCCATGTAAATTAAGTCAAGATTTGTTCAAGTGTTACTCCAACAGCTTGAATGTAGATGTATGTTACACAACCACACCATTGTCTTAAGGCAGAAAATAATAAGGGAACGTTCTCATTAGTGAAGAGGTAGAGAAGGCCAGAAGGTGTCTTAATTCTAATACTTACAATTGAGACAAAAGTGAGAGACCGTATTGTTATGCACTTGAACTGTGCAAAGCTTTTTAGGTCTGACTGCCTCTTAACCTTGGACTGCTTCTGTGACAGTGCCTTACCCTTCATTTCATAGCTCTGGCATTCTTAAAAGTATTGCATCCTTCTCACCGTGATGCAGTGTAAAGGCATCTAATGCCATTAACGAAGCGACTATTCTGGAGGCTCTGGAGGCCTCCAGGAGCAGGGTGACCAGAGGGAAGGCCTCCAGGGCGGCGTCCGTTCCGGGACCCATGGCGGAGCAGGGAGCTCGAGTCAGGAGACTTGGGAGGCCATGGCAGTTCCGGGGAGCTCGGGCAGCCATGGCGGGACCGCCTCTGGAGGAGTGGGCTCTTGGGGGCGCTCTGGGGGGAGGTGCGGGCTCTTGGGGGGCACTCTGGGGGAGGTGTGGGCTCTCTGGGGGGAGGTGCGGGGATGGAGCCAAAACTGGAGCGGACTCCTTGGAGCGGACTCCTTGGATTCCACTTCGCTAGTTTGAATCCTATCTCACTGGTCAGTCTTTCAAGGTGGCCTGGGGAAGGGAGGTATCCAAAGCACATCAATTGGTCACTGGGGTTCCCAAGGGCTCGGTTCTTGGACCCCTACTCTTCTCCACATACACTACATCACTGGGTCCCATCATACAGGCACATGGCTTCTCCTACCATTTCTACGCTGATGACGCACAGCTTTATGTCTCATTTCGACCAGATGATCCAACGGTAGCTGCACGGATCTCAGGCTGCTTGGCAGACATCTCGGCATGGATGAAAGAAAATCACCTACAGCTCAACCTGGCAAAGACTGAGCTTCTTGTCTTCCCTGCCACTCAAACTCTACAGCATGACTTCACAATTCAGTTGGGTTCATCAACAATTACCCCATCACCTTCTGTCAGAAATCTTGGTGTAATCTTTGATGATCAGCTGACCGAGCAGAACTTCTTGTCCAGGCCCTTGTCATTTCTAGGCTGGACTACTGCAATGCTCTTCTGGCTGGACTTCCATCAAACACAATCAAACCTCTACAAATTATTCAAAATGCAGCGGCACGACTGGTCTTCAACAAGCCCAAAAGAGCCCATGTTACACCTCTCTTTGTCTCCTAGCACTGGCTACCAGTTGCAGCTCGCATCCAGTTCAAGACACTGATGCTTGCATATAGAACAACCACAGGCTCAGCACCCACCTACTTCCACTCACTATTACGAATCTACATCCCCTCCAGAAGTCTGAGATCTGCTAGTGAGCGACACCGTGGTACCATCACAGAGAGGCTCAAAATCACTCTCCAGAACATTCTCATTCACCATTCCTGGCTGGTGCAATGATCTTCCAACCCCCATCCGGAATGCTGGATCCCTGTCAATCTTCAAGCAACAGCTGAAAACTCATCTCTTTCAACACTACTTGACTTCATCATAAAAAAAAAGAAAGGTGAGTACGAGAGGTTCACTGAAGAAAGGTGAGTACGAGAGGGTATGGGATGATCAGGGGTTCTTAGCTCTTGATAATTGCTGGTAGATCTCTTGCAGAAATCCAGGGGATGAACAGGTGCTATGGAGAATCGGGATCGGGATAGTGAGTCATCGGGGAACACTGGAGGAACGTAAACAAACAGGTAAGGAGTCTGGTTAGGTTCAAGGCAGTGAACGGTAGACCGGACCGTGAGTGACTGGAAGGAGCGTGCTTAAGAATTGTGACTTGATTGGAGACGGCAGGCGCAGAGGATCTGAACTCAAGTGATGGGATGGTGACTGCGAACAAGTGTGAGCTGGGGAGGATTCTGGGACATGGAGTCCAGAGCTGGTGACTGTGATAGGTGACTGAGACTCCCTGACACCTATAGTATATGTAAACATAAACGTATATTTTGAAAGCGATTAAATGTGATTAATTGTTTTTGCAGCCCTAATAAATTAAATAATTGGTGAGATCCAAATACATTAAATTCATTTTAAAATTTAAAATAAATAAAGGTGGGATCCGATATTTCTGGCTTGGAGACTTGATATAATATTTTTGGTGTTGTTGGCAGGAAATCAGCATGATAACAACCTATAAATTGTTCATATTTTCCAAAGTTAGTTGATAAAGACAAGTATATGAATATAGAAGCCAGTTGTCCAAATATTTAACCATGTTGTGCATGTCTCTAATAGAATATGTCCTTGTCTTGTTCAAGTAAGCATTGTTGGTTATATCCGAAATGTTCGCACATTGAAAAATAAATACAACCTCATGTTATGTCAATCACGTTTACACACTGCCTCCGAAATTTTCATCCGTCAAAAAAAAAAAGATCGGGTTCGATATTTTTTTCATTTTTTGCATCTGTGGCAAGCATTTTGAGAGGTGTTTTGACAGTTCAGAGCCACCATACAAGCGAACACCAAAATCCAGAATGGCGATTGTCAAGTTCCTCCACTTCATCTCTCAGCACAAAGCACACTGAATTCACAGAAATTGGTGGTCTTCTTTTTAATTTGTGGCTCTAGTATCGCTAGCATTAAACTGAGCCACAGATATCCTGAAGTAAACTTTGAATCGCCCGTGATAATCCCGCTGATCTTTAATAATGAGGCGTAACTCTCAGTCCTCTCTATATTTTAGGATTGGATGGACCCAATACTTCCTTTCTTTTTTCTTAAGAAGCGAGAGCACAACAAAATCATCCTCGATGCTTGAAGACTCCATTTAGTAGGCTACTGTTTTGCGATTTTTTTCACAACAGATAAATTAATACGCATCTGACTCAGTGTGCAGAGACTTTTGCTCTGAGATGGGAAACTGAGTTTTCGGTTACAGAACAGTTGAACTGAGTTAGTTTACAGTAGGTTGACTCTGAGTTAAGCGCGTGTGTGACAGAGTGAAAAATGCCTGTATAATAATTTAAATATCTAGATCAAAGTTCATAAATCTTCAGTAGTCCGGATATGTTGAATGTGTTTAAAATATGTTTATAAAATGCAGATAAGTTATATGAATAATAATTTTGGTCAATCGGTGTTCAATTAGTTTGGCACAGTAGGTGTGCATTCGATTAGTCAGGCCTTGTTGAACACTAGGGGGAGAGCTCGCGGTATTTCTCCAATACACATATAGTTTGCGGAGGAGAAACATCGTTGAGTGAATGTGTTTTAATCTTCTCCCTTTTTCAGGTATTCATTTTAATTATTTGTTAATATAGTACGAGTTGATGGTAAATGAGGTTTTAAGAGTGTTTAGATGGCATTACGATATCGATTGTGTTCTTATTAACATGTTTAAAAGTGCAATTAGTTAAGAGATTTGTAAGCTCTGAGCTCTATTTTGAGTATTAATATCATGAGGCCCACATAATGGTGAGATGCCACATGTTCAGTGATTAGCATTACATATTTAGTAACTTATACATGCTGTTAATCTATGTTCAACTTTTTATTTGATGCTATTTGTTTGATTTGCTGAATTTTTTTTGACTATATCGAGAAATGTAACTGTAAATCGAACAGAGAGCATTTGGGACATCTGTGCACTTCCAGATAAAATAATTCCTTAAAGAGAGCTTTTACATGTGGTATATAATTGTTTGTGCTAGTTTATATCTATGTATCTGTTTTAAAAGACTAAGAAGTGATTTCCTGATATAAAATTACTGTGTAATTACTAATTGTAATGATTGATTGTAAAGGAAAAATACCTAAAGAGGGTACATTGTTAACAGCAATGTCATGATTATTGAATTTCTGTAAAGTGAAGAAAATGCCAATGTTGCTGTTTTGAAAAGCTGTTTATTGTTACCTGTAAAATAATGATTACACAAAGTTTGCGGTGGAGAAACATCGTTGAGTGAATGTGTTTTAATCTTCTCCCTTTTTCAGGGGTATAACACTGCACCATGACTCTGAAAAGTCATGATCAGCGGAGCACCGGAATAACGATTCACCATGGCAACAAATCCCGCCAAAAAGACGTCAGCGTAAGCATCAAATTATTTAACTAATACTAATTTTAATGGTATCCCATGGCCACATCAAAAGGAAAAATACATAAAAAGAAACAAGAATATGCAGCAGCTGAAAATGAAGTATAAAAAACACAATTCAATCAAGGTAAAGCTTTAAGCATGAAAGGTTCATGGGTGTGGGCTAAATGACTTTACAAACATTTGACATTAAATATCATTCAATGTCTATTTCAATGCGCTGCAGCTTTTTCCACATAGTCTAACACTCTTTTCACATAATTAAATATTCTCTAATCCAACCTGTTACATTTCTTAATTAGAGTAATACAATTAACTACCGACTTGTTGGCAGCAAGAAGGCAGAGGGAGAACCTGCAGCACCACTGACAGATAAAGAGGAGATGGTCAAGTATTGGAAGAATTCTCAAATCCAAAAGTAAAGAGAATAACTTTTGCTTTTGTATTAGGAAATAAAGATGATCACATTTTTTTGAATAATTAGTTAATATAACAGCTGTGGTGGTGCGTACTACCCCTCCATCTGGCATCCTTCCATTCCATACAGAAATTAGTTTCATTTTCCGAAGGTGCGATGATGATGGAGATATGCTTGTCATCAATGCATCCAACCACACTGGAAATCCTGAGAGATTAAGATTATTGGGTTACTTCCAGACGTCACAGAAAGATGTTATCAAGTGAACATCATTTATCAGATTAGCCTCATTTAAACCGATTTTTACACCACTGACCTATACAGTCCTGTGATACTCCTCTTAGACGGATTTGTGCCCAGGAAAAAAATATCAGAATGAGTGTGTGAGGGATGCACACTTTCCTTAAAATCTGCATACAGCGGACTGATAATGTGCTCTGCATCTCCAATGTTTTAAAGTGCATTTTTCTTATTTTGCTAATTATCTTCCAATGGGGTAAGACATTAAACATATTTTTGTTTCCGTTTGCATTGAGATTCTTTTTCTTACCCTATAGCGGACAATTTTACTTGTTTTATGTAAAATTCACTTAAAAGGAAAATCTCCCAGGAAACAAGACTAAATATGGACAATTTTTTCATATATAATTGGACATTTTTAGATATTGTATTTCAAATAAGACAAAACATACTCGGTAAGAAAATCAATTTTGCAGTGTGAATGAATAAGGTATTTAAACTTCGCTAACCCTATGAAAAGAGACCGAAATTAACTTCAATTATCAGTTACCACAGTTTCTGACTCTGAGTATAAGTTACCTCTCTTTCAGAAACGGGCTTGACTTACCCTGCTTTCTCGGGTTTGACAAACCTCCCATTTTGAAATGGAAAACTCAGAGTTTCCCTCATTTCAGGGTTTACATACTCAGAGTTTTCACTTAACCTCCTTTCTGAAATGGGCCACAGTTAATTTAACCCTTAGTATATCAACAGGAAAGAAATAAAGAATGTTTGTTTGTGGTTTGTAATAATGTTCTATTTGAAATGATTCTGCTATAGCTAACCTTATTTGGCTATAGCTTTATACAACTGTGATATGTATAAATGTATAAATAAATAATAATAAATATGCTGTGAGATATTATGTACAATTTTTGGTTAATGAAAAATACATTATGACAGCAATAACAAAAGACACTAGCTAAAGCCCTAGATAAATTATTTATATGTACCATGTCAATATACTGAGAATGTGGCATGGTTTTATTGTTTCATAACTAGTCTTTTAATATGTAAAAGACAATCTAATCTCAGAAATTAACAATAGTAAGCTAATAAAGCTGCAAAAGCTTTCAGGCATTTTCAAAACATTAAAGTTTTGACTGACATGAAAATTGAAATAATATGAGAGAATTTCCATTTTGCAATGAACTAGCCCTTTAATGTGGTTTAAGGCTATTCATATAATTTCAGTCTGAAAGGATATCAGGTCTTTTTGCAGTGTACATGCATTACTGAAAGGTTCTACACTGCCAAATATAAAAGTTAACCCACTTAACCTCCACAAATTGAATAAGCAGTGAATTAGTCAAGTCTTCCTTCACACCTTCGCCTGTTATGTGCATGATCCCATGTACTGTCTGCATTACTGTACTCTGTGAGCGGAGGGTTTCTCATTCTTCTCCTTCAGTGACTCAGCATCACAAGCATAATTGGAATTATTGCACAACCAGTTGATCCTTTATTGCACAATCCATAAATTAGAATGCTGCACTTGGGTGAATGAGCATCCGCTTAATGCTAATTATGGTAAAGTTATGCCCCAGCAGCTCTCTAGTGCTTATCAGTCACCATTCCAGCTGACCTCGCTGAACCCTTCAATTGGATCAAGCAGAGTGTTTTACTTGGTGTTGCAGAATAACATGGAGATTAAACTGATTGCATTTTGATTGCCTTTACTTGGTTTCCCAATTAGGGAAGCCCTGCAGTAAGTATTGGATTTTGTAATGCAAAGTGTGCATTTTATAATCTGTAATCCCCAACCAAGAAAAGCTATAAATATATATATTATGTTTATAAATATATAATATAGCTTTAGTAATCTATTTCAAGTTGTCTTTTGTTTTTATCTTACAACAGCAAAAGCACAATTAATTCTAGACCACAAAAGGTACAATTGTGCATTCTTTTTTAACAAACTATTATTATTTAAATATATTATCTTGCTTAGCTCTGTTCAAGATGAGAATGTATAGAAGATAATGTAAAATTGAATTTTTGTAACCATATACAATGCTTTACCTCTCAAAAGTTTGGGGTCACTACTTTTTTAAAAACTTTTATTTAGCAAGGATATATTTAAATCGCTAAAAAGTGATAAAGACCTACATTGTTTCTAGAGGTGTAATGATACACGATCGTGTACCGAACTGGTTCACGTACAGGGCAAATTCCAAATGGAAGTGATTATCCCTATCCCCTTGGAATGGGGACTGGAGTGAGCAGGGCCCGTGCGTGCCAATGGGTGCATTCGACTTTAAGCGGCGCTGCACAGAATGGTCATAACTTTTGCTCTGGGGCGATATCCGCAGCAGAATTATACCCGACAGTCAAAGCAGCATTACGTCATGAAATTGCGGACTCCGAGGAAGACCGCGAGGGTTTAGTGTGCCATGTGGGACAGGGCCTAAATTTAGCAACTTTTCAGACTACTCTAGCAACTTTTTCTTCCAAAAGCACATAGCAACAAATTTAGCTACTTTTGATAAGTGACTCAAACAAAAAAGGCGCACATTTACAATTTAAATGACACAAAAAGAGGAAAACAAAGATGTCAAGTAGTACACACAACACGTGAATTAAGCTAGCTGCTATTTGCATTGCAATTATTTAATAATAATAATGAAATAATTTAGTAATTTAATAATTGTTCATTTATGATACACTTTGCTAGTAGCTTGTACCTGTGATTGTTGACCAGTTAGTATATTGTAAGAAAAACATCTACAACAAAGGAAAAGGTACAAGTAATTTTCCAGGACATTATCCATTATCCATTGCAACCCTGTAACCTGAAATCACAAATTAAAATGTGTCATTAAAAATGCAGGTAAAAAACCTTTGGAAAAATCAATACAGAAAATTCCTTCATAGTAGATTGTGCCCTATTTTAAAGACTTTTCTTAGAGTGTAGCATACTAACTAACTACTAATACAGCACTTACAATATAATTGTTCAGAATTTGTAGTTTTAGTAATTTACTAGCCAAAAAAAAAAAAAATGATTGTAATTTACATTTATGCATTTAGCAGATGCTTTTATCCAAAGCGACTTACATTGTGCATTCAAGCTATACATTTTTTATCAGTATGAGTTGTTCAAATTGTTCAAATTAATTGTTAATTTTTTTTTCAAAATACAATGTATTTAATAAAAACAATTATTTACATTCTAATATTACATTATGTATTTATATTATTTTACGAACAAAACTAAATTAACAAATATTTTTTATTTTTTTGCTGAGATTTGATGAAGTGACAATTTTGCATTGTGATTACGTAAAGATGTTTTCGCGCAGAGACATCATTTAGCAACTTTTAGCAACAAATCAACCTTCCTTTAGCAACTTTCCCTGAAAATTAGTTGTCAACACTGTATGCAAGTGTCCCAAATGGCACCCTAAACCCTCGTGGTCTTCATCTGAGTCCCCACTTTTGTGACGTACTGCCGCTTTGACTGTCCGGTAGAAGTCTGCTGAGGAGCTCGCCTTTTTTTAAAAATGATTTTTATGTTTTAAACATTTTACAAACAGGAAATCACATGAAGGGACGACATTAACAAAAGGTTACAAAACAGATATCAAAACAAAGCAGGAGAAAAATATATATAATTAAATAATAATAAAAAATTTTTCATATTTAAAAACAGGAGGGGGATATCTTTTTGATGAGATTGAGATGTATATAAATGTACACATGCAAGCGCACATAAAAGAAAGAGATGGACAAATATATCTACATATATATGGATATACATCCCGAATCAGTTCTGAATGGTTACAGAGGGTTACCCGCTAATCAACCAGTGAATGTCTATGTTATCAAGGGGAGGGTTAATCAGACCGATTCCAGCTGGAAAGTTTTAACGTGTAAGGAAAGGCTTCCAAATTGTATTAAAAGTACTGTTTGGTTTCTCTAGTTTCATGAAATATAGGTAATCTTTCAACCAGCGTGTGTGAGATGGTGTCTGAGGGCTCTTCCAGTTTAATAAGACTACACGTCTAGTAAGCAGTGTAAGAAAAGCAACAAAGTTAGTAAAGTAAGTGGGTAATGGATAATCACTAGACAGCACCCCAAAGAGACCGATGATAGGCGATGGTGGTATGTCCACAGAGGTAATGGCTGTGAGAGAGTTAAATACTGACCCCCAAAACAATGAAAGGGCTGGACGTGTCCAGAACATGTGGATTAATGTGGCTGGGCCTAGGTGGCACCTATCACATTCTGGGTCGATGGTTGGATCAATCCGTGCCAGCTTACACTTTGACCAGTGCTCCCTATACACACATAGATGAGGAATGGACCCTGTCCAGTGAAATTATTATTATTTTTTTTAATTCTTAACATGACAATCAGTAATAACACGTAGGCTTATAGATATTTTTTAACTCTAATTATTCAATTTCATGACACATTCGTGTCACAATTTATATATAAATTGTTCAGATTTTTCTTTTCAATATGCATTTCAATATTTATTCGTTTATTTCATGATGCAAATATTAGAGGAAAATATAATTGATTCCAATGCAGCTTGAATTAAGGTGAATGTAGTTACCTCACTACAAATAAAAAAACTAGGGGTGGGCATAGATTAATTTTTTTAATCTAGATTAATCTAGATTAATTTTGGAATTAATCTAGATTAAAATGGCTCATTTGAATTCTGCCGAAGGCATTCAGAATATGTGTGCTACCCAAATAATGACTAAAAGTAAGTCTTTGAGAACGGGTTTCTCAAGCCAGGTGGCGCAGACCAGGGGCTCATCTGTTTCCAAAATGCATCACAAACTGCTTGAGAAAGCTGTTCTACTATGATAATTGGTGATGAAAATAAACTATGTTCAATAAGATGTACTTGTGTTTACTAACTGTTTATTCAGTTAAACATGAATTTTGAACTGTAGGCCTACATAAGAGGTCGTGATGAACTGTTTACAGTTTCCATTGGGAAGCTTCTTAAAAATAAATTTTCCTGAAGCAAACCCCGGCTTCATAGCTGCATCCATGTTAGCACGTCACGTCTGATGTGGTAATTTCACAGTAACGTTAGGCATACACACAGGTTCAAGCAGAGGGTGACACGGGAGTGAATTCTCAAGTTCACATGAGACCTAAAGCGCATCCTGTTTGCTTAAAAGCGCAACGTTTCGTTGTTATTCTGAGTGCACACAAATAAGCGTAGAGTCTTTACAGATTCGAAAGATGTATTAGGCTACTTTATCTGTATGACCAAAATGACGGAGATTTTAAGAGCAAGTGGCGCACGAGCCTGTCCTGCGCAAAATGCCACACAAACACTTCAATAGCGCACATTTCTCTAGGTTAACATCATATTGAGCGCCATGTAAAGTTGCTACTACATACATCTTTCAGATGAAAAGCCATATTTGAGGTTGATGAATGATAGGTGAACGTTTGGATGATCCTGCCGATTGTATTACCATAGACCAGCCGTTAACAATCTGTCCATCACGGACTGCGAGCCTCTAGTTAGACTGGCTCGCCCCCTACAGTGCAATTCGGCTGGTATACATCCGGCTAAAATATCAGGGTGAAAGTCATCATAGCTTGCGTAGTATAGACCCAGCTCCCAGCAACTTTGAGAATAGATTAACGGCGATATTTTTTATCGCCGATAAGAGTCTCGCGTTAACGCAGCACGTTAACGCCGATAACGGCCCACCACTAAAAAAAACGTAAAACACATTTATAGTTTGTATTCGATCTCAAAATGTACAGAAAGAGACCAATAAAAAAACATTTTTAGTGAATTGTTGGCCTTCTGGAAACTGTGTTCGTTTACTGTATATGTACTCACTACTTGGTAGGGGCTCCTTTGGCTTTAATTACTGCCTCAATTCGGCGTGACATGGAGGTGATCAGTTTGTGGCACTGCTGAGGTGGTATGGAAGCCCAGGTTTCTTTGACAGTGGCCTTCAGCTCATCTGCATTTTTTGGTCTCTCATTTTCCTCTTGACATAGATTCTCTATGGGGTTCAGATCTGGTGAGTTTGCTGGGCCAGTCAGCACACCAACACCATGGTCATTTAATCCAACTTTTGGTGCTTTTGGCAGTGTGGGCAGGTGCCAAATCCTGCTGGAAAATGAAATCAGCATCTTTAAAAAGCTGGTCAGCAGAAGAAAGCATGAAGTGCTCCAAACTTTCTTGGTAAACGGGTGCAGTGATGTTGGTTTTCAAAAAAAACAATGGACCAACGCCTGCAGATGACATTGCACCCCAAATCATCACAGACTGTGGAAACTTAACACTGGACTTCAAGCAACTTGGGCTATGAGCTTCTCCACCCTTCCTCCAGACTCTAGGACCTTGCTTTCCAAATGAAATACACAACTTGCTCTCATCTGAAAAGAGGACTTTGGACCACTAGGCAACAGTCCAGTTCTTCTTCTCCTTAGCCCAGGTAAGACGCCTCTGATGACAACTGTAGCCAAATTCCTTGACACGTCTGTGTGTGGTGGCTCTTGATGCCTTGACACCAGCCTCAGTCCATTTCTTGTGAAATTCACCCAAATTCTTGAATCTATTTTGCTTGTCAATCCTCATAAGGCTGCGGTTCTCTCGGTTGGTTGTGCATCTTTTTCTTCCAAATTGTTTTCTTCTACTCAACTTTCTGTTAACATGCTTGGATACAGCACTCTGTGAACAGCCAGTTTCTTTGGCAATGAATGTTTGTGGCTTACCCTCCTTGTGAAGGGTGTCAATGATTGTCTTTTGGACAACTGTCAGATCATGATTAGTGTAGCCTAGTGAACCAAACTGAGAGACAATTTTGAAGGCTCAGGAAACCTTTGCAGGTGTTTTGAGTTGATTAGTTGATTGGCATGTCACCATTTTCTAATTTGTTGAGATAGTGAATTGGTGGGTTTTTGTTATATGTGAGCCAAAATCATCTCAATTACTTTTCCATGACAGTCTAATTTATTGATATGCACATCTGTATATATATAAGGGTAACATATATAGCCTATATATATATATATATATATATATATATATATATATATGTATCCAGGGTCACACACACACACAATATTATATATACACACATATATACAGTATATTTTATGGGTTATGCCAAAAATCATTAGTTTATTAAGTAAAGATAATGTTCCATTAATATATTTCATAAATGTCCTACCATTTGATTTTTGATTAGTAGTCTGCATTGCTAAGGACTTCATTTAGACAACTTTAAAGGCAATTTTCTCAGTATTTAGATTGTTTTTGCACCCTCAGATTCCAGATATTCAAATAGTTGTATCTCGGCCAAATATTGTCAGATCCTAACAAACCATACATCCATACAATGGAACATTTGTTTATTCAGATGATGTATAAATCGCAACATAAGAGACTTATTTAAAAAACAATACAAATCTTACTGATCACAAAGTTTTGAACGGCAGTGTAACATCAATTATATTGTTAAAATGTTTAAGCTATTTCACTCCTCTGACCTCACAGCAGCTATGAGAGCAATTCATATGAGATGTCAAATCATGTATCAAACTGACTCCATCGAGCCCAGGTTCAACCAGTTCTGTTGCAGTACCACCATGCAGTTAGAACAGACAAATGCCCACTGACACGGAAAACTGAAATGACTGAGCAGATCTATAGTTCTTTCAATGGCTTCCCCTCAACATTAACCAAAATAAGTCCCTATCTGGTAGAAAGTACATCTGTTGTCTTAACTATTATAGAATAAGAGGAACTTTGATGATATACACATATACATGTGTTGTACAGCCTTAAAAAGAAAGGCACAGCATTTTTTTCATCCCTCTGTGGAGCTACAAAATCCATTTGAGGTTGTGTTTTCTGGAAGAGTCTCTATTTTGACCGAATGTAGGTTAAATAATTTAATCAATGTCTCTCTAGATTTTCAGCTTAGAGTTTATTCACAAATAATCTTCAGGCTGTTGTGTCTGAGATTTCTTTACATTTCTCAAAAGGCAAGAAGTATTAGATCCTCTCTGCTGCTGGAGAGCATCGGGTTTGAGGTGCATATCATATGATGCTCCTTCAAATCTAATTGCAGGCATTCAGCTCTCTCTGAAGGGGTCTAAAGTGATAGGAAGCATTTATGCATGCAGTCTATTATGAATATCCAAATGAAATTTTAGAGGTTTTAAAATATGAATTCTTAAGGCATCCAATGTAAGCATAGAAAAAGACTCCCTTAGCTTGAGCACACAGTGTCTTTCATTTCTTCCTCTTGTGATGCTGATGTACCTTTGATACACAACACAACACAACGATGCTTGGATGAAGCTCGCAGGAGTATACATAAAAAGCTTAATGTGCTCTAAATGCCTCATGAATTTTTGAATTTATAAAAACAATTAATTTTAGATTGCATCCAAATGCTTTTGCGGTTGGTTCTGTTCTCTAAGACTGTACTTTATGTGAACTTTTAGTGTTATAATTCATCAAAAAGCAATAAGCCATGATATGAAAACAAAATAAACCCACTGTAAATAGACCCTTTTCTAAGACTTACAGTTATGTAGTTCTCCCAGGGAGAAGCAGACTCATGATTATTGTGCATAATCAAATTCAATTCAATCGGGAGATCAAATTATGTTTACAAAACAATAATTACATCAATATGTGCAGCATTTCATTCAAATAAAACGTCATAATATAACCAATAAATCCAAACTAATCATATTGGCGACTATGTTGTGTGTTATTTATTCCCACATGTAATGGTATTGAGTAATTGTTTTCCATCTTTACCGGTCTCTAAGTTGAAGTATCCCATTTACATTTATATTGCCACTTATAGTAATACTGCTCGGTGGGGTCAACCCTGAGTTTATAATGTGTCGTGGTGACTGCTTCACTGGCTTTTTGTGCCAATATGGCTCTCAGCCGTCATCTGTTCACCTCGGTTAAAGCTCATGGTCTTTGGATTAAGCTCATGGCCTAAAGGTAAAATCAGTTACCTTGGAAAAGATTGAACAGCTGTACATTTCTAAACTTATGTGTGATTAAATGAATAGTTCTCCCAAAAATGAAAATGCTGTCATTAATAACTCACCCTCAAGTCATTCCAAACCCGTAAGACCTTCGTTCATTTTAGGAACACATATTAGGAACAGATACTTTTGATCAAATCTGAGATATTTCTGACTCTACATAGTCATCTACCACGTTCAAGGCCCAGAGAGCTAGTAAGGACATTGTTAAAACAGTCCATGTGGTATCAGTGGTTTGAGTTGATTAGCTGATTGGCATGTCACCATATTCTAATTTGTTGCGATAGTGAATTGGTGGGTTTTTGTTAAATTTGAGCCAAAATCATCACAATTAAAATAACCAAAGATTTAAACTACTTCAGTCTGTGTGCATTGAATTTATTTAATACACGAGTTTCACAATTTGAGTTGAATTACTGAAATAAATTAACTTTTCCACGTCATTCTAATTTATTGAGATTCACCTGTATACAATACAGACAAGTATGTGTGAGGTCTGTGTAGTATATCAAGGACCGAATCAGACAAATCAAGATTCGATCCAAGCATGGTTGAAACATGAGGAGCCGAATTCCACAAGACAACAGCAGAAAGTCATAAATCAGACCCCCAGCCCGCCTGAATACACCCCGACCAGGCTTCGAGGACAAAGGCTAAAATTCCTGGGTTCACAAAAACTGTAGAATCATCTTAAAATACTTTCATTCTTATGGTTAATGAAACTAATCATTTCTATGCATAACTGCATATTATGTATGTGACCCACAATTTGAATATCCTTGTTTTAATCATTGTGTTTATCGTGCTTTTAATTAGTATTGACTAGCTAAGCCTTAAGGGTTAATGTCATGTTTAGTATGTATGAGCGTGATAATTCCAGCTTTGAACATTTCTTTTAATTGATTTCCTGTCAAATGCATCATATTCTGGTTATAGAAACCACATCCAAAAGGATACTTTGCAAGAGAATGTAAAATTCGGGCAATGTGACTGGCCATGACATGTTAATTTATTAATTGGGTGGAGCAACAAAGCAGCAGCCGCTCCAGCATAGGACCTAATTGGTCAAGACAACCATTGGGAGGTGTCAAAAAGCCGAGGTTAAATACCCAGGACACACTTCTCCCCTCTCTCTTGAATCCGCTCTCTAACTGCTCTTTTAAGAATTCCTCTCTCTTGAATTCACCTTCTCTCTGAAAAATGAACTCTCTGGAAAAATGAACTCTCTCTTCAGCCATGTGCTCTGGACCACACTCAGCCAGTTGCTACCATGATGAGAAGAAAAACCACCTAGTCTCTTTACATCCTTTTATTCTTTTACTTTAGTTTATTTTCTTTCCGTTGAGTTCGTGTGCTAAGTTCGTTTGCCAGCGAAACCAGCCCAAAACTCTGCAAAAGGGCCAACGCCCACTTCAACGACTCCTGAACTCTAAGCCAATCAGCGACTTGAGAAACCCTTTCCTGAAAGGACGGAGGACAAAGGGAAATCTTTAAACACAAAAGCTGCAAGTACAAACCCCAGACTTTGCTGAGCTGGTGTCAATTTAATATAGATTTTAGCCTCATTGAAAAAGTCAATGCGAGTGTTAAATATGTGATTGATGGTTGTTCAGGTTTATGCAATTGCACATATTGCTGTAAACGTGGGATATCAAATTCTCATTCTCTTAATCTAATCCTTTCCTCACTTTCTCTCTTTCTGCAAGCGTGAATGTGTGAATGCTTGTGTTCATGTGTAGATTAGTTTACATGTCTTAGCATTATATAAATAAAGTCTTGTTTATATTGAAAAGAGAAATATCTTGTGTTTTGTGCTCATAAGTTAATGCCTTAATCTGTCGATTTTGTTACTGTGCTATTTAATAGTGTTTTCACTATATTTTGGGATTTTAATATCCAGTGCAGAGTTTGTTATACGGCTTGTTCGGTGAATCGCCGTGAAACAGTGAGTCTGTTCAAATTCCTATAAAATCATTAATGATTCCCTTTGAGCTAAATTGACCTGTTTCCCTTATAACAATATATATATTATATGTTATCATTACATATTGGTGGAGAATGCGGGCAGATTAATCTAAATTATGAGCATAAACCAAGTTATTTAATCTTTTATATTCTTACGGATGAGATCTGAGATCGAGACTGGTGTGTGTGCGTATGTGTGAGTGGCGTCAGCAGCGCGCCTCCGTGAATGAATGAGCACAGAGAAGGCTGTAACTCGAGTCAGCCTATCCTTTGTTCAACTGCAGTAAGGGAACTCAAAGTTAACATTTGAGATCGGAGAATAAGGTTGGAGAGCGTGTTCCTCTCTTCTTGTAATGCCTTGTTTTATAGCTGAATTAATGTCCTGCGTGTTCCAGGTCATCTAATAGCTATAATTTAATCCCATAATCTCAGTAACTGTTAGCCGCACGAAGCTAAACTGCAGTAATTAAAAGGGAAATAAATCAGTGGATAAAGAATAGTTTTGAGCGTGTTCCTCAATTCTATTTATCAAAGCCTTATTATTCATAGTTTGATCGCAGTGCGTGTTCCATTGTCAGATCAGATATGCTATGACTCCCGGGTTAAACATTAGAGAATAATGCTTGCCTGATCACTGTTTCCTCAACACGCCGCAAGCTGTTATTTGAATAAGGTTTAAGTTTAACTCTGAGCAGAACTGAAAGTTTAAGCGCCACATCGCAGAACAAGCGGTGTTGTTATTTGTACAGTGTTGAGATGCAACATTTAATGTAACATGCTTAACTGTATTTGTAATGCAACAATTAATGTGCTAGCCACTAGTTTGTTTTGGTTGTCACAGAATCACGATTGTGACACGAAAGTCTTAACATACTTCGAACAACTTTGAACTGCTTGCAGCGCAGTACATTGATCTTTTGTAAACAAGCTCCATGCTGTTGCTGACTGGAGCGGTTGTGTTTACATTGAAGTCTATACTAAAACCATTAGCCTCAAAGGTTAGAAGTTAGCATCCAATGGTTGAATAAAGTGTGTGTTTGGAAAAGCTAAAGTGGTTTAACCCTTTAAACATTTAAACTAATATACTTGTTGGTCTTTCTCTTCCTTATTTCTTCCTTTTTACCACTTATTTGTAGTTCTACTTGAAAGGAAAATACTAGTTCACAATTATTAATTGTGCCAAATTCAAATTTAATTAAAACATTAAATTTATTTGGAATCATTCTAATTTCCCCCCTCATATTGTTTAATATGATCCTTCCTTCTAGTATTCCCTTTTGGACATAATCATTTTAGGTACAAATAAGTATTGAACTTTGAAAGTTTAAGTAAACTTATTCAACCTAATTGATTTATTACCCATATAAGTAGATTCTATTCAGACTTATACTCACTCATTACTTTATTGCGTTTTACCCCTAATTCTTCCTGTTTTGGTTATAAACATAACCACTATTTTATTTACTTATCTCCTCATTTACTTAATTTCATATTTGCTTATTTTGCCTGTTTATTACTTTACAATTTTACTTTGTCTTACCATTTTATTTCCTCTGTGTATCCTAGCTTGGGAACGACCCACCTGAGCCTTAATAGGACGCAGTGTTATCCCTCACTACGATTTCAAATAAATTAGAGAGACAAATCTCTTTTACCCAAAATTTATTTTTGTTGATAGTTGTGTAGCAACTGAAAACAACACTATCTGGCGTGGTAATTGGGCATAACTGCTTGCTAGTGGACGATCCACTCAACTCACTGTCTCTTTCTCTTCCCTCCTGTTCTATCCTCCTTTCTTTCCTCTTCACTTTTCACATTTGTAGGGACCTGTAACCAGTGGTGGTCAGTAACGCAGTACAACTACTTCGTTACTGTATAAATAAATTTTTCAAGTATCTGTACTTTACTGGAGTAGTTTTATTTTGAGTAACTTTTACTTTTACTTCACTACATTCCAAAGCATAAGATCGTACTTTATACTTCACTACATTTCATAAAACATATCGTTACTCACGTGATATATCACGTGCTCCGAGCATGAAGCGGTGTCTGGTTCATGAACAAACTGATTCTTTTCAATGAACCTGTTCAATCGGTTAGCAAATCGCCTAAGCAGCTGTTCTCGAGTCGAAAACTCACTGATTCAAATGATCCGTTTAGGCGAGTCTTCTTCAGTGAACTGAACTCACAAGTAAAGAACCGGGAGATCTTGTGAGTGCGCTACTGATGCTGTGAAAGAAAATGCGTTACTAATGTCGAATTTTAGGATTAATTATAGTAACTGAAAATAATATTTAGGTCAAAACTGTCAGTTGTTTGTGAACTAAATCTGCTGTAAAGGGTGATCTATTTAAGCCCACTGAAATGCTTGAATGCAGACAGATCAACATCAGTGTCTCTAACGTTATGTTTTAGGTCAAAAAACAAAACATTAAAATAACACGATTAAATAAAATAACTGATGCTCGTGTAGCGGATGTATACCAGTAAAGGGCTGTGTGTAAACCTCACTCCCCTCACCTCAGAAAGAGGCGCTCTAGCGACTGATGCAAAACCTTGTTAGGCGCCCGCCTCGCGCCCGGAATCCCGGGTTCGCGACCGCTCGGAGCAACAGAAGCGAGTTAGGATGGTGTGGACCGGGGAGATACACGTTCATATTCCCGCTGCTGAAGCGTTAGCAGTTTTTTAAATGCTATGCATTTAGACCTATGTGACGTCTGTTTTATATATTGTTTATCAACGGTATACATTTTATATTGTTTAGATCAACTAGCCGAGTAGACAGATATGAATGTTTATTCATAACCATACTGAAAATAAGTAAATATTGTTAGCTGATGCTAACTGTCTAGCTAACAAGCTTGCTGGTGCTAAGTTGAGGAAATTTTTGATATAAAGTCCAAATATCTTTATTCAGCCACCTAGATAGATTCCATCTGAGGGAAAAAGAAAGGATGTGATGTTCAGAACATAGTAACTACAGTAATTATCAGAGTGGGAAGTGATGCCCTCCGAGTGTTTAGCCAGGGGTGTTTTACACCACAGACAAGGTTTGAGAAGAAAAGAAATCATTATGAAAATATAATGATATTTTCCTTAAAATATTCTTCCTAATTTCAGGCCTAATTCTCATGTCATATATAACTGGCGTTCTGCAAAACAACAAGTTCTAAAACACTTTTTCTTACTGGTGAAGATTAGATGGTGAAATCTGTTTTCTCTCAGGTACATGGCAGTGTAAGCTTCACAGTGAACATCACTACATCACTCTCATCAATGTAGTCCATATCAACAAAATATATATCTTGACTCTATATAGTGGTTATTTTGGGAAAAACCCAGGTATTTTGGGCATTAGGATTATAAAAATATGTGCTAATATAAAATTAAATAAAGTAGTCTATATAAAATTGCAAAATAAATCTGTCTATCAGTACTTCTTTACTTAAGTACATAAAAAATTGAGTACTTTTGTACTTTCACTCGAGTAAAATTGAAAAAGCAGTACTTTTACTTTTACTGGAGTAATATTTTATTATCGTATCTGTACTTTTACTCGGTACTTGATCTGTGTGCTGACCTTGACCACCACTGCCTGTAAGAACCATCAATCAATTCTAAGTGTATGAGATACACAATCCTGTCAAAAGGTGAATCATCCTTACAATTTGATTGCAATCAAACCTTCTTTTGTTCTTCCTAACCTCCCTATATTTAAAGCATGATCAAGTTTTAACAACTCAGGCAGCTGAGATCAATTTTAATAGAGATAAGTGTTGAGCAACTGTAAGCCGCAGCCTCCCTGGTGAGCAATCAACTGTAAGGTGTGCGTTGTCAATTCTGTCAGACTAAGAAAAGAGATATCAAATTATTATTATTATTATATTTGTTTGTCTAAGACAAAGATTTAATAATATTGTTTGCCTCCTTGATAACAACATTTAATAAAAAAAGGAATTAGGAATTCTCCTCATTTTGAAAAAAATAGAAAAGGAATTGTTTATTTTAATTAAATTTGTTTTTCACCTTTTTTGTCTCTTTTCCCTCTTCCTCATTAGAGTGACGAAGTCTTCACATCGCTAGTCTACCTAGACACTTTGAGACCAACACAGTGATCACCACACTACACTAGTGGTTCAAAATCACTGACATAACACTTAGTTGTCGCACCACACATAAGCTTCCACTCCACACAGATCTGTGTCAGTCTCTCTTCTCCCCAGTGTGCCAACATGCACTGCAGACCCCCTTGCCCAAGGGAAGATGTGAACACTTGGCTGAGAGGCGACAGACAGCCTCACCCCAAGGCGTTTGAACTGTTATTATTTTTTAATAATAATACTAGTCCTGAGAAGATTCCTGACACAAGATTCAAGCCAGAATAACAACCACGAAGAGCTAGTCAAAATCACCAGCTCCTAAGCTATGCCTTCACCCAGCTGAAACAAGCTGAGCGACAAGCACATCACCCACCTTCAAGAGGAACTGACATGTGCTCAGCGTCGCATAGACAAGCTGGAAGTGAAAGTTCAAGATCAACTCAAAGCACCCAGCGAGGCGAGCAGGAAACAGCGGAACAAGTTAAGGGCTCCAAGCAGCCTGACAGCAGCTCAACAACAACATGCAAAGGCTGCCCAGAAGACCTGGTAAACAGACTTCAGCTACTAGCCAAAGCCCAAGCATGACATCAGCAACAAGAATGCTGAAATAAGTGCCCTGAAAGACCACCTTGAAAGGTACAGAATTAAAATGGACAATCTGACCCAACAACTAGGCGATACCAGCGATCAGCTCTACATGGTCAGAAGAGGACTCAAACATGCTTATGAGCAGAAGCAAGAGCCAAAGCGAGAGAAACAACACTCAGCCTCACCACTGCTGAGCAGAGCAGAGTCCCATGTCCAAGAACTTCATACAGCGAAAGAAGCGAAGAGCCGGCCACAACCTCACCTGCCTTGCCACAGAACTCTTTCCTGTCAGCGAAGAAAACCTCCCATCCAAGCAGACCTTGGAGCTGCACCTGGGATGACCATCAAGACCTCGACAAGCTGTCTAAAAGGATCAGCAAGTTCAACCCGAACTCCACAGGGGCCACACCATCCAGGCCCACCTTCAAGATGTCGACTTCTATCTAGAAATGAGACCTCATGTGACTGACAGAGACAGGTTATACCTCCTTAGAGCCACGTCCAGTTCAGTGCAAACTTCCTGAATCGACAGCCCAGTCGAGAAGTCAGACTACCAGCCTGCCGTGAGGTCCTGATTAAGAGTTTACCGACCCTGACTCCGAACATGGACTGTTAACTGCCTTAGAAACCAAACAAGGTCGACAAGAGGCTCCACAAGCTTACTACAACCGACTCCAACTCCTAGAACCACATTCCCGTCTGTGCAACAGCAACCACCAAAGCACAGAAGGTCAGAAAGTCTGCCACATCCAGAAGGTAGCACAAGAGGAATGCAACAAAGGAGACAAAGTTTGCAGCCCAGCTTCACACAGCCATGCCAAACTACCTCCGACTGTCTGCTAAAGAACTTCCTGCCTTTCTGGACTGATCCCCATTAGATCATGGACATGCCCACATCCAAGCCAAGGATGAAGAGAGCCAGTCTTCATCAACATACCTGAAAAGGGGGGAGACGACACAGACTGGAACAGATCTGACCACACATACACTACACCATTAACACACACAACATTACCTACACCCAGAGGTAACCACATCTACTGATAACACATTCAACAAACATATTCTTCCCACAAGTAGAATATCCAACTTAGCACAACACAGTTACATACACCACCATGAAGAAACATATAGCTATCCTCACAAGAGTTAGAACACCTGACACGAAGTTAAGGTGCATAGCTGCACATGACATCCTAGCTCAACAGTAGTTGCAAATCATGCTAGGAAAACCCACAGCAGCTTTGTTTGTTTTGTTTTGTTCTTCTTTTACCTATCCTTTTCCTTCCCTCTTTCTTTAGTAGGTGAAACACCTAGACACCCTGCAAGGGTCAAAGGTCTGATATTAGGATTGACTCGCTACACCTAATATCCACAAGCCACTCTAGACTGAAGGAAAGCCAGAGAGCTCCATGCACGATAGGTCGATTCATTTTACCACAAATTAGTTCACTAGAAACTAAATGTGAACATTCTTAAGTTAAGACAACTTAGAAGAAACACACAAATCTAGTCGCAAAATTTGATCGAAGAATTAAAACAATAATTTCCAAAATTGAATAGCCCGAATAACCTAATGCCCGGCACCAGTACAGTAACTGTCATGGAGGTGTTGTCTTGTTGTTTGCTGTGTTTTGTCTGCTTCTTCTGCCTTTGTTTTTCCAGCGCTCGACGATGTCTTCTGCTAAACACCTCGCCGAACGAAGGGGGGTGTGTAGTATATCAAGGACCGAATCAGACAAATCAAGATTCGATCCAAGCATGGTTGAAACATGAGGAGCCGAATTCCACAAGACAACAGCAGAAAGTCATAAATCAGACCCCCAGCCCGCCTGAATACACCCCGACCAGGCTTCGAGGACAAAGGCTAAAATTCCTGGGTTCACAAAAACTGTAGAATCATCTTAAAATACTTTCATTCTCATGGTTAATGAAACTAATCATTTCTATGCATAACTGCATATTATGTATGTGACCCACAAATTTGGAATATCCTTGTTTTAATCATTGTGTTTATCGTGCTTTTAATTAGTATTGACTAGCTAAGCCTTAAGGGTTAATGTCATGTTTAGTATGTATGAGCGTGATAATTCCATCTTTGAACATTTCTTTTAATTGATTTCCTGTCAAATGCATCATATTCTGGTTATAGAAACACATTCCAAAAGGATACTATGCAAGAGAATGTAAAATTCGGGCAATGTGACTGGCCATGACATGTTAATTTATTAATTGGGTGGAGCAACAAAGCAGCAACCGCTCCAGCATAGGACCTAATTGGTCAAGACAACCATTGGGAGGTGTCAAAAAGCAGAGGTTAAATACCCAGGACACACTTCTCCCTCTCTCTTGAATCCGCTCTCTAACTGCTCTTTTAGAATTCATTCACCTTCTCTCTGAAAATGAACTCTCTGGAAAATGAACTCTCTCTTCAGCCATGTGCTCTGGACCACACTCAGCCAGTTGCTACCATGATGAGAAGAAAACCACCTAGTCTCTTTACATCCTTTTATTCTTTTACTTTTGTTTATTTTCTTTCCGTTGAGTTCGTGTGCTAAGTTCGTTTGCCAGCGGAAACCAGCCCAAAACTCTGCAGGGCCAGCCAGCCAACGCCCACTTCAACGACTCCTGAACTCTAAGCCAATCAGCGACTTCGGAGAAACCCTTTCCCGCAAAGACGGAGGACAAAAGGGATTCCTTTAAACACAAAAGCTGCAAGTACAAACCCCAGACTTTTGCTGAGACTGGTGTCATTTTAATATAGATTTTAGCCTCATTGAAAAGTCAATGCGAGTGTTAAATATGTGATTGATGGTTGTTCAGGTTTATGCAATTGCACATATTGCTGTAAACGTGGGATATCAAATTCTCATTCTCTTAATCTAATCCTTTCCTCACTTTCTCTCTTTCTGCAACGCGTGAATGTGTGAATGCTTGTGTTCATGTGTAGATTAGTTTACATGTCTTAGCATTATATAAATAAAGTCTTGTTTATATTGAAAAGAGAAATATCTTGTGTTTTGTGCTCATAAGTTAATGCCTTAATCTGTCGATTTTGTTACTGTGCTATTTAATAGTGTTTTCACTATATTTTGGGATTTTAATATCCAGTGCAGAGTTTGTTATACGGCTTGTTCGGTGAATCGCCGTGAAACAGTGAGTCTGTTCAAATTCCCTATAAAATCATTAATGATTCCCTTTGAGCTAAATTGACCTGTTTCCCTTATAACAATATATATATTATATGTTATCATTACATCTGACATGTGCAAATTAGAAATGAAAAATATGTGTGTGTGGTGAAAAAATTATTGTATAATAGTGGTGTGTGTTCCATGTTTAATATCAAGTGTTAATGAGATGGATTGCTTGGGGATAATAAATTGTTTCTGTGTCTGGTCGTTCTGGTGCTCAGAGCTCTGTAGCGTTGACCAGACGGTAACAGTTCGAAGAGGGAGTGTGCTGGATGTGAGGGGTCCAGAGTGATCCACTGTTTTGAGCGTGTTAAGCTCCAGGTTGTTAAGACTGCGCCAGACAGCTAGCTCCTTAACATCCTGTCTGTAAGCAGACTCGTCACCATCCTGAATGAGGCCGAATCAGTGTGGTGTCATCTGCAAACTTCAGGAGCTTGACAGAGGGGTCTTTAGATGTGCTGTCGATGGTGTACAGGGAGAAGAGCAGTGGGGAGAGAACACTGCCCTGAGGAGCTCCAGTGCTGGTCGTACGGGTGCTGGATGAGTATTTTCCCAGCCTCACTAGCTGCTGCCTGTCTGTCAGGAAGCTGGTGATCAACTGACAGATGGTGGCTGGGACGGAGAGCTATGTCAGTTTATTCTGAAGGGTGTCCGGGAGGATGGTGTTAAAAGCAGAGCTGAAGTCTACAAACAGGATCCTCGCATAAGTCCCTGGTCTGTCCAGATGCTGCAGGATTAAGTGCAGTCCCATGTTGACTGCATCATCCACAGACCTGTTTGCTCTGTAGGCAAACTGCAGGGGGTCCAGTAAGGGTCCAGTGGAGACCTTCAGATAAGCAAAAACCAGTCTTTCAAATTAGAGCCACAGGTCTGTAGTCATTAAGTCCAGTAATTTTGGGTTTCGTTGGAACGGGGATGATGGTGGAGTATTTGAAGCATGAGGAGACTTCGCGCAGTTCCAGTGATCTGTTGAAAATCTTTGTGAAGATGGGGTCCAGCTGGTCAGAGCAGGTTTTAAGGCAGGCTGGTGACACACTGTCTGGTCCTGGTGTTTTCCTTCATTTGTTCTCTCTGAAGACCTGGCGCACGTCATCTTCACTTATTTTCAGTGCAGGTGTGGTGGATATGGGGTTGCTTGAGGTGTTTTAATGGTTGTGTGGAGAGGTGTTCAGGGCGGGTGGGGGTTGTTTTTCCAAATCTACAGTAATAATCATTCAAATCGTCTGCCAGTTGTTGATTCTCCTGAGTGCTGGGGGATGGTGTCCTGTAATTTGTAATGTCTTTCCAATCTTTTCACACTGAAGCAGAATCACTGGAAGATAATTTGTTCCTTAGCTTGCCAGAGTAATTCCTCTTTGCCACTCTGATCTCCTTTTCCAGTGTGTATTTGGCCTGTTTATTCAATAATGTACCACCCTTTCTGTAAGCACCTTCTTTGGCCTGACGGAGCTGTCTGAGTTTTGCAGTGAACCATGGTTTGTCATTGTTGTAGGTTAAACGAGTCCTGGTAGGAATGCACTTATCCTCACAGAAACTGATATAAGATGTTATAATCTCTGTGAGCTCGTCCAGATCGTTTGCAGGAGCTTCGAAAACACTCCAATCAGTGAGGTCAAAACAAGCTTCTAAGTCTTGCTCTGCTTCATTAGTCCATCTTTTAACAGTTCTTAATACAGGTTTAGCAGATTTTAATTTCTGCCTGTAGGTCGGTATGAGATGAACCAAAGAGTAATCAGAGAGTCCTAAAGCTGCTTGTGGGACAGAGTGATATGCCTCCTTTATTGTTGTGCCACAGTGATCCAATATATTACTGTCTCTGGTGGGACATGTGATGTACTGTTTGTATTTTGGCAGTTCGCGGGAGAGATTTGCTTTGTTAAAGTCCCCGAGAATGATTAAAATAGAGTCTGTGTGTATTTGTTCTGTGTCTGTGATCAGATCAGAGAGTTTCTGTAAAACTGAGCTCACGTGTAGACACTCAAAAGAATGAAGGAACAAATCTCCCGCGGCGAGTAAAACGGCTTGCAGTTAATGAAGAGCGTTTCTAGATCTGAACAACACATTTTTTTTTATCTCTGTTACATCTGTACACCACCTCTCGTTGATTTAAAAGCATGTCCCGCCACCATGCGATGTTCCCATTGATTCTGTGTTGCGATCTACTCTGATCAGCTGGAAATTCGGTAGATGTAACGTGCTGTCCGGTATTGTTTTATATATTCTTTGCTTTATTGAGAACTATTTATGACAATCAAAACATAAGAATCATTTTAAGTTTCATGTCTAAGCATACTTAAATGT
Organism: Gymnocypris eckloni scoliostomus; assembly: GCA_027564155.1. Classification (NCBI taxonomy): domain Eukaryota; kingdom Metazoa; phylum Chordata; class Actinopteri; order Cypriniformes; family Cyprinidae; genus Gymnocypris; species Gymnocypris eckloni. The sequence goes on from CM050419.1 coordinate 16,991,302, forward strand.
TTGGCTTATCACAAACTGCTTTGAGAATTTTATTTGAATAGTGTAACAAAGTTCGTAAGGAAGGAAGGAAGCAGACAGGGTTGGCTCGTGAAGACTCGGGTGAATTTTATTTACAGATAAACTTAAACAGGTGCGCACTCTCGCGTCCTAAAACATCAACTCTCTCGGTTGTCTCAGCGATCACTCTCAGCATTCGCTCCGGCTGTCTCTCTCTCACAGACCGTGCGCCCGAGTCCTCACTCCGTCTCTCTCAATGAACTCCTGTTTCACGGTGGCTTTTATCTGGTCTCACGCCAATTACTGCAATCAGACACAGGTGTTCCTCATTTTACACTTGACCCACTTACTTACGCTGTCTCCTGAGTCTTTCTCCCGCTGCAGACTTCGCTGAACCACGCCCCCTCGCCACCCCACCGCCCGACTCAGGCCGGGAAGCCCTCCGGCCTGCAGCCCCCCATTTCTGGAGAGGAAGTCGGCTACAGTCATCTGCGTCCCGGCCTGTGGATCACCTTGAATTTGAAGGGCTGTAATGCCAGATACCAACGGGTGATCCGCGTTGGTATCCTTCATGCGGTGGAGCCACTGCAAGGGGCGTGGTCCGAACAGAGGGTGAATTCCCGTCCCAGGAGATAATAGCGGAGGTGAGGACCGCCCACGGATTGCCAAACACTCCTTCTCAATGGTGCTGTACATCGTCTCTCTCTTAGAGAGCTTCCGACTGATGTACAGCACCGGGCGCTCACCCCTATCTCCTGGGTCAGGACAGCTCCCAGCCCCGGTCCGGCGCGTCCGTCTGCAGCAAGAAGGGAGAAAAGTCAGGAGAGTGTAATAGCGGCCCGCCACACAGAGCAGCCTTTACCTGGGTGAAAACCTGCTGGCACCGCTCCGTCCACGGGACCGTATCTGGGACCTCCTTTTTAGTGAGGTCAGTCAGCGGGCTGGTGAGCTCCGAATAGTCAGGAACAAACCTCCTGTAATACCCGCCAGCCCAGGAACTGCCTCACCTCCTTTTTGGTCTTGGGTCTCGGGCAGGCCGCAATAGCTGCCGTCTTATCAATTTGGGGCGCACCTGTCCGTGACCCAAGTGGAAACCCAGATAACGCACCTCCACCCGCCCAATCGCACACTTCTTTGGGTTGGCCGTTAGTCCCGCTCCCCTCAGCGCTCTCAGCACCTCCCGCAGGTGCACCATGTGCCGCTGCCAGTCCTGACTGTAGATGATGATGTCATCCAGGTAGGCAGCGGCGTGTGCGGTGTGCGGAGGATTTTGTCCATGAGGCGCTGAAGGTGGCGGGCGCCCGAACAACCCAAAGCGGGCGTGACAAATTGGTGCAATCAAGCGGCGTTGTGAAGGCTGACTTTTCTTTGGATAATGGTGATAAGGATCTGCCAATATCCTTTCGTTAAGTCCAGTGTCGAATAAAAGCGAGCGGTACCCAGCCGATCAAGCAACTCGTCAACCAGCGGCATTGGATAGGCGTCGAATTTCGACACCGCATTCACCTGCGATAATCCACGCAGAATCGGACCGAGCCGTCTGTTTCGGTACCAAAGCGATCGGGCTCGCCCAGTCACTGCGGGACTCTTCTATTACTCCCATCTCTAGCATCGCCTCTAATTCTGACTGGACCACCTTTTTCTTGTGCTCCGATGGCGATACGGCCGGCTGCGCACTACCACGCCAGCTCGGTCTCAATATGGTGTTGAATAAGGTTGGTTCGACCGGGCGGGCGAGAACCGTCATAAATTCTCTCTGCAACCGGGCTACATCGGTGAGCTGGGAGGGTGAGAGGTGATCCCCCGGGCCAGAGTGAGTGATGGAACTTTGAGGCTCGCCTCTGGCCGAGATCTTCCTCGTTACCTACTACCGTCGCCAGCATCACCGGCTTGACCTCGTTCCATTTTTTAAGGAGGTTGAGGTGATAAATCTGGCGTGCCCGCTCGATCCGTTCGAACCACCTCATAATTGAGATCCCCTACCTGCCGTGTGACCTCAAAGCGGTCCTTGCCATGGCGAGTAATTTGGAGCTAGAGGTAGGGAGTAACACAAGTACTTTATCTCCGGCGTTGAATTGCGAATCTGGCCCCCGATTGTATAGCCGGGCTTTGCTTGTCCTGGGCCTGTAACAAATTCTCCATGGAGAGCTGCCCCAACGAGTGTGGAGTTTTGTTCTCAGGTCCAGCACATGCTGAATTTCATTTTACTCTCCGAAGGTCCCTCCTCCCAAGTCTCCCTCAGGACGTCCAAAACCCAGCGGGGCTGGCGGCGACAGGAGCTCAAGGGGAAAACCCGTGGAGGCTTGCGGGACCTCGCCAGCGAACAAAAGGGGTTCCAGCCATTTGTCCCAATTTTTGGCGTCTTCGTGAACGAACTTTCGAATCATGGTTTTCAACGTGCGATTAAACCGTTCCACCAGGCCGTCCGCTTTGTGGGTGATAGACGCTGGTGCGAATCGATTTAATTCCCAACAATCCGTAAAGTTCGCGAATGGTCCGTGACATAAACGCCGCGTGCCCTGGTCGGTGAGAATCTCTTCGGGATTCCCACCGGGAGATCATACTGAACAGAGCCTCCGCCACACTTTTGCGGAAATGTTGCGAGCGCCACTGCCTCCGGGTATCGGGTTGCATAATCCACCAGAACTAATGCAAATCGATGCCCTCGTGCGACCGCTCTAATGGCCCGATGAGGTCCATACCAATTCGCTCGAAGGGACCTGCATTAGCGGAAGGGGCGCAAAGGCGCTTTTGGGGAGGCCGGGATTCACTAGCTGACATTCACGACAAGCCGCACACCACCGGCGTACATTCTCGTGAATGCCCGGCCAAGCGGGCCATTAAACGGTTTAGTGTTGTCGCCTGCCCCAGGTGCCCGCCATAGGATTGCAATGAGCCGCCTGGAAAAGCATTTCCCGACGGCTTTTGGGTACCAACAACTGGGTTGTATCTTGCTTTGATTGAGCGTCCTGGGTCACTCGATACAACCTATCTTTCAAAATAGCAAAATACGGATAGGAAGGGGGCCGTGCGGGCTGGAGAGGCCGGCCGTCAATGGAACGGACCTGCTCAAACGCATTTCTCAGGGACTCGCCTGAGACTGCTCCAGGGGAAATCATCACGCCCGTGAGGATTAACCTCTCGATCGTTCGATCCCCGGTGCCGCCTCAGCGAGCCCCGGCTCAGCCTCCCCAGCGCACGGCCGCCTCCCTGCCCGGCTTTTCTTTTCCCAGGAGGCATCCGCACACAAAACTCCCAATAAAACTTTAAAGAGGGCCAATTGGTTCCCAAAATCAGCGGATGCCGGAGGTGGGGTTAACTGCCACCTCCACATTATGCTTTTGTCCCCGAAATTGGATGGCTAAACGCACTACTGGATATTCACCATGCGTCCCGTGCACACACCTCACCGAACCATGCAGCTCATATCCAATGCCTCAGGCTGAACTAGGCTTTGATGGATCGAGGTTTGGTTACAGCCCTGAATCCACCAAAGCCCAAGTACCCCCTTAATACTCACAGGTATCTGGTACCCGCCAGCCTGATCGGGGCGGCCTGCGGGGCGTCCGGAACCCGGACCAATGTCCCCACCTCCATCACCGGACAACGATCGATAAAGTGGCCGGGTCCCCGCAACGCCAGCAGGCGGCCCAGGCTTCCCGCCACCCTAGTGGCGGGAAGAGGACAAGGAATTGGCGTGGAGAGACCGGGGAATGGGAATAGCGGCCGACCCGCCTCCCTGGCGTGGGCTCTCATGACCGTCGACTCGGGCCGGGCCTCCCCTCCATCGGGGCTGGGCTCGGGGAACCACGCCGCACGGGACCTGGGCAAGAAGGTAGGGGAGAAAAGAAGGGAGGGAGAGAGAGAGGCGGACGGTAGGGGTTTCGCCAACCCGTGGCACGCCACCATCTGGTCCTCGGCGAGTTGGATGGCCAGGTCCAGCGACGCGGGCGGTGGCACTGGACCCACTGCGCGGTCTTCGTGGGGAGCCGCGCAATAAACTGCTCCAGCACCACCCGGTCGATGATTTGGTCGACGCCGCCTTCCCCGCCAACAGCCATCTGCGGCAGGCGCCCGGAGCTGGTGAGCCATCACGAAGGGCCGGCCGTTCTCCCCAGCTCCAGCGAGCGGAAGCGCTGGCGGTGCTGCTCGGGGCTCCGGCCGACCCGCTGGAGGATGGCTCGCTTCAGGTCGTCGTAGACCAGGAGGTTCTGGACTGGCAGCTGCTGCGCGCCAACTGCGCCTCCCGGTTAGCAGGGGATGAGGCGCACTGGCCAGTCCGTCTGGGGCCACCCACATGCTGCCGCGTGGTCTTCTCAAAGAGGTCGAGGAATGCCTCCGGGTCATCCTGCGGCCCCATCTTCTGTACCGGCATGTGGGTGGGCGGGCCAGGGCTGTTGGACTTCCCCCGGCCCGAACCTCCCGGTCCATCCAGCTCCGGAACAGCTCGCGGTCCTCCCGCTGGTTCTGGACGAGGGCACAGAATCTCTCCTGGTCTGCCCTCATGTCCATCAGCGCTTTGTGATGTTCTTGGTGGAGTCCCGCGAGCGACTGGATGACATCCGCAAATGGCGATCCCGATGGTGAGGACATGATGGCAGCGGCGTTCCGGCTTCCTTTCCCGGTTTCGCACCAGTGTAACAAAGTTCGTAAGGAAGGAAGGAAGCAGACAGGGTTGGCTCGTGAAGACTCGGGTGAATTTTATTTACAGATAAACTTAAACAGGTGCGCGCCTCTGCGGCGTCCTAAACATCAACTCTCGGTTGTCTCAGCGATCACTCTCAGCATTCGCTCCGGCTGTCTCTCTCTCACAGACCGTGCGCCCGAGTCCTCCTCCGTCTCTCTCAATGAACTCCTGTTTCACGGTGGCTTTTATCTGGTCTCCACTTACTGCAATCAGACACAGGTGTTCCTCATTTTGCACTTGACCCACTTACTTACCGCTGTCTCCTGAGTCTTTCTCCCGCTGCAGACTTGGCTGAACCACGCCCCCTCGCCACAAATAGCAAAAGTAAAATTTTTGTGGCTGTGTTTGTGCCACTGATTTACATAATTTCAAAATTGAGTTGGTGCTTAAACAATACAGACGGTGTGTGCAAATAAGAGGGCACAATTCATTCTTAGTGAATTCCGTCTTTCAAGCAAACTTTCTTTAGGCGGTTAAAATCGATTCGTGTTAATGTTTGAAATAGCTATCCAACTTGCCTTCATGCAAGGCTGCAATGATATGTAATTCTTAAAGCATCAAATGGGATGTATTGATTATAACCTTACTCCAGAAATATGTGGTTTCAGCTTGATCATAATTTTTGAATTTCCACTCAGGCATGCCTTCAGAATCAAGATGTTCTGTGGAAAAACAGCCAAAACAGAGTGTTGCATGCACATTATCACAACTGTGGGTATAAATTTTCTTAAAACTCCTGCTGAACCTTTCAAGATTTCAAGGGGTTGCATAAATAGAGTGTCTGCTATTGTGACTGTAGTGCCTTCCAATTTCAGAAGAGAGCTTTTTTAGTTGAATTCAGCTTGAATTGGTGAGTAGTTTAGAACGCCTTCGAAATATCTTATAATTTGAAGGCAAACATTTACTGTAGTGTACAGATAAATGGAATTGGAACCATTTTCAAGAAGGGCTAACAAAATAACATTGAAATGTTAAGTAAATAAGAGGCTTAATCTAAATTTGAAAGTAGCCTCTTTATACCTAACAACTCACTATCATTTGCAAAAAAGCGCAAATGCCATAAAACATGTGCATGCAAAACCTGGCATGTCAGCGAGAAATGAAAGCATGAGTAAAATAAATACATTTGCACAGGTGGGCTGTCAGAGCACTGTGTCGCTTTAGTGTTGTAAAAAGAATGACCTCCTTCACTCAACCCAAAATATTTCATCTCAAAGTGCAGCAAGGATGTACAATGATTATTATATCTGACAACACTGAGCTTAAAATAGCACAGGACAGGACACAAACAAACAAATGGGGCCTTCATAGGAAATTGTTTTATAGTTTGATTGAATATAATGCTTTAGTACCTACTAGTTATTTTAACACAGATTTTTTGTTGTACATTTTTCCTAGAATATTCTACAAGAATAAACACCAGATGCATGAGAAGAATTCTGAAGAGTCTAAAAACTGAAGCAAAGAGGAGAGCCCTAAATCTGTTTTGTATGGAAGCCTGTTTCCATAAGTAAAAAAATAATAATATGAAATTGTAAAGAAACAGTAATTGTGATCTTTATATTTCTCAATTCCAACTTAACTTCTCATAATTACAACTTATTTCTTGAATTATGACATATTTCACAATTGCGACTTTATATCTCACAATGTGACTTTACAGTATGCAATCTTATTTCTCACAATGTGATTGTTTGTATTAACATCTTATCAAGTTCAAGTTTGTTTTATTTATATAGCACATTTAAAAACAGCAAGCACGGCTGACCAAAGTGCTGAACAAACAAAAACATAAAACACAGGACAACCCACCGATTCATACCATAAACTCACAGTGAATCGTATCTTATCACAATTAAGTGTTTTATTACTCTGAGAACAAGCTTAACATCAGTTGAATTTGAGCCAAATAAGCACTCCAGGGGTCTTTCTTCCACTGTTAATTCAACACTATCACTTGATGTTTTTATGAATTATATTCCTATAGATGGATCACATGCCATCTTGTCTTCATTTCAGTTTTTGTTAAACTTGACTTGACAGATAGTCATAATATTTCACCTTTGATTTTAAAAGATATCAATGAATGTACAAAATGTGTTGTTAGTGCCCTCGTAGTAAAACCCTTTTGGCCTCTCAAAATACCTTTAGGATAACACCTGCCATTACTTTGCTGGCTCTGATATGTTTTATCGTGGCAGAGGTAAAGCAATGAATAATTCAGCTCAGCCAAGAATGGGCTAGTGTGGTCATGCAGAACAGCACATTCAGAGACTGATGGGGATTTTAAAGAATTGCCCGATGGACAGAAAGGGTCGCACCACCATTTCCTTTAACTGAGGAGGATATGTGCACAAAGATTGCTTGTCTGTAATGTCGCCTCTTCGTTTTATAAGTGCCACTCGGCATGAAAATAGGAAATACAAAGAAGGACCATAACAAATGTCTCAACTGGTTAAAGATTAACAATATTACTCAATCACTTGCAGCCTGATTAAAACAGTTACTGTTTTGTAACTTAAATGGCCAAGTTCATAATAATAATAATGAGAAAGTGATGCTGAATCATCTTTATGGCTGGCTTTCTTTTATGCTGACACATTTGCATATTTGAATCAATCATGTACTTTATATTCCTGCCACAGGTGAGAGTATATTTTAATAGGATCACATACATAATATACATTCATCTTCAAATACAAGCCAAGAAACTTTTGTCTGAAGATGTATTAAACTATAACTATAACTAACTTAAACTATAACTTTAATATAACTATTTTTTTTTATATATATACAACAATTCTTCATCAGTACATCTGAACTTTGAATGAAACTTCCTGACCCTTGTTTAACTTGACCCTTGTTCTAATCTGACTTTTCAGCAAATTTTAAGTTAGTGAATAATTTCTTTAATATGTTTGTGTCAGTCCTGTCTCCCTGTGTCTTGTTTCCCTTCCTCTCGTGCCCATATTTGTTTTTCCTGTTCCTATTTTTCGATATTTCACTTGTACTGCGTCGAGTTTGGGAAAAACTAATTTTTAGTTACAGTCATAACTGTACGCCGATTGGTTCGTGTAGGATTTAAAAAAACGAACAAATACACGGCAGTGGCGCGCGAGCCAATGGCTATGCGATAGTCCGCCAAAATGGGAGGGGCGTTACCACCGCGTAACGGTGACTTGGGCCCATTGGAGGGGACCCATTCTGGCTAAAGCAAGGCATAATCTTAGACACGGTGCACAGAAGGAAGGTTGTCACGACAGACGCTTCCAACAAGGGACACCATGTGCTAGTACGCTCAGACAGCAGGTCCGTGGTGTCATACATAAATCACCAGGGCGACCTCGTCTCGAAGTGAATCTGCATGCTGGCGAACGACATTCTTGTGTGGGCTCAGAACAATCTGCGCTCACTGAAGGTGACGCATGTGCCGGGCAAAATGAACCAAGGAGCAGACAGTCGAGGAACAATGTCTCTTCAGAGGAATGGACGCTCCACCCGCTCGCGGTTCAGAAAATTTGGGAAATCTTTGGCAGAGCTCGAGGAAAAAAAAAAATAGTTTTTCCCATACAGCATCGAAACTTGACGCAGTACTCGTTCCCATATCTCAGGGAACCGAGGTTACGATAGTAACCGAGTACGTTTCCCTGTCTTCAGGTCCGCTGTTAAATGTCATCCCTGAGTTCCCGTGTGTCTGTACCGTCGTTTGTTGTCATTAAATTCTCAGTTTGAAGTATTCTCCTGCATCTCTTCGTTTCTCCTTGTGTGTGGATTGGGACAGTTTGTCGCCACTGTTGAACATTTAAATTATTTCAAAATAAAGAAACATCCTGGCCCTTGGTTGATTTTTCCTAATCTTATTAGATTTGTGAATTTTATTAGATCTGTAAATTTGCTAATGTGTTCTCTCTCTCTCTCTCTCTCAAAAAAAAAAGTATTATAATAATTTTCAAATGCAATTCTCTGATGAGTGAGCTTATAGTATAGTCTTATTAGTTTAAGTCAGATTTTTTTCCTCTCTTATTTTTCAAACTGACCCTAAATATAAGCAACGTTACTTACTGGATATTAATCATCGCTAAAAAATAATGAATATGGTTCGACAGAGGTAAAAGCTTATATAACAGTTGTCTAGTGGGTCTTGAATAAGTCCTCATACTGGAATCTCTGGGACCTCAAATTTAAATAATGTATAAATATAAATGAGCATAAAATATCCAACAGCCTAAACCGTCCTTATGAGCAAAAAAGCAGTCCCAGCAACCCTAAGCAGCATAAGCTTTAACCAGATGTTGACTCCTAAGTACAAAATTCATTTGGGACGAGACTTTAGCCAAACCACAGGCTCTTTTTAATCTTGCATGAGTTCTGTACATGCTGAAGAGTGGCGAGACATTGAAAGCTGCATTGCATAAACTGTTGTGTAATGCCTTGAGAGGTTGAACCCTGCATGTCTTCTTGTGATCCTTTTTAAGGGCAAAAAGCCCTGTTTCTTTACAGGTTACTGCTTTTGTGCTTCCTCTAAAGCACATTCTTGTTCATGTCTCTTAAGTGTCCATTAAATAACCCAGACTTTTGGCAAAAATGCTGAGTAATGGGCTTTTCAGGCTTGAATTTGTTGCAGGCCCTATTGAAACTATAAATTTAATCCTGGACATATTATATCACTAATCATACAGACAGCTTTCAAGACTTTACACTGTACATGTAAATGCTGTGTTTACATGAATAAGAGTTCAAACAGCTGGAAAAAAACCTGGAACTGTGTGGAACATCCATTAAGATGCTATAGATATTTAAAGAAAGAGTCTCATCAGCACTTGACTATTTAATTAACAACAAAAGACAAAAACCAGAGATAAGAAAAGTGCAGCAATTGTTATATTTCACCTGAGTCTTTGTGTTTTGCACTCAACCCTTCTCAAATGTAAATTAAATTGAATTAAAACCACTCTCAGTCCACTGGTGGAGTTCTTCTTTCAGCGATCACCGTTTCAGCCCGCTTAGTATTAGGGGCCACTTGCAAGGGCTTGCTATTAAAAGGACAAATTCAAGACAATTCCAACAAAGCCAAATCAGCAGCGGATGTTCAGGATCTCTCAGCTCACACAAACAAAGGGATTTGCACCTGTTGCTTTTATCTCCATGGATACATTTAATGCACCCACAACAGGCACTGAATGTGCGCAGACAGAGAAACACTACTGCTAGAAATTATTCACATCTGAACCTAATAATTTGCCTCTGTAGTACCATGGAAACATAGCGCTGAGGAAATGCAATTGAATGGCAAGAAAGCAGAGCATAACCATTACATTTAGCAGATATGTGGTAATTGAGTATGGCTTAACCTGTCAGATCACAGCAAGTGAGTGAGATTATTATGTCATTTAAAACAAGATCCAGGTCCAATGCACGTGTTTTAGCTTTTATGAGGCAGACAGGAGTTGAATAAACAATATAAAATGTAGGCTAGTATTTTCTGGTTTAGGGTAGAAAAGAAAATTGTAATAGACACATCAGACCATTGTGAAATGCACTGCAGTTATGCTAGTGTTACCTCACTTATTATTACACAGATAGCCTAAGTTAAACAAATAAAGTAGCCTGTTGACAATGTTGATTTGAGTTAGCCTATCATGTTATAGGCCTGTGTGAGAAGGAGAAACACTGTCTGGGGGTTTGCATCGATTTCTTTTGGTTGTGTAGCTATATAGTGTAGGGCCCTATGAAATCGTTTTATTTTTTCCTAAATTCATTTATATTTTTTTCTAAATTCTGTTTTTTCTGGATTCCTTTTTTTCCCCGTTTTTTCTGGACTCCTTTTTAATTATCAAATTAAAATGTTATTAATCAAAAAGCATGTTTAATTAATTAAAATCATGAAACATACAATGTAACATTCAATTATTAAAAGTGTAAGAAAAATTACACATTTGGGGCCGTATGAAATGTTTTATTTTTTTCTCACCTTATGTTTTATTGTTACCAAATTCTGTGTTTTAGCATGTCTAATTATTTGAATAATAATAATAATATCAATAAGAATAATAATAATATAATCACAGCCATCTACCAGGAAATTTTAGAGCATTTCATGCTTCTTTCTGCTGGCCAGCTTTTTAAAGATGCTGATTTCCTTTTCCAGCAGGATTTGGCAGCTGCCCACACTACCAAAAGCACCAAAAGTTGGATTAAATGACCATGGTGTTGGTGTGCTTGACTGGCCAGCAAACTCACCAGACCTGTATGGGGTATTGTCAAGAGGAAAATAAGAAAAGAGACCAAAAAATGCAGATGAGCTGAAGGCTCCGATCAAAGAAACCTGGGCTTCCAAACCACCTCAGCAGTGCCACAAACTGATCACTTCCATGTCACGCTGAATTGAGGCAGTAATTAAAGCAAAAGGAGCCCCTACCAAGTATTGAGTACATATACAGTAAATGAACATACTTTCCAGAAGGCCAACAATTCACAAAAACATTTTTTTTTATTGGTCTTATGAAGTATTCTAATTTGTTGAAATAGTGAATTGGTGTGTTTTTGTTAAATGTGAGCCAAAATCATCACAATTAAAAGAACCAAATAATTAAATTCTTCAGTCTGTTTGCATTGAATTTATTTAATACACGAGTTTCACAATTTGAGTTGAATTACTGAAATAAATTAACTTTTCCATGACATTCTACTTTGAGATGCACCTGTATAATTCACTTGTTCTCTCTTAATACTAATATCAGTTGTTTTACTAGCACTTTACATATCAATGCAGATGAACATTTATCCCTTCCGTTTATAAAGCTTGATAGCACTGAATCTAGAATAGTATAGTTGATGTAGGGAACAGGATGCTCTTGTATTTAAACATGTATAAACTTTTAAATGCCTATAGCCTTTGTGAACATGACCAAATTACATGTTTTATCCTGTTCATTTATTTAGAATTATTTTTTCAATGATAATTGTTTTTCCCCAATGATAATTGTTGCCTTTTAATATTTAATATTTTTTATTTTTAAACATTTAAAAATCTCATTAGAAATTGGAAATGTTAAAAGTGTACTGTTTTGTGTGCGTCTGCTCTAGTCAGGCTGAACTGGCCTTTGAAATGAAAGGCAACCACTGCACTTTAATCACAATCCAAATAAAGAGGCATGAGCATGTTTTCTTTGTTTTTATTTTTTTATTATTATTAATTCAATTGTACAGTTTCAAGCAAACAGAATTGTCTCACTTTTGTTTTCTGAAATTATGCAAAAAATGTCAGGACCCCCGAGAGAGCCCCTGTGCTCACTGCATTCCCTGAGGAAGCACCTGCTTTGACCAGGACTCCTGAGGGAGCACCCGTGCTCTCTGCATTCCCTGAGGAAGTCCCTGCTCTGACCAGGACCCCCGAGAGAGCCCCTGCGCTCACTGCATTCCCTGAGGAAGCACCTGCTTTGACCAGGACCCCTGAGGGAGCACCTGTGATTACTGCATCCCCTGAGGAAACACCTGCTCTGGCCAGGTCCCCTGAGGGAGCACCTGTTTCTGCTGCATCCTCCGTGGAAGCACCTTCTCCAGCCAGGGCCACTATGAGGAGAATATTAACGATCCCTACAAATATGAGGCAGTACCTGACAAGGGATGTCATTTTAACACCTTTGCCCTTAAGACCTCCAAAGGCACCCGCTCCACCTGCCAGGGCTCCAAAAGGAGCACCTGTTCTCTCTGGTTCCTCTGAGGGACTATCTGTTCCAACTGAGGAAGCACCTGCTCCAGCCAGGTCCTCAAAAGGTGCACCTATTCCTACTCCAGCCTCTGAGAAAGCATCTGCTCTGACCAAGTCCCCTGAGGAAGCACCTGTTTTTGCTGCATCATCCGAGGAAGCACATGCGTCAGCCAAGGCCCTACTGAGGAGAAAAGTAATAATCCCTGAAAATATGAGGCTGTATCTGACAAGGGATGTCATTTTAACACCTTTGCCCTTAAGGCCTCCAAAGGGACCACCTCCACCAGCCAGGGCCCCAAAAGGAGTATCTGTTCCCTCAGCTTCCCCTGGGGGAGTACCTGTTCCCTCTGTGTCCCCTGAGGAAGCACTTGCTCCAGTTTGGTCCCCCGAAGGAGCACCTGTTTGCTCCTCATTCCCCGAAGAAACACGTGCTTCGGACAGGTCTCATGAAAGAACACCTGTTTGCTCCGCATCCCCTGAGGGAACACTTGTTCCTGTCAGGTCTCCTGAGGAAGCACCTATATCTACTGCCTTCTCAGTGGAACCTTCTACTCCGACCAAGTCCCCTGACAGGGAACATGTGCTTACTGCATCTCCCAAGGAAGCACCTGATGTCTGTTCTTTCAACAGGACAGTGCAGATGTAGATTAGCCACCTCCACATAAAAAAGAGTGTGTGTAAAAAGGTCCCATGGCCTCTCCAAGTACCCAGCACACTCTGAAGAGACTGTGCCCATGGACCACCGAAGATGCAGTAAATCCACAATCTTTATTTGTGAACTACACATGGATGTATCAAAAGAGGCTCATTGACTCGTCACCAACTCGCCGACGCCAAACAAATATCTAGCATGCCAAATATCTGGACCTGTCGGCCGACTGGACATCACGTGGTGTCAGGTGTCCTGACGAGCTACAGCCAATGAAAGAACAAGGAATGGGTTGAGGTCACCGGAAGAAAAACAGCAGCAGCAACTTGGCTTAAAGAAAAGTTAGGTTTTTATTTTTGCACATAAAACTTGCATCGATCTATAGAATGTGTGGTAGATGCTTCGTCCTACAGAGCGTATTTCACTCTCTTTCACAGGCTTTGGCTGCTATATTTTTTAATAACCACCAGATGGCACTCTTTGCAACACACGCAAAGCTTTGAATCTGGTTTAGGGACCGAATAGAGTCGTTCCGTGACAGAGTTGTTTTCAGCTCGTGTAGTGTGGAGCCCCTGGTTGCGGATCATTTACACAGTCATGTAGTGTGAACACCACAACGACAAAGACAGACAATCAAGTCATGTAGTCTGAACAGCACAGCGATCTGCCGACATGTAAAGTCCTGTAGTGTGAACTTGGATTTAACAGGACTAATGTACATCTATGTCAATGACGTCCACATAAAAAGCAGAGCATGCCTCAGGATACCATCAATTCACCCACAAAATCTTCACCTCATAAAAGTGATTTATTTTTCATGAGATCAGCCAACAGCGTTTTTTAACTCATGACAAATGTAAATAATTTTTAATGTCTATCAATTTATTTTATATTTATTTATTTATTTCCATTGCCATGTTAAATCATAAATTGTATAAATAAATACAATTAAATTGTCATTTATTTTTTATGTCACTCTTAGTCCTCCATAAAGGTAGCAAAGAAATAACAAGTGTGTCTGCATAGTGGGAAAAAAACTGTTGGTTAAATGAATGGGCGATTTATTTTCTATCATGTGTGTGATTCAGTGTAGATGATATAGACCATTGGTTTTCTGATATGCTCAATGCCCTCTTTATCAAATTCCCAAATTCATTTTACGCATCACTAGCAAATTTAAAGTAATTACATTATGGCATATTTCACCCAACAGTATTGTGCTAGTTCATAAAATCATAAAGATTCTGTTCCATCAAATGTTATGAAATATAAAAACTCATAAAAGAGTTTGGATTTAATACTGCATATTTAGACAAAATAAACCGGTTCAAGATATAACATACAAACATAAAAACTCATATAATCCAAAGGTGGTCACCAAATCAGCTCCTGAACTCTTTCCTGTTACTACCAGAAAACATGTATCTAGTTCATGGTACATATAACCTGTCTAGTTTAGATCTATAACTAGTGGATTCATTCTTTTGGACCTCCAATACACTATTAGACTTCAATGCAATTCCCAGTTTTTACCTCAGTAGGAGAGTCATTGCTCCCTGCTCCTGTTCTTATCTCCTCAAGACTGAATTCACAGCGTCAACAATTCTACAAAACTTTTGGGAGGTTATTAAAGACTTAAATTGATACATGTTTCACTACATGAGCCGAGGAGAATCAACATGATTGTTTTCTCAAATTAAAGTAGCATATTTGTAGCAGTCACATTTTTGATGGTGATTACACAGTATTGTATCAGGAATGTGGAGCTGATTTGTTATCTTCGGTTCTAATTTACTTAATCTGGATTACAGCATGAGCTCTTGCCACTCAAAAGACAGGTGGATGTAGTGAAGTCTCAAGCAATTCTCCAAAGTGACTCATTTTAACTGTAATTATTTTTCTTTCTGTCATGACAGGAATGGATCACCACTCTAAAAAATTGCACAGCAAAATAAGCTGCATTTGAGTGGTAGTTTCTTAAATTTCACTGCAGTATGTTCAGTATTAAGTGGGAAATAATTTTACAATAAATAATTAGATGCCCGTGTTTTAATATTCTATGAAATTGTATGATGATTCTATGATCATCATTTAAAATTATTTAAAAACAATCATAAGTCAAGTGTCGGAGAAAATGCAGCTTATATATTTATGTGTTTTAAGTTGCTGTTTAAATATTCCTGGTATGAGTGCATGTAATAAAATATTATAAGAAAAGCTCTATACAAATAATATGCAAAAGAGAGTCAACCTGAATAACTTACAAACCTCCCATAATGTGTGCATGATCTCTGTTAACATTATGAAAGATGATAACCGACTCTTTGAAGTGAATGAGCACTTCTTCCATTATTGTTCCATTACAGGAAATTATACATACTTCAAGTGGATTGCACCTTTATCAAACTAAGCGTGGCTGGCTGGGGCAAAGATGAATGAGAATGTAACATAATTTAGTAAATGACTCTTAAAGCGAGCTATTGCCCTGACAGTGAGAGATGTACAACGGCTCTCATGGTTAAGATTTCTTCCACATTAACATTAAGGCCAAGGCCTTTTAGTTTCAATATGAAAAAAGGCCAGCAACTCACAAAATATTAATAGATTCAAAGAAACTGCACATTTTGCTCTGCATATTTGATGTGTTTCACTGAAAGACTGTGCACTATCACAATCAGATTTCCATTTACCTCTGCATTTCAAATGTAGCTGTGAGAGTTGATCTCCATATATACATAGCATGTAAAACATTAAGAAACAGATTGCATTATCCCATTCGGACCTGTGCTGAGAAGCTTTGTAGCCTTCCAGTGTGGTTCTACATGCTTGCATGATTCCATGCTATTGCTATGACGATAATGACAAAGGTTGCTGCTGTGTTATGATTAATTTCAGTGACACTATCAAAAGGATTTAATGATAACAGCGGCCACGTGAATTAAGGGATAGTTCTCCCAAAATTTCATCAACATGTATGACTATCTTTCTTGTGTTGACCACAAATAGGATATATTTTTAGTATGTTGGTAATTAAACAGTTTTGGTTCCCAATGATTTCTATCAAAAGACAGAGACATTTCTCATCTTTTATCTTTGTAGTCACACAGGTCTGGAGCGACATGTTGAAATTGTTGAAGTGGGTTTTAAATTACACTAAAACCCCTAATCTCAAATACCTTGTGTAGTGGAAACCTATGGGTTAAAACAACCCAATTTAGGTTGTTTTTTAGCCCAAAATAAGAAAGAGCACATGCTGGGCTAAACTGACCCAGCAAGTTGGGTAGCTTATTTAACCCAGTATAATGGGTTGGTTTCATCAATTCATTTCTACAGTGTATAGCTTTTTTATATTTCACACATAAATAAGTACTTATAGGTTAACTTAATTCTCTAAATATTTGTAAAATACATGACACATAACGTCTCGGTTACGTATGTAACCCTCGTTCCCTGAAGGAGGGAACGGAGACGTCACGTCGGATGACCGACGAATTGGGATCTCGCCAGAGAGACCTATCCACTTCGAGTGTAACTAAATGAGCCAATGGACATTGGCATGCGATCATTGCATCGAGCTGCCGCTGATCACAGCGTGAGTATAAGAGGCAGCAGGTCTGCAGGTTCAACCTCCTGGCCCCCCTAAGAAACCTGACAACCAGATTGTGCTTCCCCACCGACTTCCCCTCTACGGGGTCATGGTGAGTGGAAATAGCGGCCACATAGACCTTAAGGGTGGAAGGGGACAGCCTACGCTCCAAACTTTGCTGTAAAAAGGAAAGCACAGCTCTGATTGAACATCTCCGGGGGTCCTCCTGGTGGGAGGAACACCATTCGACGAACAAGTTCCACTTCAGAGTATAGGCCCGTCTCGTGGACGGTGCCCGTTCTGAAGCGATAGTGAGTGCTACCTCCTGGGGTAGGTCACCTAGAACCTCCGCGTCCCATCCAGGGACCATACATGGAGTTTCCACAGGTCCGGACGCAGGTGCCATAGGGTGCCCCGTCTCTGAGAAAGCAGATCCTTCCTCAGAGGAATTGGCCAGGGAGGGGCTGTCGCGAGGAGCATGAGTTCCGGGAACCAAGTCCTGTTGGGCCAATATGGAGCCACTAACAAGACTTGCTCCTCGTCCTCCCTGATCTCGCACAGTGTCTGTGCTAGTAAGCTCACTGGGGGGAACGCATATTTGCGCAGGCCCCGGGGCCACCTTCGTCGCTCAGAGCGCGAGGTCCGTCGCAGCACGCAGCTCATGTAGCACAGTTGCATGGCCACAGACCGCTCCACTGAGGGGATGCCCGTGTACCCCAAAGCGGCTCCACCATCGAGGGTGGTGAGGGGGGAGGAGCCACAAGATTTATTTCGGGCAGTAAAAGGTGCCTTCCATGATCCTGTAAGCTCCTCATGCACTTCCGGAAAGAATGGCACCGGAGGGGGGCGCTGAAAACCAGAAGGGTTGGTGGAGGATTCCACACGAGCCCGACGCTTCTCGGGCGGCCCGGAAAGATAGTTGTCATCTCTGGGTCTGGCTCGGACAACGCTACCACACCCGAAGGGGCAACGCAGCAGTCGTCATCCCCAGAGAGAGCTCGCCTCCAATGCAGCGATCGACATCAGTTCATCAGGGGGAGCGCCGAAGGAAACGGGTGGGGTACCCCACTCAGTAGAGGGCCCAGTCCGAACCAACGGTACCCCCGCCGGCTGCGGAGTGCTTGAGGGGTGAGGAACTCCACTTGGGGAAGCCCTCACCGTAATCCTCAAATCATCTCTGACTCCACCGGATGCTGTGCCGCCCCGTGTGCCAGGGTGAACGCCAGATCGCGGCAGAGGGACCCCGCCATGTTTGACACAGCGGAGTCTATTGCGCAACTCCGAGATGGTCATGTCCCCACAAGAAGAACATGAACCATCCATTTAAAGCTTCCTCAGCGTGCTGAATGCCCAGACACGTGAGGCAGTGATCGTGACCGTCCTGAGGCGCCAGAGATCGACCGCACCCAGAAACGCACGGGTGATAAGACATCTTTAAAAAGACGCGATCACCCGTGTACTCTTTCAGAGAAATATGCTCTTTCAGTGCTGAAGCACGCAGGGGAGCTGGCCACCGCACACTCCTAGTGTGACTGTCTTCACGGGAACCGTTTCTCTTTTCTCCCGTGAGACCGCGACCACCGCTGCTGTGCCGTAACGCCCGCACTCGCTCAAGCTTCTCACTCGCAGCGACAGGAAGAGCAGTAGAGAAGCACCACCGCTCGGCTCCGAAGCGAAAGGATGATTAATGCGGTGCACCTGCTGCCTCTTATACTCACGCTGTGATCAGCGGCAGCTGTCCATTGGCTCGTTTAGTTACACTCGAAGTGGATAGGTCTCTCTGGCGAGATCCCAAATTCGTCGGTCATCCGACGTGACTCGGAGTGACCGACTGAAAGGGAACCACTAGTCTTTCTTTATGTTCGGAGACTTTTATATTATTTTTTATTTAATAATACGGCCTATTTCTAACATGTATACAATATTGCTTACATTTAAACTTGTTTAACTAACATTTTAGAAGCAAATATAAACATTTACAAGCAAAAATCAACCGGTCTCTGTTATCCCGCTTCCGCCTTAACGGTGCTGATCTCTTGGGCTCATGTTCGCCGGGGGAACTGCGAATCTCAGGCTGCCGTGGTGTTTCACTCTGAAAGATAATTTACTGTGACTGACTCCATAACCTGCCCAACAGTGCACAGCTCTGAGAACCCATTTTAACGTCCAATGTAATTCAATTCAGCATTTTAGGAATAAAATTAGGTTGTGCAATTAGGTTTCCAGCACGCGAAAAGACAGACAGATGTAACACTCGTTGAGCTGACTGACATCGGCCCCTGTAACGTTAACGTTACTTGTGTTTCAAAAAAAAGAAAGAGCTACACCACAGTTACGATTAAATAAAACCAACGTATAACCTGTATTTCACGAAGAAGTTCACAAATTTGGCTACTCTCTCTCCTGGAGAGAATGGAAAAATCCGCGCTCCCTAGGTGCATTGACCCAGCCACTGGATAACACAAAAGCTACCCAACGCTGAAAGAAAGAAAAAATACATTATAGCCCAGCTTTATTTAGTGTAATGTAACAATTCAGTAAACCCAATAAAATTGTATTTATACAATTAATTTCTTGCAGCTAACTAACAGCAGCACTGCACATTTGTATGCTAAATATGCTAACTTTATATAAGCAATGTGGTGTTTGTAACAGAAACTCTATTTTTGAAGAACACAAACGGCAACAGACATCTTCGTCCCTTTTACCCATGTTGTGTTTTGGGGGCCCTCAGCAAGTGTTTCCGGAGGGGCCCCCCTCGGTGGATTTTGCGATCGATTCTGGGGTAGGGATGGGTATCGTTTAAATTTTATCGATACTGAAATGATACTTATCAATACAGTTATCCATACTACTCTCTATAATTTGGTGCAAAAATAAATTATGTAAAAAGATGTTGAAAATGTCCAGTTATTTTATTACTGCAGTTTACAAATCCTCCAAGCAAACAGAAAAAGGCAAATAAAGCACAAATAAAAAGGCCCTTCAAAGAGAGAGAGAGAGACCCCCCCGGACCACGGGGGCCCCAAAATTAGCTGTGCATTTATTATAGTAAAAGTGTGGTAACCATGTTATTTGAGTGTTTGTTTTTGGCGGATTCATTACTATATGAACAGCCACAGTTTTACTGCGAAAACAGGGTTAAGTGATTAGTGTAATTATCTATCTATATATATTAGTGGTGGGCATAGATTAATTTTTTTAATCTAGATTAAAATGGCTCATTTAAATTCTGCCGAAGGCATTCAGAATATGTGTGCTACCCAAATAATGACTAAAAGTAAGTCTTTGAGAACGGGTTTCTCAAGCCAGGTGGCGCATTAGACCAGGGGCTCATCTCCTGTTTCCAAAATGCATCACAAACTGCTTGAGAAAGCTGTTCTACTATGATAATTGGTGATGAAAATAAATTGTTCAATAAGATGTACTTGTGTTTACTAACTGTTTATTCAGTTAAACATGAATTTTGAACTGTAGGCCTACATAAGAGGTCGTGATGAACTGTTTACAGTTTCCATTGCGAAGCTTCTTAAAAATAAATTTTCCCTGAAGCAAACCCGGCGGCTTCATAGCTGCATCCATGTTAGCACGTCACGTTTGATGTGGTAATTTCACAGTGACGTTAGGCATACACACAGGTTCGAAGCAAATTAATCTCTTCCCGTCCCAATCCCACGAAAAAACTGGGGGAAAATCCCGTCCCGTTCCACTCCCGGAAGAATGACTCCCACTCCCGTGTTGTTGTTTTTTTTTGTTTTTTTTTGATAACTGTCAATTACAGTACAAATATAGTACAGATCACAGCGTGCCCACCTTATTAGTTGAATAAAAACCCAAAATGTAGTTTTTGTTATTATATTGAACTGAAAGCCATCTTATGCACAGTGTTGCACAGATTCAATTTCATGTAAATCATCCATGCTAACACACACGTCTTCTATTTTATTTTTATTTTTAGACATTTCACTCTCTATAGATATATTTTCAAAGACGGAGTTTCAAGTTTCTCGCTCAAGTTCACATGAGACCTAAAGCGCATCCTGTTTGCTTAAAAGCGCAACGCCGTTGTTATTCTGAGTGCACACAAATAAACGTAGAGTCTTTACAGATTCGAAAGATGTATTAAGTTACTTTTATCTGTATGACCAAAAATTACGGAGATTTTAAGAGCAAGTGAGCGCACCGGAGCCTGTCCTGCAGCAAACGCGCTTCCACACAAACACTTCAATAGCGCACATTTCTCTAGGTTAACATCATATTGAGCGGCCATGTAAAGTTGCTACTACATACATCTTTCAGATGAAAAGCCATATTTGAGGTTGATGAATGATAGGTGAGCGTTTGGATGTCCTGCCCAAGTGTATTACCACATAGACCAGCCGTTAACAATCTGTCCATCACGGACTGCGTCATTCACTTAACCAGCCACACCAAAGCAAACAGGAGGAGAGCATAAAGAGACAGGGCAACTAGAATTGAGTTCAGAATTAAAATATACAGTTTATAGTTTATTTATATAAAAGGTATATTTGTGTGTAAAGTTGGATATCTATTCCCGGTCCCGCCCACTCCCGATTAAATATTTTCCTCTCCCATCCCAATCACGTAATTGGCGATTTTGTTTCCCATCCCGCGGATTCGAAAAATGTCAGCCTCTAGTTCGAAGACTGTTCTCGCCCCCTACAGTGCAATTCGGCCAGGTATACATCCGCTAAAATATCAGGGTGAAAGTCATCATAGCTTGCGTAGTATAGACCCAGCTCCCAACCCAACTTTGAGAATAGATTAACGGCGATATTTTTTTTATCGCCCGATAAGAGTCTCACGTTAACGCAGCACGTTAACGCCGATAATGGCCCACCACTAATATATATATATATATATATATATATATATGTTTTTAACCATGGTACATTTTCACAAGGGCGGTGAAATTAAGTTGTGGCCAAATGTTTGTGTTATATTAACTAATTTTGATTACATAAAACTGAGCAAGAAGCAAAAAAATATTTGTATCTGACTGTGATGTATGAACAAGCATTAAAACCCACCAACTTCCTCTTCATTATTTGCCCATTATAGACAGAAACTAATTTTCACAGAGGCTTTTCAGTGACCTTTATCAAAGCTACTGCTGAGAGTCTGAAGACATATGTTAAATACAGCAGTTCTCGAAGCTCAGTCCTGACTCTGCTGACCTTTTAATAAGAATGTGTTCGAAAACCCTCCAGCACTCATTTCTAAATGGCCTGTTCACCCATATTTGACAATAGCTTTGACTAGGAAATACTGTCCTTGTTCGTATGTATGATTAGGTCCTTAAAATAACCTCACATTAACCCAGATGTGAGGTTGTCTGGCAAACAGCGTTCTGTGTTCCTGTCAAAGTAATGTTCAGAGCCATACCTCTCATTCACTGCTGATAAATTACCATGCCTGCGTTTGAAGTATAAAGGCATCAAAAGCAATCTGGGTGATTAAATTGCAAGGCTTAGAGGATACGAAACACACACAAACAAAAAACGTCTGGATGATGTGATCCAGAGCTATATCTGTAATTCATAATAGCACCATGCATCTGTTTCTGTTATTTCCCACCAGGATCGGATACAGGACCGGCAGCTGGCTGGAATTTGAACATAAAACAAACATTAGGTGGATTTTTGCTGATAAAGCAGATTTTCAGATGCTTTTTCTCTTCCAACCCTTGCACAGAAATTGTAGGTACACACAGCCATTAAGAACACTATTTGCATTAGTGGTTTCCTAATGGAATAATCTTGTATTATGCTAAAACTTATGTTGCCACATTTTCATTGTACAACAATGCAATGTGTTTCACATAATTTATTTATAGTCATATTCTCTCATACAGAAATGTGTTTTCATTTTGACAGCGTCCTGGTGGCCTATTGAGACTTCTCTCTACTGCAAGAGCTAACATTAGAAGTGGATGCTAAATGTGGACGACTGGGTTCTTTGGGTTTTTAAAGCCATCTCCTTTGTGTAACGAAACATACAGACTAATTTTAACGGCAACATAATGATATTAAAGCTTAGAATTTTCAGACTAAAAATGCTAACTAGCTCAACCTGGAGCATACATGAATTCAAACTGTTCTGACTCAGTAGACTTTTTCTTTTCTAAATGGTCAGCATAACAAATCCTGTAATCAAACACTTAGATGCCATAGATTTTCTTTGAAAATGTCTGACTGTAACAGCGTCTACAGTCTATTTTTCTATCCGTCTGTCAATTTGAAAGGCTTTTAAAAATTGAAAGCAAAGCTTGACACACTGTTTTTATGGATGCACTGATATTAGTAATTTGACCGATATGTAGAAGTAATTTTTTTGGCCAATAAATGGCTCATATTACAGTTTTTCTAAATTGCTTTAGTTCAGTTTTCTTAGCATTCTTAACATTCTGTAAACTCTAAGTCTTGTTTTGCGGGACATCACATCTCTATTGTACAACGTGTTTTAGTGCCATGTAAAAAAAAATTACATTTGAGATTACGAGATTAAAGTAGTAATATTTTGAAAATAAAGTAAAATTACGAGAATACAATTTAAATATTTTAAGAATAAAGTCAAAATTAGGAGAATAACATTTAAATTTTTCAAGAATAAAGTAAAAATTACGAGAATAAAGTTTAAATATTTTGAGAATAAAGTCAAAATTACGAGGCTTAAATCGTAGCAATTAAAGTAATAATATGTTGAGAGTATACATGCAAATGGCTCGGATTAGGAGCACCGGGAGAAGTTGTCAGGCCACCGGAATTGATTTTTATGTATGTGGGATTATTAGCAGTAATCATATCTACTGGCACAGGGACAGTATGCTTGAAAGTAATATTTCACGTCTTCGATTGCATTCATTATTTATAGTGCGCTAGGCACCCAGTATTTTGTACTTTTGGTACTTTTAATATAAAACAAAGTGTCATCTTTCAAAATATGTCAGTTTTATGACGAAATACAAACAAAGTTGAGAATGTACGATGTGTTTTTCAAGCTCTTCAATGTGGCGTGACAGATCACTGTATTCATATGAATCAGTTAATTAAATTATACTGTTTTCTTTTTGAAAATGTAATGAATGAATGAATGATGCATTTATAAAGCACTTTATTGTGTATTGCTGTACACCCAAAGCGCTTTACAATCATGTGGGGGTCTCCTCAACCACCACCAGTGTGCAGCATCCACCTGGATGATGTGACGGCAGCCACAGGCACACAGCACAACGGCGCCAGTGCGCTCACCACACACCAGCTACAGGTGGAGAGGAGAGATAGTCATAGAGCCAATTAAGCCAATCAAATTCTACTACTTTACTACAAATGTCTGTTGCGACCAATTTTCTGTGGCTCCAACTTAGTGTTGTCTTTTCTGAGGTATATAACATTACGTGACTATTCACAAGCTGTTTTATTCACGGTATAATACAATAAATGATTGGAAATAGGCCTAATATTTGACCTCTTCAATTGCATTTATTGTAGCGCACCAGTAGCCTTATCGCAATAGGCTTTGTGCTTTGTTGCTTTTAATATAACACAGCTCAGCTTTCAAGTTCTGTCAGTTTTATCACGAATACAAATTATACATTTGTTTTTCCTCTTTATTTCAAGTTATAGCATGATATAAACGTGAAGGCACATCAAAAGGCATGGACAAAACAGCCTAATTTAATGAAACAATGATGTGAATCAATTAAAGTGAAGTTAAACTGAGGCGAACACAGCGATCTGTCGAGCCACATTAAAGAGCGTGGAAAACACATTATATTGGCAGAATTTGAAAGCTGAGGCTTTGGAAATTCTCCCACTGCTCCCAATCTGGGCCATTTGCACGCGCAATAGTCTATACTCTCTAAATGTAATAACTTTAATTCTAGTATTTTTTATATTCTCATCATTTTGACTTTATTCTTGAAATACTTTGACTTATTCTTGTTATTTCGACTATTCTTGAAATTGTTTTACTTTATTTTCAACTTTAAGTATTTCAACTTTATTCTCAAAGTATTTTGACTTAATTCTTGTAATTTCAACTTTCTTCTCGAAATATTTCGAATTTGTTGTCATTATATTTCAACTTTATTCTCGCAATTTCAACTTTATTCTCAAAATATTACGTCTTTAATCTTAGATTTTTTTACGGCACTAAAACACCATCGTACTATTGCATGCCAACAAAATGTGATGTATTTACACAAAATGTAACTCATCCAAAACATTTATTTAATTATTCAAAACCTTTAGTTAGTTATTGTGTCAGTAAATTAGCCAATGCCGCCATAAAGTTTTTTTTTCACCATGGCAGTCTATTTTATAAAAGTTTTATTTGAAATACTATTGTACTACTGTTGTAACAATGTGTTACATATAAACAAAACATTCCATGTCACAGATATTCATGGAATATACATATCTGACAGATTTTGATAGTCGAAAGGATAATTTTGCATGGAAATTCGTACGTATTTTACGAGTTGCCAATTAGTATGAATTTGTACGAATGACCTACACCTAACCCCGCCCCTAAACCTACCCGTCACTGGGGTTTAGAGAAATCGTACTAAATCGAATTCATACGAATTAGCCACCTCGTAAAATATGTACGAATTGCCGTGATATAGCGTTGGATGGCTCACGCAATTAAATAATGTTTAGAAGCCGTGAAGAGTACACTTCAGTTTCACTGAGAATCAACTCATCAGTTTTGATCAGCAAACCTCTTTTGCACACGTGTTTTAAAAAATAATTGGAGAATTGCGCCAAAGCAATCAGAAAAAACTTTCATATTTTTGCCTCTTTGTAAAGAAAAACGGCGAAGTTTGGCAGCACAGTTTGCTTGAGAGCACAAAGGCACTATAATGCTCAGTGAACATTGAACTAAGATTTTTTTCCCCTGGAAGAATCAGGACTAATATACCAGCTAATGTCTTCTGAGCGACTGGAAGGAAACAAGCCAATAATTATAACTGTAACACTGGATGTGACTTGGGGAAAGAAGACAAAAATTGTTTTAATGAAAAAGCTTTCTGTTCTGATTAGTAACAGTTAGCTGCCTGAAAAATGGGGGTTTTATCAATTTTACTGTTATCACAGTGGACAGATCTAAATGTAAATCAGCAAATAATATTTCAGAGTTTCACAGAGCAGATTCTCCATACTAGCAAATGTCTTGATGATAAAGTGGTAGAATATATGCTGCATGTGTGGATATGTCTAAATGCTTTTATAGTTTCTCTGTTTCACACAAGTCTCTGTGGATACTCATATATCTTCTGTTTTAGACTATAGCTGCATACAATATGGTTGGTCTTTGCTGCTCGATAACTCCAGGTAACGAGCTGTCTAATAGAGAAGTCACAGTCTGCTTATCTCCCAGCTGCAACGCTCTCTTTTAATGGGCTTTACCTAATTTCCTGCCTTTTTTATGCGCTCTCCCATTTAGCCACTGCAAGACCTTTTCACACACTCTATTTCCTGTTCAGCTCCATTTCCAGTCAACATTAGAGCTAATTCTAGCATAATTTCTCCCTGGAAGAGAGACGTTTAAATGATAATGGATAATTTGTTCATTTTGTTGGCGATAACTAACCCAGATTGATATAATAAGTTGTGTGCCAAAGATACATACAGGAAAAACTTTGAATTGTTGATGTGAGACCCGGACCTTCTGCTCAGGATTCTGAGAGTCACGATTGACTCACACTGGCGTGCGAGAGCTGTTATTCAGCTCTGTCATTCCCTCATACAGTATATGAATAGTCTTTATTCTCTATTCGCTCAAAAAGAAAATTATTTCATGGGGTGAACAGCAAAAAGGCACACGTGTGGCCGAGTGCATCGACTGGCAAATTTCTCATTCTAATCTCCATATTTCTTTGGTGTTCTTCTGAAAGCCAGTCATGGCAGTCAAAGAGTAGAACAGTTATGTTTAACTAGATTTTGCTAGGGGCTTCGGGTGGTTGCTAGGTGATTGCTAAGGTGTTTTATGTGAGGGCATTGCTAGGCAGTTGCTAAGGTTTTCTGAGTGGTTGCTAGGATGTTTTTTTGTGGTTGTGAGGGCATTGCTAGGCATTTTCTAGGGTCTTCTGGGTTATTAGGATGGATGGATGTTTATTAGGGTGCTTTGGGTGCTTGCTAGGTAATTGCTAGGGTATTCAGGTTTGTTTCTATGTAGTTGCAAGGTATTCTCTGAAGTGGTGATGTCATCGTTTGGTAGGGTGTTCTGGGTGGTTGTGAGGTCATAGTTATTTGGCGCGGTGTTCTGGGTGATTTCTAAGTAGTGGTTAGGGTGTTCTGTGTTGTGAGGTCATGTGGTTTCAGGATGTCCTGGGTGGTTGCTAAGTGGTTGTTAGGGTTTTCTGTGTGGTTGTGAGGTCATAGTTGTTTGGAGGGGTGATCTGGGTGGTTTATAAGTGGTTGTTAGGGTGTTCTGTGTAGTTGCGTGGGAGTAGCCATTTGGCACGATGTTCTGGGTGGTTGCTAAGTAGTAGTTAGAGTGCTCTGTGTGGTTGTGAGGTCATAGCCATTTGGTGGTGTGTTATGGGTGGTTGCTAAGTGCTTGTTAGGGTATTCGGTGTGGTTGAGAGGGTGCGGTCTACTTAGGATCAGTTAATCCATGTAAATATGTAAAACATGCCCTGCTTATTTTATATAAAATGTATAGAGGTTCAAAGAGGGCTTAAAAAATAGAGAGCTATGGGGGTATATACTTCAGCAGGCCTTTCTTAATTTTTGTGAGCATTTTCATAATACAATCTTTGAAATGAGACCTAATCATGCATTAAAGGTGAGGTGAAAGGTGTAATTATTAATTGAACAGCTCAAGTCTAAGTTTGTCTCCTCTCTGGAAGAGTAATTTGAAGTGATGAGTTTGTGGCGTAGAGGATCTCTGCTCTTGTCTTTCATATGGCATCATTCTCCATCATTGAGCCAACTGACACGGACCAGAACAACATTTGATACTCGACATAATTTAAATAACAGTAGTAAAGCTCAGCTGCTTGAAAAATAATAAAAATGTGGAAGTATACTTTCTGGAATACGCATTGGAAGAGATTTCCTGTTTTGTAACCTATCAATCAGGAACTTTATAGTGTTTGTGTAATATTTATGCCAGTATTCAAGTCTAAGAACATGCATAGATATCCTGTTTTTAATGCAGTGTACAGTGCTATTTGTGGTTGAACAGTCTGACTGTAAGATGCAATGTCAAATTTAGTATTTATAAGGGAAAAAATGAAATCCATGCACAAGTATATTTCAAGTTGCTGGGAGATGCAGAGACAGCAATTTATGTAATAGATTGCATGGGACTTTGCAGATCACTGCAGAGACATAAGATTTACTGTTGGATATTTTTATGAGACCACGTTGGTTAATATAAGGGCTTTCTCCTCCCTGTTTCTCATCGTTTCACTCTTGGGTGTGATATCTCTGAAATAGCAAAGCTGTGTTTGATGAAGGATCATATATCTCCATTGTGTAGACTGTATATGTAGATTTTTTATTTTATTTTTATATTTTTGTGGTAATGTTAATGAATGATTAAGTGTCCATGAACTTTGCTAATATATTCTGTTTCTTAATTATTTTATCATTTTTTCAGTGCAAACTACCACTATTTGTAAGCTAAAATCATGTATTCAATACATGTAATGAGTGGAATGAGTTGGTGAAATTAATGAATGTCTTGAAAAGACCTTGTCAAGGCTCGGCAAGAAGCGGTTATTTTCTTTGCTTGTATTATCGCACCATCCCCTGGTCACACTCTGCCATTACAGGTTCTCTCTGTAAATATAATAAATAATAAAATATTATTTATAATAACAACATTTATCTTTATTTAGGCTAAATTTCAGTCTTGTAGTGTAATGCTGAGTAGAGCAGAGACATGTGGAGAACTTTATTTAATACAGATCTCTGTGGTTTTTACTTGACCGCTCTCAAGAAGAGCATATTGAGACTAGTTCATAAATTGCACAAATATAGCTATCATTATTCCCTGTGCTGTTTTTTGCTTAGCCGCAGGGTTTCTTTTAAACATATAATTTGTAGGCACAGAGCTTTCATAATATAGTAAACTGCTAAAATGCTTTTATAGACTACGTGGGAGAAACTATATATCTCTGTGTGTGTGTGTGTGTGTGTGTGTGTGTGTGTGTGTGTGTGTGTGTCTGTCTGTCTGTCTGTCTGTCTGTGTGTGTGTGTGTGTGTGTGTGCGTGCGTGCGTGCGTGCGTGCGTGCGTGCGTGCGTGCGTGCGTGTGTGTCCCCGTTACACATGTGTCCTTAATGTTGTCACATTTGCCTTGGTAAATAAATATTACACAAAAAATAGGACAAATATAATTATATTTTGTATTTTATTAATATTATTATTTATTTATTTTTAATACTAATTATACATTTCATAGTGTTTTTATGAATTTTTATTTTTATTCCAAAATAATAACTAAAGGCAGTAACAATTTGAGCAATATTCTGGAAACAATTTACAATATAAGGTTTTATTAGTTAACATTAGTTAAGGACTTTAGTTAACATGAACTAAGAATAAACAATAGCCTACTTCTACAACATTTATTAATCTTATTTAATATTAATTTCAACATTTACTAATGCATTATTAAATGCAAAAGGTTGGAATGACATAAGGATGAGTAATTAATGACAGAATTAAAATTTTGGGTGAACTAACCCTTTAATACAAATACAGTTGTTCATTGTTAGTTTGTGTTAGTTTACAGTGCCTAAACTAATGTTAACAAACTTTTGCTGAGGTTCAGCTGTTGTTTTTAATTTCGGTCATCGTCATAAAAGCTCTGTCAACACTGCTACAGACACAAAGATATATCTTTTATTTCATCAAGCTGAATGCTCACTCAAAACTAACGGAGTCACCACGTTTTCAGACCATTTCAAGTTTTATTTTGAGTGACACAAACTAGGCCTAGTGGTATCTAAGCAGTTGAGTTGTTTACTAACTTTATAATTAGTCACAATAATGCCATCATTTTCTTCATTCAGGCCGAGGGCTCGCACAAAAACAAGAGCCGGGATTTATCGCACGAATAAACCACTTTCCCCCAGAAAAGTCAAGGCACGCTATGGGGTCTGCTGAAAGTCTATGGACTGAAGGGAGGCAAGCCTTCGCTGTAATTTTACCTGCGTGTGTCGCTGTTTGACAGTGTTGCTTTATAAAAACGAGTGCCATATTTAGTAATATTTGCGATTTATGTTTGTAAAATCTATTTTCTCATCCAATTATTTTGAGGAAACACTGCCTTCCTTGCCTCCTCAGAGGAAACACCCCTGATATAGGCTATATATAATTCATTTATTTGTATTTATTTGATGGAAAAGTAATTCATTAATTTACATAAAGCATCTCTGCTGTGCACTGCACTACACTAAAACATGCTGTTTTTTTATGAGCCCTTATAATTATAAGTGTTATAATACATGTTATTAATTTGTTAATAATTAGAAAAATATAACTTTTAGATAATATTTTATTTTATGATATTTCGAAATCTTTCGTAAAGAATAAAATGGAGTACAAAGATGGTTAACCCATTGATATGCTCATTAGGTTTATATGCTCCAGCATCTTTTTGTCTGAACTACTTTGGCATGTTATGTAGTTGGCACCTGTATTTATGTGTTATGCCCTGAAGCGCCTTATTTATTCCATAACAAATAATGTACAGATAACTTTTTGTCTCACACGCGCTTCCGTTC